>OZ020508.1:25785777-26290777 GCA_963971375.1 Platycheirus rosarum
AAAAATCAGTGTACTACTGTAGGTATGCATTATATTTTGGTGAACAAAAAATTAATATGGCTAAAAACGGTACCTCCCATAGGACCGGTTTTTTTTCTTCGACTTTCTCGAAAACTGATGATCCGATTACAATAAAAAATTGACATTCAAAAAGATGTAGGTAGCCTAAGTAATCTTGTATTAATTTTTTTTCGAAAACTTTTTTTTTGTATTTTTAATATTTTTAAAAATTTTTTTTTTTTTTGAAAAATCAATATTTTTTTTAATTTTGTTTTTAAATGTAAGTTATTTTTGTGCTTATGTATTCTTGAATATTTTTTTTTAAAGTTGTTCAAAAACCGTTTTATTTAAAAACGGCTCCTACGATTTTGAAAAAAAATTACATTTCCTAAAGAAATAAAATGGCGTTTAAGTTTTTTCACCCAATAGGAATGATGATTAGGATGATTACTTTATTCGAACAATCAAAAGTCACAAAAATCGAATAAATGAATTGATGTTCACTTTAAATTTTCTTTAATTTTATTCTACAATGTGACCGCACATATGAACAAGTACGTGCGATCCAGTCGTGCAATTTATTTTTATCTGTTCGAATGCATAACTTGCAATGTAGCTATAGGAGATACCTATAATCGGAAGTAAAAATTGCATTGAATGATATCTAAACCGTAACAGCAAAGTCCGGGAAATACAGCAAAGATTTCTGATTGCTAAAATCGAAGGTTTAAAGACGTTCTGTACAATTTGGAGCAACAGATACTGAAATCGCTGCTGATGAGAAATTAAAACGCCACATATTTAGACTAAGATATAGAGTTTGTGAAGTAAGGCTTTGTAGATTTAAGGGCGGGTAGAGTGAAAAATTTGGCTCTACATGAGATCTGAGTCATATGATCTCGTCTTGGTTTTTGGTGGGATTTCACTTTTTTTGTAAGTTGCTTATGATAATACTTTATTTTTTTTTTGATGGGGTGTATTTCTTGCACATTATTACTTGCGATCATAGGGACTATACGGCAAGTTTAGGATTCGTGAATATAAAAAATTAAGATAACAATCAAATATGACATTACAATCATAGAGAAGTCTAAAAAAGTTAGTGGCAAAAAATGTCTGTATGTCTGTCTGTTTGTCGATAGGTATAACGAGCTGCGCTTATCTTCAAATTTGGTGTGTGCTTTTGGAATTTCCCAAAGGGGAAATTGAAATTTTATATATAGGCCTAAAAATAACGGAACCTGCCATATGACCGTTTAGGAAAAGCTTATTTTTCTCGAAAACTGCTCCAACGATTTTGATGAAATTTTTTTTTGAAAAATCAATGTTTTAAATTATATAATCACATGTATATAAATAAACTCTAAAAAAACTGCATACTAAAATTAAAAAAAAAAAATTAAAAAAACTAAAAATAAAAAAACAGGATTTTATCAAAATCCGTCCTACAACTTTCGAAATACTTTTTTCATAAATTTGTTATTATACAAGACGTGTGATGGCGTACTCCATTTTTACTAAGAACCGTTCAGTGTTGTGGTTTTAACACTTTTTTTAAGTTCAGATAGGGTTATATTTCTACGTTAATGTTACTTATTTTTTATTTGACGATGTGACCGCACATATAAGTAAGTACGTGCAATCCAGTCGTGCAATTTAATTTATTATTTATAACAAGGAGTCTTTATACCAATTTTCAGACTTCTAGCGCCAACATTTGCAGAAGTCAAACCTAAGTTATGAGGGCTCAAAACGAAAGACTTCGAGAAAAGGAAGTTAGTGTTTCCTTGCGCTTCGCTTTGCTCGTCTTCCTTTTAGCCGTGCACGAATAATTAAAGGATTTCGATCACTATAGGCTAGAAAATAACCACACGATCTGTCTCCATTTTATCCTCACATAAAATTACAAGAATTTTTTTTAAATATTTGCCTTTGCCAAAAGCGCCTTTAAAGTCTTAAAATTTAAAATGTCTTGGGACTAAGGGGTCAAAAATCTGACTTTAGGGCATTGGTGCAGAACCAGAACGAATCCCAAGAAGGGTTACGAACGACAGTCAAGATCGCTTTAAAAATACAAAAATAAAATCTGACTTCGTTTCATTATTCTTCGATGTTAATTCATTCGGTTCCACAACGTTAAATTTGAAAACTTATCATGATCGTTGACTGATTTAACTGTGATGAATGATAATAATATACAGGTACCCTTATTATTGCATGGAATTGCTTTTGAATAATATTATATAATAATAGACCTAATTTAAAAACACAATTTGAATAAATACCTTGAACTCTCCATAATGGTTTACAAATCAGTGAGCAAAAAACACAAGTGAGTTTTGCATAACTTAAAATCTTTGTTTTGCAAAACTATCATTAAGATTGTTCAGCAAGGCACCTCTTTTCACTTCTGATTCTTAGTGTGGTTCGCGGTGCACTTGCCAATGTTACCCACTGCATTTCTTTGTTCCAATTTACTGCTTCTAAGCTCTGCAAGGGGAATCTCCAGCCGTCAATGTTTTTTTATGAGAAGAACTCCATAGTAATGCCACATTTAACCCAATTTGTTGAAAAGACTTCCCTGTGGCTTTTTGAATTTCCCTCCTAATCAGCTATGGTCGTTCATTACCCACTGGCAGAACAGTGTACTTTTTTCATTTCTTAGAAAACTTAAATGGTGAAAATTAAAAAAAAAAATTAACACACTACCCATTGACGCATTTCTGGAGAGCATAACGCCATGCTTGAGAAGCGTCCGCGTACAATGACGCTGTCGGCTCTTGATGTGATTCGTGAGCGACTGTTGGAGGCTTGCCGATGTTGGCCGCGCATCGCCTTGTTCTCGATTTGGATTGTGCCCATCTGTGCAACGAGTATGACCGATTTCAAGGTAACAAAGTCTATTGTAATGAAGTTTCATGAGCCCGAGAAACTCATGCCAAGATTGAGAAGAACAATTCATTTAAAATGTTAATAATGTCTTTTATGATTCTCGAATTTTTGAGTGTGTATGTATATTTAATTTTTCAGCGTGACGAACAAAAACTTTTAGATTCATTCTGTTTTTGTGGGGAAAATTTGTGAAAATATCGAACGTGAAAAAGTGGTGTTTTAAAATATTACATTATGTGCTTTCTTATGTACGGTTAACAAAGCAGTGCATTTCATTGTGTTAATGCGTAAGTTAAAATGCCATTCATTCTTCATTCATTAAACATTTTTTCAAAAGTTTTTTTAAAAGAACCTGAAGTCTGTATTTTTTTTGGTGATTCATTTCGAAATATTTTGTTCTGAAACTGGAAGACCAAAGCAGCAAAATGTTACAAATGAATTGATTTAGATCTGTTCGATTGCTTTTGATTACAAAATGCATTTTCATCCTAATATTTCCTGAAACAAATCATTTTCAAATCGAAATTTATTGAAAAGTCAAAACATTTTGCAAAGAACAGCTGACATAGTTTTGGAAATTTTGGGCATTTGCATCAAAAGATTTAGAAATTTAACTTGGTTTAACTTATTCCTTCCTCTTCTTGTGTGTGTGCTTCTTCCTCCATTTTAAAACCGAAATTTTAAATTAAAACTCCGTCATAGCAATGAAATTCAACTCTATCAACGACTTCATAACCTTCCCGGCTTTGCTCGGCTATACCAATTGATGATAGTTTATTTTCCAATTAACAACACTTCCACTTCTCTGATTTTTTGGAAGCAGGTGTTGTGGTTAAAATAAAGCTCGGCAGAATTCGGTGAGCATCTAAATCGTATGAGATAAGAGGAACCACCTCGGAAAGCCTTTTCCAGTTCAGTTTGTGGTTAAAGGCAGGGTGGCAGACCTTGTAAACGCTGGAAGAATAGTTTAGAGAAAAAAAAGATTCTAAGCAATTAGGAGTTTTGAGACAATGTGGCGATATTTTTTTAAAGCAGAAGTAAATCTATAAATCCATTTATACTGAAACACACATTCGAAGAGTTTTTTGAACTATACATAATCCATAGGTTACATGTTTACTTTTTCAGTAAAGTTATTTTGTAAATTATTTATAATTTTTCAACCGAGACTAATCGTCATGTTGAAGTGTGTGCTATTTTCAGGATGCAAAACAACCATATTAAATTTTTGGCAGGAAAAAACTACATTTCTTGTTACAGAATAAATAAACAGAATAATAAAAGTAACACACCATAAGTGCATTTTCGTCAATAATTTTCTTAGGAATTTTTTTTCGACAAAAAATTGCATTTATCATTTTATTTTCGTCATTACTGATATCTTGTACATCTCGTCAAAGGTCTAAAAAACTTCTGTCCATGATCAAGTGACTCAAGGTGTATTCACTTACCCCTAAGTCCTTATAAATGACATACACTCAGTTCCAAAAAAAGTACCGCATTTTGAATTTTCCCAACAACTTTCAATAACCCTTAAAAAATTGATTTTTTCCGATGAAGTTTTTTTTTTAACTTAAAAGTCAATAATATATGAAAAGAAATCAAGAACAAGAAGGAGAATTTAACAACTAAACAACAAACTTAAAAAAATTGCAAACGTTTCAAATATATCTATATAAAAATAAATAAATACAAATAAAAAAAAAAATTATACACAAACATAAAAATAAAAATTGACAATTTAAAGAAAAAATCAGGAGCTTCTATTTTGTTAGTTTAAAAAAAAAAACAATACAATGAAATAGTATCGTAAGGGAGCGCAAAAGCCGTGCAGAAATAATTAATAAAAAAAAGAGTTCCACTTCATTACCGAAGACCTGACATCAAAAAGTCTCCTATTGTCCCGTCTTTCTTATTTAATTAGAAACGACAATATACCAAACTTACGTAATATATACATATGTGTATGCTACTAGGAGCCTATCACACCAACAAACTTCCTTTTGTTATGGCGTCGTTCTATATAATAAATAACTCCCATCTAATAACTGTAAACCGATCTAGAACTTTGCAGTATGCACATCATTGTATCTCCGAAGAAACTTCTGCAAAGCAAAAGATACGTCTAAAGTCTCGTCTCAGTACTTTTGTTGTCAAATCAATTGAACTTCTTTAGCGGCATTTTTTAAAACGCTTTTTTCCCTTAGTTTCTCTGTTTTTCCTGGTATTGTTGTTTAATGACATCCACTGGAGTGTGACCACAGTAATTGCATGAATATGTGCTTACTAACGTGTGTATGTATAATAAGTACTAACACTATTGTAAGATGACAAAGTGTGAGCTGTGTGTTCTCAAAGTGTCGTCTTCAGCCACTTAGTAATTATTTACAATTAACTTGACATAAATAATGTTCATATACACAGTGCTGTGTAATTTTTTTTTGTCGAATTAATTACCTTGAGTTGCAAAAAATTGGTTTTCTTTTTTAAGGTTAAGAAAATGATTTTTTTCGACTACTATGCCGGCTGAGAAGGAAATGATTTTTAAAAAGTGATTTTTTCTTTAAATATTGATGTATGATTAAATTTGCTTCCACTATGTTATGCTTGAAGCAACCCATAAATTCTCAAGTTTTTTAATTGCTCGCAAATAATCTGTAATGATTTTTTTTAAACTTTTCGAAAACATATTTTAAAATTCTTTGAGTATGTCAATTGTAAGAAATCTATAGTTTATACTAGAAAAAAAATTAAAAAAATCTATCAATTCATTTTCAAAATAAAAAAAAAAACATTTTTTTTTATAAATTATTAAAAAATAAATGTTTTGAGAATCCTAATAGGCAATATTATTTGAATCATAAAACACTACCTATTTTGAAAATTTCATCGAAACCAAATATCAAACAGTTAAGGAGAAAGACTGATTAAAAAAAAAACCGTCATATGGAAGATACCGTCATCTCATAAGACTTATCCTGAAAATATTCATTCAAATGAAAAGAAAGATTTTGTATAGAAAACACAATGCAGAAAATTTTATCAAAATCGTTGGAGCCGTTTTCGGGAAAAATACTTTTTTTATTAAAAGTTACATTGCAGGTACCGTTAGTCTAGAATACCAATTCGAAAAAAAACAGTCGGGTAGAGTACTCTAAAAATACTATATACTAAGTTCGAAGTAAATCGGTCAGACTCAAGTGTCTGACCCACTTTTTTCAACTTCTCTATCATCGTAATGTTATGTTTGATTGTTATGTACTTGTTTTTACGAAAGCATAACTTGCTCTATAGTATCTTTAATCGCATGTTAAAAAGTTCGTCTAAAATATGTCGTTCCAAGTACCCATCTAAGGATTTTTAGCCATAGTTTTCCATTTTCAGAAGCACAAAACTTTGCACAGCACTGTTTAATAAAAGACATTGCCAATGATTCATCGTTAATTCGTCGGCATAACAATTGCGATGCTCGAACAGTGACAATGGTGATGGTGATGTGGTGACGAGCATAGTAAAGTTAATTAACACGTATGCGAAAATAATACTGAATGTATAAAAGCTGACATGGATATTGGAGAAGAAGAATTGACATTGAAGCTCCTGCCGGGAGGAAGAGAAATTTTATGAAATTAGAATAAAATTTAGGGCCACCGGGTTATAATAATGGTCTGGCCGGTCATGTCGTGTGAATAATCACACACATCGGGGATAATAGAATAACGTTTGTCATGCAAATTAGAGGCGGAACGCAAGATTAATTAAAATGAAGTCATTTTGTAAGTTATTATTAAATGTAGCATAAAGCTTAGTCTTTTTTGGTAATGGCGTAGTGAAAGACACCTTTATTTTGATCGGTCCTACACAACACCTCAGCGAATTCTATTATAGTTTTTTTTTTTTGGATCCTGATTAAGTTAAAAGCACTTAAAATGCTGGGATAAATGAAAAATTAAATTATCATGGCAGAATTCTGAAAATATTTTCGTTCTGAGACAGTTATAATTAAATTATTATTAATGGTTTAATATCCTGTTTACAATCATTTTCTTTTGATTTTATCTCTTTGGAAAGGTAGTAAGGTTTTTAGCCAATGACACGCAGTTCTCTTAATATGAGTTTCATCTAACTCAGAATGTCCTTCTGAAGAAGAAAAGAAATTCAGAAACTTAAGTTAAACATGAACTTACTTCTGATCTTCTACCCACAATCTATATAGAATAATAAATTACTTTTTCAATTTTTTTGTTAAATTTTATTTAAAGTAGGTAGGTATATATCTACATTCTCATCAAAAGAAATTTTCTTTCGATCTATGGCAGCCAAAAGTAGCTCATCCGCTACGCGAACTTTTGATCTCATAATAGAATTATCCAACTTTCTCATACATAACTATAAAATTCTCAGCCCCAATTAGCCAACGTGCTGCTGCACTCTAGCCGAGTCTATTTTTAGTGCGCTTAACTAAAATTTTTCGCAAGGGAGATAGCTTGTAGCTAGCTAGCTTGTATCTCTGACCTAAAATAGTGTTGTTATTTATTTGAATGCTAAAATCTTTAAATTATAACTAAAAACATCAACTAAAGAAAACAGCCAGTGATTGAGATAAAAAAAAATT
Source organism: Platycheirus rosarum (assembly GCA_963971375.1). Classification (NCBI taxonomy): domain Eukaryota; kingdom Metazoa; phylum Arthropoda; class Insecta; order Diptera; family Syrphidae; genus Platycheirus; species Platycheirus rosarum. The sequence goes on from OZ020508.1 coordinate 25,793,285, forward strand.
TAATCCTGCGTGAATATAATATAACTTTGCCGTCACCTCGGGCACAGAGAGAACGCATAAACGCTAAATTGGCACATAAGCGCAGGTATCGCAGCATACCCACTTTGTGCGCAATACAACCATACTACGTAATATGCATTCCATTCACGTATCCGATAAATATGTTTTTCATTCAATAAGATACAGGATGAGCGGAAGTGGCAAGTTCGCGCAAAACTTGAAATTTCCATTCTCTTAGAATTTTTAATCACTCGAATTTTTCATTCACTCGGATTTTGAAATCGCCAATATAATCACTCGGAATTTTCATTCATTGAAATTTATTTCATTAGAATATCTTTTAAAATGAAGAAGTGCGCGAAAAACGACCAACCAATTTTTTCGCTGGACCTGGACACCTGGCTTTAAGGCGACCAGCCAAAACGTACCTTAATAACAACTTGTCGGTATTTTGCACAACCTTATAACATAACATCAAAGTCCAAGTTCAAAGATACTTGTATCTTGAGCGGACTTTGCACCCAATTCTACTGATTGGACAGTGAACATTCTTCGACGTAAAGGTTTTTTTGATTCAGAAATTACAACCGCAGACCGAAGTAAAGCCTAGAGCCTACCAAGCAAAACAATAATTAAGTGTACACATAACTGTTTTAATTTTAATGTCACTTTGAATTGCCTCCCAAGTCCCAAGCTACCAGGTAATAAAAAGACGAAGCTGGATAATTTCATTCAACTGTTTCTGGGTTTAGACGACAATGACGGCCATAATCAAAATGGCTTGAGAAAGAAACCATCTTCTGTGCGGATCGTTGTGGTTTGGAAACGCACTTGGCATTACCTGATTGCGTAGTCGATGGAAGGTAAAAACAAAAACTCATTGCTTTGCATATCTGCTGCGTTACTTTTGCGAAAGAAACCAACTATTTCTGCTGGCGGAACTTGTGCTTGGATGTTTCAGTGGCGGATTGAAGTTGAATATTTCGCACAGGGCCCACAATTAGAACTTCATTAGTTTATTTTAAAATAAATATATCCATCATTAAAACTTTTGTAAACGAATGACCCGATTTGCTTCAAACTTAGTATTTGGAATTTATTTGGTAGTATCTCGTGGGGTGCTTTTCATTGTTCCTCTAGATCGAAAAATAACGGTACCTGCCATACAATCTTTAACAAAAAGTTCGATTTTCTCCAAAACGGCTCTAACGATGTTGATAAAACTTTGAGGGTGCTAAACATAATCATGAGAATCAACAAGATTATATATATAAAATGCTTTTTTTGTCATACACGAAATGCTGATAATTTTAAATATTTCAGGAAAATTTGTGAATTTCTATAAAATCTGAAATTTAAGATATTCATGTTTCTTTCTCGCAGAATTGAAATTCATTTTTGCATCAAATCGTATTATTTTTTTGTTAAGATATACTAAACCATGATAATCAACAAAAATTCAGGAAAATTTCGGAATTTCTCTGAAATTAAAGCGACTAGAAACGCTTAAACTGTAAAAAGAAAGATGAGGCCTGTTGTCCCCTGCAATCCTCTGCTTTATGTCCCTATAGGATTTGAAGTACATATTTGGGTAAACACGGTTTCTTTTGCATTCAAAAGTTTAGAATTTTAATTTTCCGGCGTATGAAGTTGTATTTTTTTTTATTATTTTGGTATAAAAATCTACAATTCAAACAAAACTGAATTTGTTTGTTGAATTGGATAAATAAATTCTAGCTTGAAATTATCCTTTTTTGTAGTTTATACATCAAATCATAAGAATCAACAAGATTTCAGGAAACCTGCATCAATTTTTCTCCTAATAAATGCATTAAATAAATATTTAGCGCATGGCATTTGGAAGAATGTTGTAATTGTGAAAACAAACTATTCTTTGTACTTTGTAGCCATTTACTGCAGGCGCACTCAAACCTTAAACCTATTCTGTTCCCGAACTTAAAGTGGGATTTAAATTTAACAATTAAAATAATGTTAGCTTTTGAGGATTAGCAAGAAGATGATAAAAATTGAATTATTATTTTTTTTCGATTATAATAGGCAAGTTTAGAATTCCTGAATATTAAAAAAATAAAGATAACAATCAAACATGAAATTACAATCACAGAGAAGTCTAATAAAATTAATGACAAAAAAATGTATGTCTGTCTGTCAGTCTGTCTGTCTGTCAGTCTGTCTGTCTGTCAGTCTATCTGTATGTATAACGATTTGCAGCCTAAACGGCTTAAGTGATTAACTTCGAATTTGGTACGTGTTGTTCTTTTTGCATTCCTCAGAGTGTTTTTGATATTTTATTTTTACAGCAGCGATACCTGCCATGTAACCGTTTAAAAAAAGCTTATTTTTCTCGAAAACAGCTCCAACGATTTTGAACATTTTTAATAATATTCTTGTAGGTATTGGCTTTCATTTCATCAAAACCAAAGTAACGGGAAAAGTGTATTAACGGTAGCTTTCGTACAATGTTTTTTTTTAATTTTCAACTTTATCGGTAACGGCTCATTGGATTTTAATTAAATTTTATATTTGAAAAGAATTATATAGCCAAATTAATTCTGCATACCAACATTTTGAATAACTTTTTTTTCTATTTATAATTAATTTTTGAACGGTTTCTCTTTGAAAATTAAATATTTTTAAAATTAATCAGAAATGTTTATTTTAAATTTTATAATCAGATGTATATTATTAAACTCTAAAAACCTGCATACCGAAACCTCAAAAAGAATTGTTTCTTTTTTAAAAAAAATCGGTCTTGTAAAATTTTCGAAAAACTCTTTTTTCATAAATATGATAATATAACTATAAGACGTGTGAAATCTTACTTCATTTTTACTTAAAACCGTTTAGTGTTGTGGTGTTTGACACTTTTTATAAGTTCAGATCGTGTTATTTTTGTTATGTAAATGTTCCTTGTTTCATTGAAAGTTAAGTCTTCAAATACATAGAAGCGACCTAGTCATATCCATTTCTTTGTTATCACTTATTAGTATGCTAATTGTGTATTGCAAATCTGCCACGATTTAAAGAACTTCGATGTTACCTAAACCTATCTACATCAGATTTAATGTTTGATCCTGGTTAGTTCTGCTATACGGTATGACTTTCTTATAATATAGCTTCATATAAAACCGCATCATCAAACGGTCGATAGTCGAAAATTTTATCAAATTTCTGAACTCATAATTGATATTGAAAACACATACAAATAAAACATTTTTACATATTCACCTCTTTATATGTATGTCCATCCAAGAATAAATTCGTGTAAACAACAAATAAATCTGTTTTTCAACGTCTTAAGCCTTGTTGCAGAAATAAATTAGAGCTTATCGAAATTCTAAAATTTCAAACTCAAAATAAATTATCTGTATTTTTGGTATAAAAAAACGTGCAAAATGTGTGAGCGCCCAGGTGCAAGAATAAAGTGTTCCGATCCTGAGATACTGATTTTGCTTCGAATAATTTGCGTTACATTGTGAATATTTCGTTCAGAAAAAAGAACAGAAATACAATTAAGCGGAAAATGTCTAATTCCCAAAGGCTTTCCCTCAAACAACAATTAAATGATGAATATACAGCAATTAAAACTTTCAATTTTAATCATTCTTTTGTATGAACGGAAACGAATGTTATTCTTGAGAAATTTTAAACAGAGACATTAAATCAGACGTTCCAGTACCATAGTAGTAAAAGGTGTGATATCTGATGTAAAATGCCCTCTTCATGAAATTTTAAAACGGAATCATGCCTTTTCTTTTATTGCTGTTTTTATTAATTTTCCTAAATAGTTTTTTTTGACAGCCTTAGACTTATGAAAAGATCTAAAAATTAAATCTTCTAAAACAAATTTACAAAAGTGTCCACCAAGTAATAGTGAGTGTTTGGAAAATACATTAATTAGCTCCACTGTCATTCGACCTGCACTGTTGTTTCCGTCATTTTCCTGCAATCCGAAGGTGTGTCGAATACTGTGTAATAATAATCATAACATAAAAAAAACAATACAGTAATACATCCGTCAGCCCCTTCCCTTATTTATATTTCAATCGAGACAAGTTGGAACTACTGGGCTATATTCCTACGTTATATTATAACGATTGTAATGTAGGTAATTTATTTTTATTCTTCTTTAGTTATTCTGCTTTGCATAATCGCATTGTTTAACGCGCATATACACCTGAGTCTGGCAGGTAGACAACCTGTTGCCTACGTTTTCCCTTTATTCGGATTTATACGCCATTACATTGTTTTGGTAGTGTTTTTCATTATTAGTCACGAGATGTTTCATCGACTGGCTGTAGCAACAACAGGGCCGCACTTACTATACTAATGCAACGGCCAGGCAACTGAAACTCAATGCATACAATTTCATATTTGCTTTCAAAATATACAAACAAAACATAAATAAAATAAAAAATATAGTTTCACAGGTGTTGTTTTTTTTTTTTTTTTTTTTTTTTTATAATTAACGCGCGCACAAGGGATTATGTGTTTCCCTTTTAATGTAGAACACACTGCGCGGGCATTACGAAGATAGGGAGGGGAGAGATAGGAGGTGCCGATTAACATTGGTTTTGAATGTTTGCAGATCAAAATGGCAAGGGAAAATCCCGCCGGGTAAACTATTCCAGATTCGTGTCGTTCGGCTAAAAAAAGAATCCCTATATTTCACGGTACGTCCGAAATTAGGCTCAAGGGTGAACTGATGAGCATTCCTTGCGAGACGAGTATTACGGGAGAAACTTTTAAGGGGAGGAATGCAACTGGCTACTTCGAGTGAACATTTTTTGTAAAAGAAACGATAAAATAAGGAAAGACATGAAACATTGCGTCGGTGTTCGAGTGGGGCAATTGTTTCAGCGGCAGTTCTATTACCTATCAATCTTAACGCTCGATTTTGTATTCTATCAAGCAGGTGAAGCGATGTTTGCGAAGCACCTGCCCAGAGGTGGGAGTTATACTCGAGTTTAGGGCGTATAAACGCTTTATAAATTGTAGCCAGATCAGATGGGGAAAAGTACTTCTTACACCGATACAGAAAACCTAAGCACTTTGCAGCATTCTTAGCGATCTCAAATATATGGTCGTTCCAACGGAGGTCGTCGTTGACACACATACCGAGTACTGAGAGCTTTTCGGTTTCTTCGATGTAAGTGCCATTCATGGACAATGGCATTGGGGGAATGTTTAGCTTTAACGACAGAAGACAGCATTGAGTTTTCGAAGCATTAAACTCCACACGATTTCTATTACCCCATTTGACAATGCTGTATAAATCGGAGTTTAATGAGCTTGACATACGGCACCGTTGCAATTGTACGTCCGAAGGCGAAGGACGTGAATTATCGAACGAATATGAAAAGCTGAGGGTAGAGTCGTCAGCAAAACAGTTAAGTGGATTAGAAGTAACAGACAGAAGATCATTTATAAAAATGAGGAAAAGAGTCGGAGACAGAACAGAGCCCTGGGGCACACCAGCATTTATTTTATGGGAATCAGACTTGAATCCGTCCAATACAACTTGTATTGAACGGTCCAGAAGATAGCTTCTAATCCAACGAACAAGAGTATTATCGATCCCAAAAGCACGCATTTTCGATAAGAGAGCTTCATGCCAAACTCTATCAAATGCCTTGGAGATAACAAGAGCAATAATCTTACTTTCACCAAAGCGATGTAAAGATTTGTTCCACTGTTCGGTGAGATATGCCATCAGATCACCAGTGGAACGGTTGCTGCGGAAGCCATACTGACGGTCATGGAGAAGCTTACGATCTTCGAGATATTCCTTAAGCTGACGGTTAATCAGTGTTTCCATGACCTTAGAAAGAAGGGATGTCAGTGCTATGGGTCGGTAGGAGGAGGGGGAGGATGGGTCACCTTTCTTAGGGACAGGCTGGACAAATGCTGTTTTCCATCTTCTAGGAAAGATTCCAGAAGAGTAGGAGCGATGGAAAAGCTTACGCAGTGGCTTTGCCAGTGTGGAAGAACACCTCTTCAGAAGAATCGGGGGTATACCATCCGGGCCAGCGGATTTGTGTATATCGAGATCTTTGAGAACTCTTGCTACTGTACGAGTGCGGAAAAAAATCTGTCCCATGGAAAAATTTACATTCTCAAGTACAGGAGGGGCAACGTTGCTTTGAGGCAGCGTGGAGCTGGCAGCGAAATGGGCGGCGAGCAAGTTTGCCTTCTCTGAAGAGTAAACAATTGGTTTGTTATTGTCGATGAGCGTTGGAACCGAAGATGTCGAGGAGTTTTTTATATTTTTTACGAATGACCAAAAATTTTTACTGCCTTTGGGACACTGCAGAATTTTTTGCCGTAATTTTTGGTCATGCAAGAATTTGGTTCTTTCTATAACGGAGTTGCATGAGTTCCTTGCTTGTTTGTGCTTTTTCCGATTTTCCTCTGTAGGGTTGGCTTTGTAAGATCGGAAACTTACTTCTTTGAGCCTGATAGCTTCTTTACACTCAGAATTAAACCAAGACTTTTCTTTAGGTTTGATGCTTTTTACTCTGTTAGGAATAAAAGCACGCATCCCTAGAAGAATCACATTTGTGATCATTTCAGCACTGGCATCAATGTCACTATCGAGGAAGCATAGTGACCAGTTAAAGTTTCGGAAAAAGAAATTCAGTCCGTCCCAGTTGGCTTTCTCGTATTGCCAAACGGTCCTGGTGGGAAGTTTTTCTTTAACTGGATGGGTGGGGGATGAGAAATTAGCTGAAATGATACAATGGTCTGAAGTGCCAAATGGAGAAGTTACACTAATGGTATATTTATCAGGGTGAGAAGTAAGAAACAAGTCAAGAGTATGGGCTGCTTGCCCAGCAACATCCGGTATACGCGTTGGCACATCGATCAGTTGGGTAAGGTGATGTAACCCGGCAAAGAGCTCGACATACCTTCCTTCGGGTGTTATCTGACCAGAATAGCGGAGCCAGTTGGAATTGTGTACATTGAAATCGCCCGCAATAACGATTTCAGTGCGAGGACAAAGGGAAACAATTTTCGAGATGGAATCAGACAGTGCATCAAACTCGTTACAAGTCGAATTACTGTCAAGATTTGGACTCCTGTAAATAAAACAATAATGAATGACATGCTTGCGGACAGTGAATTTGAGCCATAAGAAGTTAAAGTCCGTGTTGGAACATTGCCCATATTGGGGAAGGCTCTGGCAAGCAATATCATTCCTAACATAGACCACGAGACCATGATGAGAAAAGAGTAATGGCACCAAGCTATACCCATGTAGAGCAAATTCTGATAAATCAGTTTCACTTAATGCCAAAACAGCTGGCCTGTGTTGAACAGTGTAGACGTACACGTGAAAGAAATTCTTTCTTAAACCACGAACATTTGAATACACGACACAAAAATCACTTACCATTTAAAAATACTTACATACAAAACACAACTCTGATTAAGTCGAACTGCGCAGTGAAAATCAAAATTAACAAATATTAAAACAATCAACTATTGCTAGTTGTTTGTTGTTGTTTTAAGGACACTTCAACCTTAATTTGAATTTAATTCAATAAACTCCACTAAAACAACAACAAACAACTAGCAATAGTTGATTGTTTTAATATTTGTTGAAGTCTAAAAAAGTTAGTAGCAAAAAATGTCTGTTTGTCTGTCTGTCAGTACCTATGTATAACGAGCTGCCGCCTAAACGGCTAGAGCGATTATCTTCAAATTTGGCCTCAGAGGGGAAATAGAAATTCGATTTTTAGGGCTTAAAATAACGTAACCTACTTGCCATATGACCGTTAAGGAAAAGCTTATTTTTCTCGAAAAAGGCTCCAACGATTTTAATGAAGATTTACCGGAAAAGTCTACTAACGGTACCTTTCATGTAACGTTCTTTTTTCTACCTATTTGTTTTTGTCAAAGATCCTGCTGGCTTCCAATGTAATAAGGCACATAAGATCAAGTAAGTTCGACCCAATCGTGCCCATATTGTAAATAGTAAGCAAGACAAGTCATTGTCATAAGGCCTTCACCTATCGCAGATCAGCCCTGAACAATGGAACACAAATGTGCTGCATTCATCATAATGCAGTGTTTGTTTGTGAAATTGTTTTTTGCATTTTTTTTTTGTTGCTTGTAGCACAGATACTCTCGCTCCTGTGTGAGATTTTAATGAAGGAAATTCTTCTTTTAACGGAGGGAAACTAACTATATTGCTACAGAAAAAAAAACTCTGTGTGTGGCATGTGGCTTTGGTTATTTCAGTCTAGTTGGTATATTTTTCACAATTTAGGTTGTGAAATCTTTTAGAGTAAACTCGCCGCCACAAGCCACCGATAGCGCCACAATGCTGCGCAATATTCTGATTTTTTGTTAGAGAGGTCACAGAAATTTTTGGGTGCAAGGGATAGACTAGTATCATTTGATCGTTAGGGTTTTTCTTTAAAAATAAATAAATAAATTTATTGGCGCGACAGCTCCTTAAGGAGCCAAGGCCTAGTGACTTATACTCTCAACCATTCCTGTGTGTGTGTTGTTAATCTGCAAGAAGGGTTTTGCTTTAGGTATTGATAAAAACGGTAAGCAATTCGGGTTATTCTGCAAAAAAATTCCGCGAATTTAGTTTCGGTTTTCAAATGTTTATGTTATAAAAGATATAATATGGCGTTGCATCTTCTGATAATCAGAAAAAATCGAAAAGTTTCTTTTAAGAAGTTTTGCAGATATGGTTAAAATAACTCTACGGAATAATGTTGCATAAAAAAAGCGAAGAAAAAGTGCGCCCAGCTTCAAGCATATATAATAAAGAAAGTATGAGGACGACTGCTAGTGCCAACCAAACTTTCCAGAGTCTGCGGAGGAGGAAAAAAAATAGCTCAGGAAATTCGCTCATTAACAATGATCAAGGACAGCTTCTTGTAGAGGACGACAAAATTCTTCACAGGCGGCGACAGTATTGGGAGGGACTCTTGGCTGAACAATATTCCCGGCAATACTTTCCAATTTCGACGAAGTATCCAACGTTACAGACGAAGGGTTTATTGAGGCAGTCAAGAACTCCAAAAAAGAAAAAGCGATTAGGGCCAGACGAGATACCTTCTGAGTTTTGGAAAAAGATGGGAGACATCGGGTCCAGAAAGCGCTTAATGAAGGACTCTTTATATGGAAAATAATAGAAAGCATCGTGATTCCTTAAGGTATTGGCACATTCTGCTAGTTAATTTTGAAAAAAGCCTTCGATAGAAAACCACGGGATCTGATATGGGTGCCTCTTAGAAAAAGAAGAGTTCCGGAAACCGAATAATTATGGACATGTACGAGGAAGCAAAACCAAGGTTAGATGCCCTGCCAGTATCACCGAAGAATTCCCAATCAAAATAGGTGTACACGAGGAAGCCTGATAAGCTCATTGCTTTTTATTATAGTCCTTGACTATCAGCTTAAACATAAAAAGACGGACCCAAGCCAAAAGTGCATCAGTTATTTTTTGCTGATAATGGAGCCATCAAATCGATGATACTACATCCCTGCAGCAAGCACTTGACGTATGGGTGGACATTTTGGAAGGAAATTGGTAACGTATTAGTCCAAAAAAGATTGAGAACTTATGCTGTTTGTTTTCTGATCCACTCAGGCCTATTCCAGACATTTATTTAAATGGAACAGTGCGAAAAGTTTAAATATCTGGGATCTGTGATTAATAACGAAGCAATTTGTGATGACGACCTCAATTATCGCGTAAGCGTAGAGTGGATAAAGTGGCGGGAAAACTCTGCTTTTTCTGCTATCGAAAAATGCCCACTAAGTTGAAAGGCAGGCTCTACACTGCAGCTGTGCTTCAAGCACTTACACACGGTTCACAATGTTGGACAATGTACAAAATGTATGAAAGTAAATTAACAACTGCTGAAATAAAGATGTCTCGCATGAGAGCAGAAAGAAAGTAAGATTATTGCTGTTGATATCTCCAAGGCATTTGATAGATCTCTTATCGAAAACGCGTGCTTTTGGGATCAATGATACTCTTTTTCGTTGGATTAGAAGCTATCTTCAATACAAGTTGTATTGGAATGGATTCAAGTCTGATTCCCAGAAAATAAATGCTCGTGTGCTTCGCAAACATCGCTTCACCTGCTTGATAGAATCGAGCATTAAGATTGAAAGGAAATAGAACTGCCTCTGAAACACTTGCCCCATTGATGCAATGTTTCATGTCTTTCCTTATTTTGTCGTTTCTTTTATAAAAAAATATTCACTCGAAGTAGTCAGCTACATTCCTTCCCATAAAAGTTTCTCCCGTAATACTCGTCTCGAGTATAGGGTTTCTTTTGTTTAGCCGAACAACACGAATTTGGAGAAGCTTAACCGGCGCGATTTTCCCTTGCCAACGAACCCCACAGGTGGAAACTAGTGTGAAGAGGGAAAATTGAGATCCCAGTCGAGCAAAGAAATTTGTGGGCAATTAAAAGGAAAGCAGAAGAACGCGTTCCAGACCTACTTTCTCCGAGCCAATTTGCATTCAAAGTCCCTATGATAACAATGATATCGTCCCTGGAACGCTGGTATACACTGAGGAAATGAGTTAAAACTGATTGCAGTTCCAAATTTCGTTAGCTCGGGATTTTGTGTTTCGAACTTTGTAAAATAATCGGTCCTCAGAGAGACTTCACCTTAAACATTTTGAGAAAGCTATTTAAAACTAGCGTTTAGTTTATAAATGTGTTCAATGGTGATATTTACGCTATCAAGTATGGCTATGTGCTGTGCTAATACATATGTATGTATTAAAAACTTGCTACTCGAATCAGAATATCTTCATTACTCGTAGCTTATAGAACGTAGCTTTGGAAAAGATCAATAAACTGAAAAATGTGCGTTCAGACGCTATCATGATGTTGTTGCCTCTATAAGTTTAATAAAACCATCAACAAATCACTTTTTCGAATATCTGAACCAGTGCAAAGCAATCTTAACAAAATCCATTCGGCACCTGGAGACCTCAATAGTATGCAAATAACAATATCACCACCTGCTCTTGTTTCATTCACTAGTTTACAATTTGCATCGCGCCGGTGCTTATCCGTATCAAGCAAACTAAAAAAAAGATACAAAAAGTTAAACAATTAACCTATATTTTCTGGACGCCTATCAAGCACACTACCATATACTCATACTAAGATACTCACCCATACCCACTTCAAAAACTTCAAAGCACAATTAACACCAATCGAAAATGGAAATTATTTTCCAACTAATTATTTCATTCAGTTTTTTTCTTGTAATCGTTTTTCAAATAATGTAGACAGATAATAATGAATAGGAGCACTTGTTTCTTCTAGGCGTCGAACGTGGCTCAATCAATTGACTGTTTTAATTACCCTATACAGCACTTGGACTTGGATGAGTGATGTAATGTTATTGTGATATAAATACTCTAGAACAACGCTAAAATAATATTTCAAATAATGTGCATTGCCTATGCAAACTATCGACTATAGTTAATTCCTTTAGTTTTTTTTTTTTGCAATAAACCTACTTCGAAGACTACTATCGTGAGTGAGCTGAGCGAGCAGTTCAATTTAAATGCACTATCGCACGCTTTCAAGGTTTCCTTGCATATCGTCAGGGTTTCATACACTGAACAAAATTTTAGACAAACAAGGATGGAAAGAATAAGTTGATTTGTGGAATTGACAAAAAGTTACAATTTTTGTGAAGTGCTTCTTGAAGTAAGTTTTTCTTAAAATTGCTTAGTAATATTACCAGAGTTGCCACTTATGCAGAAAAAACGTTTGTATTGATTAAAGTAAAAGTTATTGATAATATGAGTAGTATTTCTTTTTGTTGGTTAACTAGGCCTCGAAGGACCGGGAGTTGTGGTCCCAGTCGGTATCTAGAAATCGTCAAATAATTTAGAAGAAAAAGTATTTCTCTTCTCACACATTTTGAAATCAATTAGAGAAATCCGTTTTCGATCCATGTATAATATCCAGGGTCAGTAAAACTCAAAGACTTTATTTTTTATTACTATTGTTATTATTTTCAATTGTGATCTCGCATTTCGCATTGTTTTGAGCCTTAAATGAAATCATGTCTTATAAAATATGGTTCAGTTTTTAGTTGCAATGAACTCGTATTTTTGACCGTCTTTTCTTCCATCTTATGAATCGAACGCATGTCATACTTTGGATAACTGGCAATAAAAAAATATAAAATATCTCAAAAAACTAAAAAAAATTAATGAGAAAAATCCCTCTCAACTTGTGATATTTTCGCAAGTTAGGAAAACAGCAAGTTGAAGTCAACCTGCAAGTTGAAATCAGAAGTTGACTATTAAAATTTGACTGAAGAAAAACGAATCGGCAACTTGGAAAAAAATCCCCTAGTTGGAATTCAACTTGAAGTGAAGAAAATGGGCCTTAGAGCATTTCCATAATTGGCAATGGAAAAAGTGTTTTAAAGTGACAAGAACTTTTTGTAAAAATGGTCTTTTGAAATGTTTTAATTTTTTTTTTTTTTTTTTGTAAAATTGTACTTTTCTGCTGTAAAAAGTTTGCTTAAACGACCTTACTTAGGTTAGTAATGGCAATTATAAGTAATATTTGATGAGCAATTGTTATCATTTATTTTTTAGCCACCAAAAATGGTGAACATTTTTCTTAAATTCTTTCTAGAGATTGGGCACTTTTAATTTAAATGGCCAAAAGCATTCTGATAATTTACATGCAACAATTTCATTATTGCAAACGCGCTGCTAGTTTGCATTCTTACGGCAGAAGAAGTATTTAATTTTTTTTGTTCTCTCAATTTTTGCAGCAAAATATCTAAGCTCTTGTTACGATCACAAGCTCTGGGAATTAGCTTCAGACAAAACTGTTGAGCTCCAATTTGTACCTGCCAATCAACTTGCATTGCACCATTGAGGATTCCACTCAAAGTCTGCTTTGCAATTTAATCATTTGGTTTTGAAAGTGTGTAGCCAATCCAGTGTCATTTCGCTTGATGTCAGCATTCACGTTTGGTTGCCCACTCCTACTCCACAGTTTATGGTTGGAAATTGTCTGTGGCCACCAGATCTTTATCTGCTGCTGAAGATTTTGGCAAAGCATTTTAATGTTTCACAGGCGTAAAGAAACACGGATTTTACCTTGTTTTTTTTTTAAGTTTTAACTTGTTGCAAAGCGATATTTTGCCGTAGTTTTACGACTGACACAATACTGTCTGGTTAGTTGAACTGCATCAGCTCCTCTATAGTCCTCATTCGGCGAATATACATTAATTTTGTGCTGCGCTAATCCTTAAGCCACCCGCCTCCCCATTCTGCTGAAGTGATTGACACATTTGGAAAGAGTTCCTATGTTATTCGTCAGGAATCAGATATCATCAATATAGACCAAATGACTGAGCTTATCAAACGTTCTCCATTGAATTTTGAATGTGAGATGTATGCCTCTGATACCAAACGATCTCCAAATGCATATTTGATCAACGCGATCGAAGGCTTTTATAAATACGGCATACATCAGGTAAAGCTGTGAAAAAGGTTTTGATGCTTTTTAAGTGTAGGCTCAATTCTAAACTTAATTCCCTGAAAACTAATAGTTTGCCATCAACTTCTGGGAGACAGACAAAACGTTGATACTTCAACAGTTATTGCAGTTCTTGAGGTCACCTTTCTTGAGTATAACTCCTTTCTTCCACTCCCTTGTAAAGGTTTTATTTTCCCAAACAATATTTACCTGTTGAAACAAAATACATGCAGCTGCTTCGGTATCAGCTCTTAGTAACTCGAGAGGATTGCCATCAAACCCAACTATCTATGTATGTATGTACTTATTGCTTCCTGGCAGACGTACGTATCCATAAGTTGATGATTAAAATGTGGTTCATGTTACTTTTCTAACCAACGATATTCTTTGTCAATTTGAACAGCTATTTTGTATTACCTCTTTCAACAGCTTCTTCCGCACTCTGCTAAATTGTCTAATCTAGACATCCTATATCGTCTAACACCTTGCTGCACTGTTTAATGAGTTGCTCTTTAGTTGCCCTGTAGAACCACTTTTTTGTTGGGCATTAGTTTCACTCTTGATACTAATTTTTAAGTCCGGCGGTGTTGTATCTTATCTCAGGGGTATACAGAGATCTCTAGCTATTGGCTATCTAGGCACCCTTTCAGATGTTTGTGGTCCATGAGTGCGTAGTTCTTTGCAGAAATAGCTGAAGAGCTACCAGGAGCAAATAATAATCAGTTCCTGTGTCTGCACCTCATTTTACATACATCCTATATCAGTTATATCAGCTCTGCATTCTAGGTATAGAAACGCTTCAAACAAAATGAAACATCTCTTCAAAGTATCTTTAAAAAGTGGTGAGGCCATTACTCTTGCAATGTGATCTTCAAGCAGATATGTTAATAAGTTATCTTTTAGTTTAATTTACTTATTTTTGTATATGATCTCGTTTTAAATATAGTAAGGTTTGTATGCAACTCTGGTGTTCTGTGAAGCCCAAGACAGGTGCGAAGAAACTGCGCCTCTCAAACACCCAAATCTCTTTCATTGGAAATGTATCAACATTGAACCATAGATAAACATGGACGACCTTCGGTCTAATAAAGGAAATGTAGCAAATTACTTATATAGTTTAGGCACAAGTCTTTTATAAATATTGAAACAAAAGTGGTCCCATGATCGACTCCTGAGACACATCTAAATTGTAAAAGTCAACACAATCAATCTAGTCTATATGACAAACTTACCAGAAAAGGCAGCAAACTCAACGGGGTTTGAAAGACTTCCTTTTGAAGCAATAGGCTAAAAAAGCATTTTATGAATCAGTAAAAAATCGCAATTTGCTTGTTTTTTTATTTCTAAAACGTTTTTGTTAGAATTATTTATAAAATAAATTTTTCTCCGTGTAATGATGGTTGTGAACAAAAATAGCATAGACGTTGTCATTGTGCGTGGCGTCAGGCATTCTATTTGAGACGTAACGTCGCGCCGCGTCGTGGTGTCAATTGTGAATAGGGTGGGGTATAATAGAGGTTTATGTATTTATTTAGTTCTCGAACATTAACATTGTGAATTGTCTAATAATAATGTTCCTTTTGTGAACTGAACGATCGTAATGTAATGTAATCGGTGCTGTTGCTGTGCGGTTTCTTTTGACAGAATTGGGGTTGGTTGCATTTGCAATTTGTACTATTAGATGTCACTATGTCAGTAATTGTGGAAATTATGAGATTTTGAAGTGTATCTTTTAAAGAATAAAATTCATCGCAGGCGTCTGTAATTTTTTTTATTATTTATTTATGTGTTTACATTGAGGAAGATAATATTGAAGTAATGAATGTATTTAAATGAAATTTTAGGTTGAAATTGTCATACAAAACGACGTTAATCCAAGGTTGTTTAGTTAAGAAAAGCAACTTAACCGTCCTACTCTTAAGACAAGTATTTATTGTTTTTTTATGCGGACAAAAATTAAGCTTTAATCAAAATCACCGTTCCTAATAAAGATAAAACCTAGCAAGTAGTTTTCGTCATGCCGACCATCGGTCTCTCTGTCAATGTTGTAGGTATTTATCAATCTTAAACTGAAGATGTGTTTCAAACTTCATAAATTACAATTCATTTTCTTGGAACTGCTCAAACAGTTACCAACTCAACAACCATCTTAATTTTTCGATTTCTTGAAGCAGCTTTAAGAAAACTGCATTCCAGACTTTTATTTGCAATATACCTATGTGCATAGCTAGATATTGCAAGTGATGAATTCACTGGTTAAATCGTGATAACTATCAAAAATGGCATTACAATAATAAAGAAAAACTATTTGCAAAGTGTTTACCTGTCTCTCTGTCTTACTCTTTTTGACTTAAACGTCTGATATAGTTATCTCAAAATTTCGTTCTATAAGCGAATCAGTGCGGTTTTTTGAAATAAAATTTGTTGGACTAAAAATATGGTACTAGTCTTGAAGCCGTTAACTTTGTTAGCTTTACTCAAAATGATTTTAATTATCTTGGTAGTGCCCCGCTAAGACGAGCCTAGCCAGGCAAGGGCACTAACTACCTTTTCTCGAAGCGCTTCGTCGTTGTTTTACCCTCATATTGTCATTAGCAATATTTACAAAAAGAATGAAATCCCACAAAAAAAAATTTTCTTGTAAAATGGTGCCAAGACGAGACTATATGACTTGCAATGTTAAAAAGTTATCAGATCTCATGTAGAGCCAAGCTTCTTACTCTACTCGCCCTAACTCTACAAGGCCTAACTTCACAAACTCTACACCTTAGTCATAATATTTGGCATTTGCATCTCCTGAGCATCGACCTAATGTTTCTGGCGTTATTTTATCGATATTCCTATGCGAAATAGCCAACTACATTCCTCCCCTGAAACATTTAAACCGTAATATGTATGTCCTCGCACAGCTAGGAATGTCCATCAGTTTTAGTTTACCACTGAGTCCAACTTCGGACATACAGCCAAATACAGGGATTTTTTCTTCCCCCCTCAATTTTCCTAATAATTCTTAAATTTCATATAAATTTATTAAGCTGTTTATAATATTTGCAGGATTAGTAGTATGTATGTAAGTATATAAAAAATATTTTTGCTTAAAATGTAAAAGGCATATAAAACGAGCTGTTGCTGCGTTCAATTTTCTTTCTTTGAGTCGAAAACGAAAGGTTGACATGTATTCTTTAAAGTGATGGATTACGCATGTCAAAAAACAAAAAACAAAAAACATCATTTGTTCTATTGAATTGTGTTGTGTTTTCTTCTAAGGCTTATTTTTCAACCTTGCCGCGATAAATAAGCAAAAAAAAACAATATAGAAGCAAATATTTACTGAAAAGAACTCTAATTTGTTAATGCTGTTTGAAGAAAATGAACGAGTTGTGGAACAAGCACCATTATAGTATATGAGCTTATAGTATGGTTGTTTTTTTTTTATTAGAAAATTATAACAAAAAATGTTTTTTTTTTCCTAATAAAATTTTTTTTTATCCAGACATTATTCATTATTTTACTAAATACCATTAATCATTCATTATTTAATTTTCCTTTTTTAAAAGCTATTGTTCTGAATTGCTGATTAACATACCATTGTATGTATGCAATGATTTTGATTTATATTTCTTTGTATACCACCTTAAATTATGCAATAATATTTATACATTTCAAATTAGCTCATTTGGAGAATTCATTTCAAATCACTCCCAAAAGTCTGCAACAAAATCATGTCAGTTCTTATTTACATACTCTGCTCGATTATATTTCTTGCATATGCTTTGGATAATCTAGAATGAAATCCAACACGAAGGGGAAGTCAGGGTATTTTTTTCACCATAACAACTTAATTATGTTGTAAAAACGATTTGTGTCTAAAAGTAAAAGATAAATTAAATTTTTATGAGGCTTTTCAAAATAAGGTCATACAGTTGTTCATGCCAAAGAACAAAGAGCCATAAGAGGTACAGTGAATAGACAGATAGAAGAGGCAAGGGTTTTATACCTAGGTTATGAGGATTTGGGTTCAAGAATAAAGAGTTGTCGACGGAAACTGAGAGAAGTCGATCATTCCAGGACACATCTCGAAGCTCGAATAGAAAATCTAACGAGGCGACGGTCTCTATTCTCGAGATGTAAATCTGCTAGCCCTATGGGGAATATACTTGGCAGGCGTATTCAAGTAGGGAGCGCGAGCGTACAAAGGTTATGTACCTAACTAACAATTTAACTTGTATAAGGTTCTAAACATTTTTTATTTTAGGCTGTTGTAGTAACATTAAAAGGCAAGCTGTTGAGCTGTTATAAGACTTGTTAAAAAGTGTTTTAGCAGCAAAGAGCTTTTCATGAAATGTTATTAGCTAATTATTTAATGACAGCTAAATGCTAATAGCTTGCCTTCGATGTTAAAAAAGCCTTACCTAAGCCATTTAATGACAGCTTTGATAAAATCATGCATTATGTTTATATTGTCAAGAACAAAAAATACTTGTTAGTCTATATTATTTAATTTTTTATAGGAAAAAAGGATAATTTTAAGCACAAAAAAGCAGATTTAGAGCCTTGTGTAGAGCTTTCCAAACTCACTTTTAAAGGCCTTATAGCAGCTATTTTCTAATTCTCAAAGTTTGAATTGTGGCTTTCTAAGGTTTGCATCATAAAAGATCTTTACAATCAAATACTTAAAAAAACAGAAAAATTGGGTATAGAGGGATCGGGTGACGTAGAGGTCGGATAATTCTGTTTTACAAAAGTCTAGCAGTCACAAAATATGCCGAGGTCAAGAATCGAATCCACATTATATATGGGTTGATTATTGAGAAGGAAGATACTGAAAGAAGATTTTATAGGTTTACGTGAAAAAGTGACCAATTGACATTTGGCAATTGACGCAAAACACGTCAATATCTAATTGTCTTGAAAAACTTGGCATCGAAATCGTTAGGTGAGAAATGGGAATGTTTGATAACCATTTCAATATCGTAAATAGTAAGAATAAAGGAAGGAATAAGGAAGGACTTACAACGGAAACTTAAAATTTCTTACAGAATGAAAATATTCAAACATTTTAGGGATGTGTGAAAGTTTGGCAATGCGTCGATATTTTTCAATATCGCTCTTAGAACATTTTTTTGTGTATTGGGGTTATAAAAGAAGCATTCCATAACTCAACAATAATCGCAAACACCTCCAAATCAATACTAGAAAGGGCTTTCTCACAGTTTTTTAGAAGATTCATTAAAAAAAACTTTAAAAACAAACAAACAAAAATTGCATGTTCGTAATCTTGTGAGGCGGAGTGTACCCGAGGCACGTTCTGAGAGTTCGATTCGTTGATCCCGATGATTGGGGTACACATTTCCAAGGAAACGGTCCCTATCTTTCGTTTAATATTGGTTCTGAGTTACTCTCATGACACCGACTAGTATCTTGTAAGCGTAAAAAGCCCCATACAAGCAAGTTGCATCACCTTAGACCTCACTCGGATCTCAAAGGATCCATTGTGGTCTCCAGGAGAGGAATGAAACGAAGGGTAAAGAACCGTCAGGAATTTAGTAGGGAGCTAGGTGTGGTATGCCATCTTAAAAATTTTGAATAAAATAAATAAATTTATTGGCGCGACAGCTCCTAAAGGAGCCAAGGCCTAGTGACTTATACTCTCAACCATTCCTGTGTGTGTGTTGTTACTCTGCAAAAATGGAAGGGACCTACAGTTTACCGCCGAGTCCGAACGGCTACATGAGAAGCACTTTTGCGAAACAAATTTTACTCTTGGAGGTTTTGTCAGTTCCTCGCAAGAGGCAGTACCGCAGAAAAAAAAGGTGGCTATGAGCTGGATTTGAACCCAGGTTCTTTCGCTTAGCAGTCCGACACACTAACCACTAAGCCACGGGGCACTACGACATTTTGAATAAGCGATGAATTTAAGTATATTTTTAAGTGGGCTTTCGTGAAACATGCCCTGCTTGTCGAAATAGCAATCTTCCAGGGCTACTTTCCTGGTCTGGGCCAACTGGAGCATTGACAGCGAAAGTGATATGAGCCCTCTTCCACATCAACGTCTTGACACCCTCTGCATAAGACTGATAATGCCCATTCCACTCATGTGCGTTCCCATTGAGTTAAGTCCCGTAAAGATACCAACCAAGAGGCACAGTTAAGGCATTCTTAGCATTATAATGTACTCTGTTTTTCGGCCAAAAACGAAACACAACACTTGTCAATTATTTACCATCTCTGTCGGCTTCGAGGAATTTTCGGTAAATTCCGTTCTTCTCTTTTTTTAGTTGCACAAGTACCTTGAGGGAAAGATGGGGCTCAATTCCAGAATGAACCGCTTTTGGTCAGTTTTGTACTTATTGTAGAGATAATTGAGGATATGGTCTTGATTGCAGCCTGGGTGTCAATGAAAATATCAATATTTTTATTCGCCAGACTACATGATAAAAGGTGCTTTGCAGCTTTGCTTCCAGCAAGCATTTCTGCCTTGAAAACAAAACTGAATGTTGGAATGTTTGTTGAATTACTTATTGTTGGGTTTACTGAGAAGATATCAGATCCTACCCCTGATTCCGTCTGCTTCAAATGATCAAGAGGATCTGGGTCTTTAGTTAACATTATCTTACAAAAGTGCAGGCCAAGATTCTTTACAAGAATCACGATAACCAATTCATCAGAACCCCTTGAAATCGACAGTTTTCGGCCAACTCGTTGTCTCACTGTCACAGAAAGACACAGGAAAAATTTGCTTTAACGCTCTTTAAACTAAATTGGTTTGAGGGTAGGTTCAAAACGATATTTTAAAGCTGCCGAATCCTTATTGGAAAACCATTTATAATTGATTCATCTTTACTCACACATAAATGTCATTAACACAAAAGTCAAATAAATTATTTGCTAAAAAATGCTTGTGAAAGTCAAATAAGGACTCGTTTATTACCATCCTCCCCTTTTTTCTAACCTACCTCATTCTCAACTACTCAGACTGTCAATTTGAACCAATAAATCATTTATATTTGCACAATTATTAAATACATCATATTTCATTTACTCGTTCGATGCACAGCCATCACAAAGGAATTCCAAGAAACCTTCAAGACGTATGCCAATCCTTGTTTCCTTTCACATGATTTAATCCTCTCTAATATTGGAACCTTCCGGTTCTTTACCTTTACCTATTCCTGTTTGGGACGATTGCATCTTTCACCTGGATCGACAAGCTCAATCGGCTGTGAAAGGGCAATTTTGTAAATCGCAGTACCTACACAATTTAAATCCTTTTTTTGGTCCTTATGCATGCATTTGTTGCGGACATTATACCCGTTCGGTACCGACATAGAAGCAACTCCTGAAACCCATTAAATACGCCCGAATGATTTCATTTGCATCTCATCTAATTTTCTTTCCACAAAAGGGTTGAGAGCTTGTTCTCATTTCTAGAAGAATATATTCTAAGGATGTGAAGAAATATAGGGAAAGGATGACTTAAATTGGTTCATGAACACCAAAGGATCCATGAAGGCTTGAATAAATTGTGGGAAATTAACGGTGATTTTTCAAAAAAGAGTACAAACAATACAAAAAAAAACCTATTGCATGGAAAAATGAAAAACCTCGATCTGATATGCATGGTTGCGCAAAAGGACATATGAAACCCAAACCATGTAAGGATGGTTGGGTTGAGGAAAACCTTTTATTCTTTTGAGATGTTTAAATTGATTATATGGCACGCAGTGTTGAGTAGATGCGCTGCATTGTCTGAGGGCATTGACAGGAAAATGATGCATTATTTCGAACCGCAGAAAAATGATCCTGCAGGATCTTAAATCGTACGGTTTAGGGAAAATAATTATGGAAAGATTGTGAGAATGGATAAACTTTCTTGAGGTATACAGATATTTTTTAAAATATATATATATATATATATATAGGAGACCCTCAGGCAACTATGAATAAGAAATTCCGGTCAAAATGGGCTATGGACGACTATTTATGAATATTTTTGAGAGAAAAAAAAGAAAATCAAGTAAGATTCCCATATGGATTCTTGCAGGAATGCATAATGTAGAAGAAGCAGTCCATAGCGGAAGACTATTTTTTTCGCTGTTAATGAAGACTTCATAAGCGCAGAAAACAAAATATGTGTTCTCCACCATCCGTTGTGTCTGAGGTCGTCAACCAATTCATCGATGTCTTCTACGTAAGCCAATGTCTGGGAAAGACTTGATGAAGATAGTTCCTCTTT
This sequence comes from Platycheirus rosarum, assembly GCA_963971375.1. Lineage (NCBI taxonomy): Eukaryota > Metazoa > Arthropoda > Insecta > Diptera > Syrphidae > Platycheirus > Platycheirus rosarum. Next base: position 25,815,050 of record OZ020508.1, read on the forward strand.
TTGACGTGTGAGAGTCACCGATCGCTCTCTCCAATGCCAAGTTAAAGAAGACACCATGACATGACTATTAACTTCAAAAAAATGAAAACCAACTAAATATAATTTAAAAACAGTTTAACCTTTAAAATTGTCAGCACATTAATTCATTTTGCCACTTTGCAACAGGATCGCGAATTTCCGGAATAAAATTGGCAATCATGCCATCAATATGTTGAAATATTCTTGTTTTGTCTTTAAATCTGTTGTTTTTTCTTCCACAAAACCACACGGTTGTGTTTCAATTCGAGAACAAAGTTCACATTCCCCAAAATGTTTCTCTTCCGATTGAGTCACTTAAACTCTGCCACGTATGCTATACCTTCTTAGAAACCAAAAACAATCGATTTATTCATCTTACACCTCGGAGTCGCCATCGGCATCTTGTGGCGCCTTCTTCTTGAAATATCCCGCCTAGCATGCATGTTTTTTTAAAACAAAAGAGAAGGTACACTCATTGCCCACTTTCGCACGTTTCTCACTAAATACTCACCATGTGTGATCAATATGTTGCGAAGCATGCACAGGATTCTATACGACATTGCTTCCGTTTCCCAGCAATGCATTGGTTTTACAATGTCAATGTCTTCTATCTTCTTGTATCTCGAGCATGCGGTACTAGGGAATCGCAGTGCATTGCTGCTGAACAACTGATGCCACGAAGTTTTCAATGATACTTCATAAAATGCATCGTAGTGGAAATCATGTGTTGTTGATGTCATGCTGAGGCCTATGAGAATATAGGAATGAGATACAGACGATGAATGAAAAGATACATAATTATGAAGTGGAGATATTTTAAAAGATTTAACAAATTTGTCCAATGTCCATTACACATGCTGAAGGTGATGACCCCTAAATGCTTAATGACTTTCATTTGTTTTAAACGATGATTGGCCATTTGTCATTGTATTAAGTGACGTATGATAATGCTATGGGAAAAATTTTCGTTTTTTCGAATATGGTGTTCGTTATAATTTATTTAAATTTTTTTATTTTATATTTTTTTTTAATTGAACTCTTCCATCAGTGAAATCCCGTAAAGGGCTGCTTCGGATGTAAAAGTTCGCTGTGGTATGAAAATAGATTTTTTTGTATGTAAAATTTATTCATCAAACACCAGGTGACACACGATACGTGTACTTAAAAATTACTATAAAAGTATATAATACTTTAACATGAGCAAAGGGTTCTTATTTGCCTGACCAGTAAGTCATGCATTTAGAAAATGGCGAATGGTACGCCCCTCCGGAATGAAAAGTAAAGTAATTTTACCATTTTTTATGAAAGGTTTAAAGTAGTTATCTTTGAAAATGGGACTTCTTGAAATAACACCCCTTACAGCATACTATAAGAATTTGAATATACTTCTTGTGTGAAAATTATTTTGAGTTCGACAAATTAATACCTTTTTTCCATATTGATTTAAAAAATGCGTGAGTGATTCACACATATTGATAAAAAATTATTGCATATTGCACATATTTACTCATATTTGCTGTAAGTGCTTTTGCTTACAACAATTTGCATGAATTCGCGGTGAATTCGAATAAAAAAAAAGTTTATATTTATGAATTATAAATTATTTTTTTTAAAGGAAAATAGGGTTTTGACTGAAATCACTTCATAATTAATCAAATGTTGGTTGTTTATTCATCTTCTGTTTTTTATCGGAGCGTTTTTAAATAAATAATTCAAAAGTTGTCCAGGAAAGTGTGATATCTAAATATTGTATTATTAAAAGAAATAGACCTTAACAGAACTAAGTACTTTTGTAAGTTTTAAATGAAAGTTATCAGTTGTAAGATATATATATAGTTTAAATATCAAACCTCTGAACAAGCTGCTTTTTATTAAAACATTACTAAGCATTGGTCTTTGAAAATAAAATATCTATATGTATATCTATATACTTAAATGTGAATGTCTATGCAATGTGAATGCATCACGATTAAACGGCTTGGCCGATTTCGATAATAATACAAAAATATGGAGTTAGTGATTAAACACTTTTCAACATCTTGTTGTACTTGAATAGAAACTATTTCTCGAAGTCGTAGGGAAGTACTTCGTTACAGCTTCGACTTCAAAAGCTGCTAATGTGGTTTGTCATTTGTAAAAAAAAAACATACGAAATTCCACTACGTCTTCAGTTCCGACGCTCACTCATAATGAGACTTCTTTGGTCAACTCCCAAGCGAAAACCGAGTTATTTGCAACACCTTTTACTGCAATCTCAAAACGCTACCACAAAGTGATATGTCTATTCCTGTTTTTGAGAGCCTAAATTGTTTTATGTGTTAAGCACCTACTCAATTTTACTCGTGCAGTTGCAAAAGTTTTTTAAGATCTCGTTATAGACATATCCGTTGGCAGGTGTACTACAACCCTGGTAAAACCATTGCGTAAACTTTTCCATCTGTCTTATTCTATAGGTCTCTAACCGAGTGGATAGAAAATAGCTTGTCCAGCTTGTACCTAATCCCCCTCTAACTACCGAAAAATTGAACGTAGTTCATCCTTTTTACTTGCGATTATCGGGACTATACGACAAGTTTAGTGTTCGTGAATATAAAAATAAATTGCACGACTGGATCGCACGTTCTTGCTCAGATTTGCGGTCACATCGTCGAATAAAATTTAAAAAAAATTAAGAGAAGTTCAAAGTATTTATTCGATTTTTGTGACTTTTGATATGTACCGTTTAGAAAAAGCTTATTTTTCTCGAAAACGGCTCCAAAGATTTTGATGAACATTTTTCAGAATTTTTTTTTTGGTACTAGCTATCGTTTGATTAGAACGGGAAAAGTATATTAACGGTACCCTGCATATAACGGTTTTCTTAATTTTTGGCTTTCTCCGTAACTGCTCTTGGGATTTCTGTCAAACTTTATACTTGAGAAGATCTAAGTAGCCAAATTAATTCTGCATATCAAAATCTTGAATAACTTTTTTTTCTAATTAAAATTAATTTTAGATTTTTTTTTTGAAAAAATCAATATTTTTAAAACTAGTCAAAAAAATATTTTATATTTTTAAAAAACTGAATACACCAAAATCAAAAAAAAATTTTGGTAGAAGAACTAAAAATAAAAAAAACAGGATTTTATCAAAATCCAAATATAAGTATTATTATTATTATTAATTATTATTAATTAATTAATTAACATAAGTATATTAACACATTTCGTTTTTTAAATAATACTTAGTGCTATGGTACAATTGTTTTAATAAAAAGGTTGATTGGACTTGATACTAGAAGAGCAAAAAATAAAAAAAAGATTATATTTTAAAACGAGAAAGGCTACAAAATTTTGTAAAAAAAAGAATAATAAAAAAAATTATAGATTAAGAGAAAATTGAAATTAATTTAGCACCTAAAATGATTTTCTAAAGTTTTTCTAAACATTGCGCAGTTGTTGATTTTTCTCAAGTCGGCAGTAAGGAGTTTCACAGACCAACGGCGTGGCCGGCGCGGCGTACACAAAAAATTGTCACTTTAAAACAATGTATTTATATGTTGGTGTAATAATAATGTTGCTTCAATGCGATTGCGGAAACACAAGTTTTTCAAATAGGTAGTCAAATAATAATACATGACAGTCTAGATAACTTTGCAAATGCATGTTACATGGGTACCCGTATATTGAGAGACATGATCAAACCGACGAAGACTATAGATAAAACGTATGATATTATTGAAGGCAACTCGTAGTTTTCTTTGACTTCTACTATCAATATTGCAAAAAATTAAGCTTCCACAAGACAGAATCGGCATAACGAGAGTTTTAGCAAGTATTATCTTGGTTTTTATAGGGAGGTAGCCACCAGTAATACTTAGAACTCTGAGTGCACCGTATGTTTTGCCGAAAGCACACGACAAGTCATCTTGCCAAGTTAAGGTTTGGTTGAAAGTAATACCCAAGTTCTTTAGCGTTCTAACATAGTGAAGGGTAGAAAAACCTAGTTCTATGCCAGGAAAACAAGAACTGTCAATTGCAGTTTTATTGATGACAATGGCTTGACTTTTTTTGGGTTTTCTCGGCCCACTTGAATACCCTAAGCAGATCTCGAGTCAGACGATAGGTAGGTATAGCGTCCTCAGCCGTACCTAATGAGTAACTAAGGTTAATTTGTACATCGTCCGCGTACTTTACAAAACCTAACAACATCGGGAAGATCGTTGATAAATATCGAAAAAAGCAAAGGGCCTAGAATCGATCCTTGAGGAACGCCAGATTTTTTTTTTTTTTTTTTATAATTAACGCGCGCACAAGGGACTATTTGTTTCCCTTTTAATGTAACACACTACGCGGGCATTAGGAAGATAGGGAGGGGAGAGATAGGAGGTGTCGATTAACATTGGTTTTGAATGTTTGCATATTGAAATGGCAAGGGAAAATCTCGCTGGGTAAACCATTCCAAAGTCGTGTTGTACGGCTAAAATAAGAGTCTCTATATTTTACGGTACGTCCGAAATTGGGCTCAAGGGTGAACTGATGGGCATTCCTAGCAAGACGAGTATTACGGGCGAAACTTTTAAGGGGAGAAATGCAGCTGGCTACCTCGAGTGAACATTTTTTATAAAAGAAACGATAAAATAAGGAAAGACATGAAACATTGCGTCGGTGTTCGAGAGGGGCAATTGTTTCAGCGGCAGTTCTATTTCCTATCAATCTTAACGCTCTATTTTGTATTCTATCAAGCAAGTGAAGCGATGATTGTGAAGCACCTGCCCAGAGGACGGAGTTATACACGAGTTTAGGGCGTATATGTGTTGAAAGAAAGTCAGAGAGTTGTGAGTTAATGTAAACGGCTTGATTCCTTCCCGGGCAGATATTTCTTAATAAAGGTCTCCGTAGTACCTTCAAAATAGAAGTTATCTCAGTTTTTTTAATAAAATGCAATGGAATACAGAGTCAAAGGCCTTTGAAAAATTAAGCGTGGTGATGCTGGAAACTTTTTCTTTATCGATTTCCTCACGAATATCCATCCACTACTTTTAGGAGAGCTGTCACGCAACTGTGCTGTCGCCTAAAGCCAGCTTGAATCGGCGATAGCAGTTTGTTAGCAACACGAGGATAATAATTATTTCTAACGCTGAAGCTATAAGAAGCGGCATTAGCAAACAGCTTATTAAGTTCATTCGCATCATTTGACTTGAAATCTCGGTATTGGATCGCTTGATATACTTAGTTGATTTACCTGAATGTAATCTATAATTGTGTAATTTGTAAGGTTAGCACATTACTATTCCGTACATCAAGAAAGCTAGTATTGAGATCCCCGGCTATTAGCATATGGTTGATAATATGGTGTTATTTCTTCAAGAATATTTGTAATAATACTTGAATCATATATATTTGGAGGTTTATACACCACACCTATGAGACATTTGTCGACATAATACTCAGTTTCAATAAATAAAATCTCCAAATCAGGGCCGTTTAATTTTCTTATGGCGACTCCACCTCCCTGGTAGGATCAGATCTAAAAAAATTATAATCGGCTACCTCGAGCATATTATTGCTTTCCTCAGGTGTCAATCAAGTCTCCGTCATACAAATAACACCTACAATATCCTGATCCGTGGAACGTCAATACTATTCATAGATAAATGATTCATTTATTTGATGTAAATAATGAAACCGCCCAGAGAAGAAAGAAAAACTGCCCGTGGTCAAGCACAACCAATTTAAGGTTTTCAAAAGTACTAAAATCTATTTATATTTACTACACAATAGAAGAAAGAGAAATTAAATTTGAAGTTTAGAGATTTAAAGATAAAAATATTTAAATTATTGGTTTTATTATAGATAAAATTAATGAAGTATAGTTGGCAAGGCAACTCATTGTGTTAATCGCAATTTGGTGAAATTTGATTTTTGTGTCTGTCATTCTCATCTTCGTGGTGGGTTTTATCTTTCTGTATCTTATCTTATAGCTCGTAGATTTCCTTGACCTAAGACCGTACTGATAAGGCAAATCATATCAATTTTTAATTTTCAAAAACAAATACAATGTTTTTCAAACTAAAAATTTTAATTTAATGTTTGTTGATTAATTTTTTTTTAAATATACAAATAATTACACTTTTTATTTTTATTTAATACGCGTTTCGGTAGCGGCAAATATTTGACTCAAATTATATTTTCTATTTAAAATTTAATAATTTTAGTTTAAGAAATTATTACCTGTTTTTGAAAATTAAAAATTGATCTTGGTTAAAAACCATACAACAGCAGACGAAACACAAAAATGGCAAATCATATGTTAAACATTAAAATAAATTGCACACAGTTATTCAAAAATGCAAACTAAAGCACAAAAATTCACTTATCCGTTTTCAAAAAAAAAAAAAAAAAACAAAATTACATTATTATAAAAACATATATAAAAATACAAAGAAGAAAGTTATTCTAGTAAATTTTATCGTGAAACTATTTTGAATACCTACACTTTCCTGGTTATTTTTTTTAAGAATGTCGAAGAAAAAAAACCGGTCGGTGGGAGGTACCGATTTAAGCCCGCCATCTTAATTATTTTTCACTAAAGCATAATCCACACCTACAATAGTGCATACAAATTTTTGAAGCCGTTTTCGAGAAAAATAAATACTATGGCAGGTATTTGAGCTTCAATTTCAAAATAACCTTTTATTCTGAAGACGATTGGCCCAACCTTTAAGCTGTAGTCCAAAATATGTACATCCATACAGACAGACAAAAAGGCAGACAGACCGAGAGAATTTTGCCAGTAACTCAAAAATGTTTCTCTATAATAGTAATGTCATGTTTGATTGATATTTAATTTTTTTTAATCTGCACGACTGCACATTATACATTATATTGCGATTGCACAAATAAAAATTACTTCAAACATTTATTGCTTTTTAGTTTTTGTTTCTTGAAAAGCAATAATTTTCTTTAAGTGTTGGTGAGTAATATTTATAGTTCATCCATACACTGAGCAAAACTGGGCATACATTTCTTAAAAAAATTGAATTATTTGTATAATTTTTTTTTTTAAGTTCAAAAAAGTTTTTAATTAATCTATTATAAAAGAAATATCACTCAAATTTTAAGTGCTTTTAATGATAATTACCGAAAAACCTCTTTTGTTATTTGCATCATCTGTATCCTACAACTATTACCTAAGCAATTGCATTTTCGCTTTCAATTTCGAAACATGTAAAATATCCTTTAACTGCCATCATCTAAAAAAATCATTTCAAAGCAAAGACATATTAATAGCTTGCACTTCATTTAACTCTTCGCCATAAGGGAAAGCCATCCTTGACCAGTTTTGGTGATAAAAAGATGGTAACACTTTCTCAGCATATGTACCTATATTAATTTGCTTCAAAGTTGCACTTTTTCTCTGACTCTCTGACACATTCATTTAAAATCACTTGTAACGGGTGATTTTTTAAGAGCTTGAGAACTTTTTTTAAAAAAAAAACACATAAAATCTCATCGGTTCTTTATTTGAAACGTTAGATTGGTCCATGACATTTACTTTTTGAAGATAATTTCATTTAAATGTTGACCGCGGCTGCGTCTTAAGTGGTCCATTCGGAAAGTCCAATTTTGGGCAACTTTTTCGAGCATTTCGGCCGGAATAGCCCGAATTTCTTCGGAAATGTTGTCTTCCAAAGCTGGAATAGTTGCTGGCTGTAGATTTTAGACTTGACGTAGCCCCACAAAAAATAATCTAAAGGCGTCAAATCGCATGATCTTGGTGGCCAACTTACCGGTCCATTTCTTGAGATGAATTGTTCTCCGAAGTTTTCCCTCAAAATGGCCATAGAATCGCGAGCTGTGTGGCATGTAGCGCCATCTTGTTGAAACCACATGTCAACCAAGTTCAGTTCTTCCATTTTTGGCAACAAAAAGTTTGTTAGCATCGAACGATAGCGATCGCCATTCACCGTAACGTTGCGTCCAACAGCATCTTTTAAAAAATACGGTCCAATGATTCCACCAGCGTACAAACCACACCAAACAGTGCATTTTTCGGGATGCATGGGCAGTTCTTGAACGGCTTCTGGTTGCTCTTCACTCCAAATGCGGCAATTTTGCTTATTTACGTAGCCATTCAACCAGAAATGAGCCTCATCGCTGAACAAAATTTGTCGATAAAAAAGCGGATTTTCTGCCAACTTTTCTAGGGCCCATTCACTGAAAATTCGACGTTGTGGCTCGTTAGTAAGTCTATTCATGATGAAATGTCAAAGCATACTGAGCATCTTTCTCTTTGACACCATGTCTGAAATCCCGCGTGATCTGTCAAATACTAATGCATGAAAATCCTAACCTCAAAAAAATCACCCGTTATTAAAGTTTTGAAATTTTCTAACTCTTGCAACCATTTTTCTAGGATGTGTTCAGAGAGGAAAACAAATAACAGAGAACTCATTGCTATTCAAAACAAAATTCTTTCTACTATATTTATGCAAATCATTCTCTCACTATCACTTTACATGTTTGACATTTGCTCTAAACAAACGGAACCGTTTTCTTTTTGTAGAATGTCTTCGCCAAAAGACGTGTAAAGAGTTCAACTCTGTATAAGCTGTGTTGTAGCTTCCGAACAGATTTCCATTTTCAATAATCTGCGAGTGTCTAAGATTTCCCAGGTTCAATACCTGAAAACTTTTTCACAACCAATTAATTTGCAACCTACATATAATACACATCTACTACTAGATTTTTCATCCTTGCTTCCCCAAATATCTAAGTGTTAACAAACGACTCTCAACTCAATGCCTCCCCTAAAAACAATATATCATATTTTCACTAACAAAACAGGACATAAATCTGCCGTAGGACATGTTTAAAGCAAACAATGCGGACGCTGATATCAAATATCCTTAGAAAAGTATCTATGAAATACGTTTTTCACACAAAAGGATTTAAATTCACAAAATTGTTATTTTTTTCCCTGCAAAACGAGGACTTTGCCTTTTAATTTCTACCTTCTTGGCAATACTTCGTTAGAAGGTAGTTTTTCTACGCAATAAAATATTAAAACGCAATCATCATTCATAGAAACCCATAGGGAGATACATGTATCTACGCACATTAAAACTACTTTTTTAAGGATTTGAAAAACTGTAGATTTATTAAGGGAAATGAAAACTCTGGAAAATGAGGTCAGCTGCACATAATGAAAGTGAAACGACCAATAGGGAAAACATACAGCAAACTGGTGACCTATTTTGAGTTGCACGATAGAAATCTGTAGTTGGATGTACGAGTTCCGTTCCGACAACGACGTTATATTCGCTCATGGGTCGCTTGGGTCTTTCTTGGTGGCTGATGGGCTAGGAGCAGTATGCCCCGTCCTACCCATGAAATTTTGCTCATTCATTTGAAAGGGTTGCAAAGGTTGTATTGAGAAAATGTAGGTTAATTGGGATTTGCCTGTTTGTTGACTCGAGGCGGTATGTCTTTTGAGACAATCCGCAATGGGGCTCTATTGAGCTATTGCAGATTGTAAACCTATTTTCTAGTTAATTAGGTGGAATGAGTCTGGAGGAAGAATCTAATTTTCGAATGCAAACAGTTTTGATAGAATGGATAAGAAACTTTTTTCAAGTGACTATAGGATCCAGTGAACAAATTCCTTTTTTTTTCTTCTTTTTTTTTAATAAAAAAATTATATTTGTTGTTTTAATTAAATTGTTTACTTCTAATTTTTTAAAGTGAAAAGAAAGATTTCATGATGAAAGATTAGAAATTCGCCTTAAGGAATTCGAAATTAATTTCTGTTGAAGGAATGTGAATAGCTGAGGTAAAATTAGTCAGAGAAACAGTTAAGTGGATCATAAGTATTAGACAGAAAATCCTTTTTCAAAAAATGAGGAAGAGAGTAGGAGACAGAACGGAGCTCTTGGGCACATCAGCATTTATTTGGTTCAAATCAGACTTAAAACAACCGTCTAGTACATCTTGTATAGAAGGGTTCAGTAGATAGCTTCTAATCCAACGAACAAGAGTATCATCGATCCCAAAAACACTTATTTAGTTGCCTGGATGGCAGTTATGTCTGTTCTGTAGCTATGTTCTATGAACTTATCCCGATGACTAATACGGAGGATCACTAAAAAATACAAACAAGCAATAAATCGTCTTCTTTTACATGCCCCTTGGAGTTTATGACGCATCACATCCCTACTTCTTTTTTTCTTTTATCGGACACCTTTCCTTATAAAAGGGATCGCTGATGATGTGTCATGGAACTATAATCCTAAAAACATCCTCCCCATCGAAGTAGAAACGCCCTGTCGCGATCCCTTCCAGGTGGAGTTTGTTTTCAATGTTCATTGTTTTTTTTGTATTGTCAAAGAACCTTGTTATTCCTTCTGCTCAGTTAGCACATACGCATAAAAAAGGTACACAAAGTAACATAAACACAGCTCCTTGTAAATACCAGCAGCTGCTCCTGCGCATTAAAAAAAAGTAAATGCGCGCTAAAACGAACAACTAAGGTACCTAGTGTGTCTTTAATATCAAAGTATCAATTTGGTATACGCGGCTGTTCCCGTCTCATTAGTTCAATATCCTGCAAGGACATTATTGCGTTTTCCGTTATTTTCAACAATAACCCATCATGACATCGTCCAAAGTATAGTAATCATTGCGAAAATCATATATGTAGCCGCATGTCCAACACGATTAACCCTCTTCAACCTCCTGGAACACTAAAGCAATACAAAAGCCGACAAAAAGGATCATCCTTTCAATGGATTGTTATGCAAATTTTTGCACCACCATTCTGATACCACTATGATGAATGGCACTGGCATTCATTGTTAGCCTCTGTACTACGCAGTGCACAAAAGTCGGTTCCTGGGCACATCCTTGCCAAAAAAGGATTTAAATTTGTCAAAAGGGGACTCTAATAAGAAGATTAAATTATTGATCCTTTTCAATTAGCTTCAAACGGGTGTGCCTATGTTCTGCTGCCTGTCATCAAGTCGTTAGTTGTGAAAATATTGAAATTTCGAATGCAATTCTATAGATCCTTTTAAAAACCGAGGTGATCCTGAATGAACCGGGATTGCATTGAAAGTTATTGCAGGTATTCATATTTAAATAAGCAAATAATGCACTTCTGTGCAATGAGTCCCTGGGAACCCTAGGATGAAAACCTGATGTTAAAATGCACTTTTTGTATTTATTTTGTTTAAATATGTTTATATATAGTATTGTTATGTACATATATTAAAATAAAAAAATTAAAAAACAACAATGTCCCTTTTATGTTTTCTATTCTAACAAATGATTTTTTTTATTTTCAGGTGAGTTTTGAAAAAAAAAATATTTATTTAAATATACGTGTGAAAATAAGAACAATAATGGAAGTGGTAAGAGAAAGATACAAAGTATATAATGATTTTATTTTTTTAATTAAAAAAAAACAATGTCTTGGGAACAAATTTGTGTTTAATTAATCAAGTCCGGAGCATATCCAATTTTGGACTAGTGTGCTTTATTTTGCTAAGCCTCCTATTTTAAGGGAACTCATCATCTTGATCATCACGATCATCATAATCATCGTTGTCAAAACAGCCGAGATCCGGTCCCGGCCGAATTCAATAAGTTTTTCTATACATTTCGATTGCTGGCCGACCCGACGCACGCTATCCAGCAGCCTAGGGCTTCAGGCTTTTTAGTCTACGCCAGTCATCCTTCGAACGTAAGCAAGAACTGCCAAGTTGACTTCTATGTACCATAAAAATAAATGCAAAAGACTTCCCGAACTGGTTCCTATTCACTCATACGAGCTAGGTACCCAGCTCCCGGAGTATACCGAGCTTTATTTTCTTCCACAACATCATACAATTCATCTTTGTATCTCCTCCGGAATAGTCCTTCCTCGCACACCGAGCCAACAATTCTCCGTAAGATTTTCCTTTCCAAGGAGGTTAAGAGATCAGAGAGATCAGCGCCCAAGTCTGGGATCCGTATGTACTGAGTACATAGAACATAGAGTAACTATACTATAAAGAGGGAAATCTACTGCCTTCTTTTGACAATGCCTACAAGCTGGTCAAATAAGTATTGGTGTAGAAATGTCAAATAATTGACGCCGATTGAGAGTGTAGTAGTCAAATAATTGACCTCTTCTTTTCAGTTTCCTTTTCTTTTTCGCCACGAAATTGGGCGTGTTGAAAGATACTTGTTAATAAAAAGCGCCATCCGAAATTTGACGTCATCAGTGACTCAAACTGACTAAATTACCATTTTTGGAAAGAATCCGAAGTGTTAGTGGACTTAAAATATATATTAATCAATCAGATAAGACATTGGACCAAACCTGCATCAATTAAAACTTACTCTATGTAAAAATAAATAAATAAATTTATTGGCGCGACAGCTCCTTAAGGAGCCAAGGCCTAGTGACTTATACTCTCAACCATTCCAGTGTGTGTGTTGTTACTCTGCAAGAATGGAAGGGACCTACAATTTACCGCCGAGTCCGAACGGCTACATGAGATGCACTTTTTCGAGACAAATTTTACTCTTGGAGGTTTTGTCAGTTCCTCGCAAGAGGCAGTACCCCAGAAAAAAAGGTGGCTATGAGCTGGATTTGAACCCAGGTTCTTTCGCTTAGCAGTCCGACACACTAACCACTAAGCCACGGGGCACTACTCTATGACTAAGTATAATACCATAGCATTGTACAATAGCAGTTGAATTTGTATAGTAAGATTTCAGGTTTTAAAGAGCCTCGGCAGACTATATAGGAGGTTCTGATGGATTTAAACAGCCGCTCGCGTATGTTTGTTTAATAGTTAAAGAACTGCACTTTTTTCAGATTCTTCCCTGACTTTTGGACCAACACTTCCCGCAGACGTAGCCACCATGTACTTTGTTTTTCCATTAATTAATTTGGAGCCCCAGATTTGGTCCGCCTACTTGGATAAGAGAGTCTAGTACCGCTTGTTGACTTCTACCGATAATGTCGATATCGTCTGCATAAGCCAATTTACTGGCTGGACTAAGTGACGATAGTTCCAATTCTGGACGTGCCAGAATTGTCAAAGATTGCCTTCTTCAACGAAACGCCAGGTTGAAGAAGATGCAAGCAAGATGTGCATGTCATCATTTTTGACAGGAAACCGGCTTTTTTACTTGGCTTGTAATGTTGGTCATGGTCAGCCATGTACATCTTTTTCCGGTATGCTCACTAATGCTCAGTTTCTTAGGACTGCGTCGCCATCCTCCATCCGTCCGTCTTGCAACATTGTTAGATAGCCATGTCCATTCAAGAAGAGGACTGGTTCAGGTGATATGTATCCACTTGCACATTTAAACCAAGAAAACTGTTGGCTTCTATTCTCCATTTATTTACCAAAACACGCGATCTTGTTAATATGATCAAACTTTTAAAACCAAAAACCATTTAAAAATAAAAAACCTTTAAACATGAAAAATGTTCCATGTCCATTCAAGCAAGTGGCAACACTATGCACAATGCAATAAATGAGCATAACTCAATTAATTTGCCCCTCTCTTGAGTGTAATCTATTGTTTACCATATTTTTCCAAGGCAATTATGAGCGGTTATGGTTGGCAAAGAAGAATAGGAAAAAATGCCGACCAAACGAAAACCCAATTCAACTCATTTTATTTCAGTCAGTTGAGTTTTAACTGGTGACGCGTTCGATCGTTTCTCGTGACGTTGTCCAACTTATTTTCTTTTATTTTTTTATTCTTGTATGAAATTGTTTATAATTTTTTTCAAAGTAAATAAACAACTCTGATTCATTTGTATGTGTTTATTAACAATTAAAATATGCAACAAAAAGTTTATACCAGTTTTCGTTAAAAAAACAAAAAAAGTTACCAACACAAGGGGGCCACTCAACGACGCATTCCAAATTCCGATAGGCTTGAAATTAAACACAAAGAAAATTCGTATAGAAAGTCCCTCGTCGCTCCCTCGCAGTCGTGCATGTGTGTTTAGCAGCCAAACCAGTCAAACAAGAATGAAACAAAAAATGCATTAAAAGTGCACGAAAGCAAGACGAACGGCTTTAATATTTCCTTGGTTTAATTTCTGTTTTTTTTTTATTTATTTATTTGTATTGTGTGTGTAGCTTTTTAAATATTTTCCGTTTTCTTGGCCGTGTCCGTGTCCCGTAGTAAAGAAGAAGAACGTGTTTGTTTTTTTTTTATTTGTTTATTTTTCCTGATCGTGTTTGGCATTTTCTATTCCTCCGGCTCTGATCTGGTGATGGTGACTAGATTGTGAAGAAAATTTATTCAGAAAAGGTGGTGACGTACAAAATGACAAGTCATACCAAATTACCGCCATTGAAGTGTCTTTAATTAAAAAAGAAAATGTTGCAATCTATCGAACAACGGCAATCGCATTCAAATAATTCCCCTTCTACTACTGTAACAAACACACCTCTTGCCCCCTATCTTTCATCGGCAACCTCGACCTCGTCAGTTGATTCTGCCACAAATCGTTCTGCCAGACGTCGGTCTACATTCTATGTGCCATTAGTGATAACAGACGACGACGAGGACACCAGTGCCAGTACATCATCTTCAGTTAGCACCACAACGAAAAAGACGTCTGCTGATAATCAACAACGTCCCCCCAGTCTAAGTGATAGTGAAAGTCTATTGAATCTCCAGAAGACTACTTTGTCCCCAGCAAAGAATTCAAAGTTGATCTCACTATTTGGCACCAGCAATAGCAAATCCCACAAAATGTCACCACCATGTGGCTTCAATTGGAGCATCACTGGCATGGGAGATGTTGATCTCAACGATGACGATCACAGTGATGGCGGTGAGTTTGTCAAGAAATCGACCAAGACTCCTGCTCCTAGTAAGAATAGTAATCGAAATAGTGGAGCTAGCAATGCCAGTACAACGACAAGCAGCAAAACTAGTACACCTGTAAAGAAGCTTTCGAACGCATCGAAAACTAAACGATATGGTGTGGTTATGAATAGTATTAACCTAGATCAGGAAGAGTCTTCCGATAAGCCGCAGCCTCAAATAGCTCAGGCTCAAGAGCCAATTTTGAATAAAAGTCTGTCATTGAATAGGCTACTCGCGGAGCTAGACGATGACATCATGATGGCTGATGAAGACCCAGTGGTCAGCGCAGCGAATCGCGCTTACGATGACGATGATTCAGAGATAAGTCGCATGCAAACCAACACATCGACTCCAATAAAAATGATGAAATCGCGTTCGCGCACAAATATCTTATCAGTTCCACAACAACACAGAGCCAATACAACGGTTTTGAGCGGTGTGAGTTGTTCGAGTGTCAGTAATTGCCGTGCAAAAGCTAGCACCTTACCGCAAAATTTGTCGCCTTCAGTTGCTCTGAGACAGGGTTCGACTGCTGGAGTGAGTAATAGTAATTATTATCCAAATTCGCGATTGGGAACAAGTAATTGCAGTAAAATCGGCAGCACGACAAGTGGCTGCAGTAGTATCATATCGAATACGTTTCCGCCGAAAAATCTCTTCCTGTTGAAGTCAACGCCAAGGCTGATGCAGTCAGCTTCGGCTTCATCTGTGCCACTCTCCATTGGAGGTGGTGGCGGTGGTAAATTAACCGCAACTAAAAGTTTCTCGTCTGATACATCAATTACGTCGCCACAACAACAACAGCAATCGACGTTGGGTGCATCGTCGCCGGCCAAAAAGTCGTTAAGTTTTATACGTCGCGCACATTCGACAAAATTATCGCGCAGCAATTCGTTGCTAAAATCGATTACTTCGTCGTCGGGAACAGGAGCAAATTCTGGAACGGCGGCAGGATTGAGTGCAAGTTGCACGAACAGCCATAATTTGGCTTTGTATTTGGCATATGATGTGCGTCCGTTGTCGCTGGAATTGTTGCAGCGATTTTTTAGGTCAGATCGGTGTGTGGAATTAATAAGGGAGCACTTCAAAATCGTGGACATAATAACACAAGATGGATCGACACAAGAATGTAATCTGGAGAGCAGCAGCATTTACATTCGCAACCATCACGAGGAAGCAGACTTTGATACACAATCCCCAATGCGGGCAACGATGGATGATGACGATGATGCGGGCATTCATTCGGGTGAGTTGTGTTGTGATGTAAACGAGAATATATTAGCTATAAGTGGGACTAAGTAGAAAACGCGCTTTATGATGGATAATAAAAATGTTAATAAGAAGAGAATGCTTATTAAGATATTTTCTTTTATTATTTAATTCAATCACATCCTTTTTCTGGCTATTTGTAGACATTGATCGAACAGATAATTCTGGATAATGTCGATGTCATTAAATTAACAAGAAGTGGAAAGTACCCATTTATAAAAAAAAAAACAAAATACTTGTAAATAGCTGTGGTTTTTAAATTATTCAAACTTTATTCTTAAAATATCAGAAGTGGGAAGAATTCTAATGCAAAAATCGAAAATATCGTAAAGAAGTTACCTTTAAGTTCATGTGTTTTGGATCGCTTCCAGAATTGGGTGATCGCATCCAAAACAATTGACTGTTCTACACCAGGTGAATAGTGATCCGCATGTGTGGCGGTTGTAGGTACATAATAAAGATTTTTTATGTCAATGTTCAATTTAATTTCTTTGGATTGCAGTTGCACAATTTTTTCATGCATAGGCAATAACGTCAGAACTCCGTAAGCTGCAACTCGTTTGTTAGCATTAAAGTTCAAGCAGATGGGTCTAGCAGTCAAACACAAGTATCTTTAGTCTTCTTTAGTCTATTGAGTTAGTTATGGAATCTGTCTACCTTGAATCCGAGCTAATTAGTTTGTTCAATGAAGGCTTGAGTAGAGCAGACCAAAACAACTGTTAAATGTCAGAGCAAGTTATAGCATAGATGTCATTCATGATGTGTCAGAAAAAAAAACATTTTGTAGCAGCTTTGTTCGATGAGCCCTGAAGTCACCCTGGGATCGCCACAACTCATTTTTTGAAATACCTCATCTCGCGCTCAAGAGAAAATTCTCTGCTTTTGAAACCTGGGGTTTCATAGAGCAGTTTAGAGAAGCTAGAGAAGGCTCATTGAAAGAATATCCTTCAATATCGCTGATTCTTCAAGTTTATTTAGTAGTAAAGTAAAGTACGTTTGCACAATACCAGAGGACTCTATAGGACTTTGACCATCTCGTTTTAATGTATGGCGATAAAATATGGAGTCTAAGAAAAAAACATGAAGATAAATCAATTGTTTCTTCCTACAACATGGTTTCTTAAAGGGCAGGTCCACTTATCTTACCCAATTCGTCTTTGCGACACTATTGGCCCTAGAAACAGGATCTGATGTTGATGTTATAACTTCTGACTTAAGTAAAGCATTCGAAAAGATCAATCATCAAATTATGTGTCTCAAACTCAAAGCCTTTGGTTTTTACATTGTTTATCGAATTGCGGGTGTTGCGTGTGGCATTGATTCAGTAGATAAGATGTTTGCTTTTGACCCGGAGGTCGTCAGTGCGATATTAAGGTAAGGTTGAGAAGACATTTTTGTAACTCCTAGTGCAAGCTAGAGCCGTACTTGAGTTTTAGTTGAGAAAATAGTCACCTAGTTCTCGATCTACTGCACCGAAAAAAAATTCTTTCCTATTTTCTAATTCTTCTAACTAGTGTCGTGCAAGGTGCAACGTCATGTTGCATTCTAAAAAGCAATATGCCTTACAGACACGGAGTTAAAATAAAATAAAAAATGTATCAAATCATATCTTGAAAACAATATACATTATGCAGAGTTATTTTAAGAAATGCAATGTCTGGCCCAATCTTCGCGTCCTCATGGATTCCTCAGGACAGCCATCTTGGACCACTCCTATTTGTGTTCGCCATCAATGATGTGGGTATTGTCATTTCCTCCTCTGATTTTTTCTATTTACGGTTATGACATTAAAATAATAAAAATGATCAATAAAAACTTTCTGGCGCTCAATTTAATATTAATAATAATTAATAATATTAATATATTAATAAGATGCCAATATATCTATTCCCAACGTTTCCTCTATTCGTTTCGTTATGAGATATTATGTGATGTCTTACATTGATCATATTATTGCAAGAGCAAATTCTTTCTTAGGGTTTATCAAACCATGGTCTTAAGAATTTTCCAATCCTTTGGTAACAAAATCTCGTTATTATATCACATATGTTAGGCCAATCCTCGAATATACAAGCCAGTTTTGGTCGCCATTTCATTTTCACCCATTCTCTTAGAATTGAAGCTCTACAGCGAAGATTCCTTTGATTCGTCTGATCCCTTATCAAGACCGTTTACAGTTAATTGACCAACACATCCTTGCTCAACGTTGCCACATCGCTGGCATCGTATTTATCCACCAACTTATCACTGGAAGAATTGACTCTGGGGCCTTGCTAGAATTAATACATTTTAACAACAGACGACAACGAACATCAGTTCCTTATTCCACCTTTCTACTCACCGCACTAACTACTACTACGCCCACTTCAACCCAATTAGTAGAATGCTACGTTCAAGATATCCTTAATTTCTACCTTAGTTCTCCATCCCCTATATGAATTATGTCCAACATCCTAAACCCTTTAATCATTTTTTTTTTTTAATTTTGTAAGTTGGTTTTAAGTATGTATATTGTTTTTACATGTGATGTGACGTATGATGCTAAATAAATAAATAAATGTTATGTATGTTCAAATCAGGGTTTAATGTCTGAATAGTCTCTTTGTCGCCAGGACGAGCTTAACTCAAGCATTCGAGTTGATAGCAACAAAATTGATTGCATACATTAGAAGTATGTAGGTACATAGTGTTCTGCGATGAGCGACTTAATTGTAATATAATTGAAGGGTAAAGGCTTTTATTAGCGCTGCCAATCTGGGATACTTTATCATAAAATTTTCGTTCTAAGTACCTTTGTAATATATGTTTTATAGGAATTTCTGAATTAAAAATTAAAACTGTGTTCTTTTACTATCTAAGGTGCCAGTTATAGCTATCTTTGAAACTCACCATTGAAAATTTTAATGTTTGATTTTGAGGCGTTCAAAAACTCAAATCAGTGATTATGTTGAGGCAAAACTAAAGCTTATGACTTATATTATTATTTAAGTCAAAGAGAATATTATTCCCAGCCCAATGGGATACATAAAATGACTTTTAATATATCAATGATAAGGAAGTTCGTCCATTGATAATTCAATGATCATTGATATATTCAAATTCAATTTATATCTATGTCCCATTGGGCTGAACCAAATATTTACTTTGGCTTAAATAAAGTCATAAGCTTTACGTTTGCATCAACATAATCAATGATTTGACTTTTTGAAGCCTTCAGAATCAAAAATAAAAATGTTCAATAATGAGTTTTAATGTTAGCTATAACTGGCACCTAAGAGAACTTTCATACTTTCGAAGAACACTAATATAATACACTTGTAGATACGTCAATACTACTAACTAACATAAGCTAACAAATGCTACAATTATTTAATATTTTAAAACAACGTAGTAACCTTTTATATGGTGACCTGAAACACTTCATTACATTACATCCAAAGTAAATGGATAATAAGAACTGATTTTTACGAACAAAAATGTAAGTGGGTGTGAAGTTCGAGGATGTCAACTTTTGGAAAATCTGTAAATTCTTGGACCTACGTACAATTCTACTACATTTTCTTTAAATACGCTTGTGAGTCGAATTCCTCATAAAAAAAACTGCCAAAACAAGTCTCGAGTTAATGAAATACTTAACGTTATCTCGCGAATCACGTTTCTATGTCGCAGTTATTGTTATTATTTTTTTTTCATTATTAATTTTCATTCAACCATAAATGTTTATATGGCAAAACCAACACATTCATACACGATGAATCAATTTTAGAATTCAAAAACAATAAATTCCACATGGACACATGTGGGTGTGAACCTAAAGATATTTTTACATTGCCTAGGTACCCTATGTACACTTTTTTGGTTCCCAGCAGAGCAAAACGAGAAAAAATACAAAATCCAAAAAGAAAAAAAAAACAAAGTTGTATATCCCATTCCAATGGAGTTACAAATCCAGTTCCAAATGATACAAAAAAATGCTGCCTCTGTAAGATTTCAATGGGTAAATGGTATGGTGACGTATGTTAAGCCATGCAAGAGATATAAGTTGTACGTGTACACCTTTTAGCTATGGCGATGCCGATGACTAATAAAGATACCAAACCAATTGAATTTTGTTTTTGGAAGTGTCTCAGGTATGACTAATAGGGTTTAATATTTTATATGGCGTTCTTTTATTGAAGATCCGCGAAGTAAGTTAAGAATAAAGTAGTTTCTAAAGAATTAACTCTATGACTTGGAGGAGGTATTTCTGGAGGCGAATAATCATTTGTTGACCAACATTATAGCAGGGCTCTAGCGTTAAAGCTGCAATAATTAAGCTTCTAAATCAAATAATTTATAATATCTTATTTAATTATTATATAAAATTTAAAATATATACATGCATACATGATCATTTATACAGGGGGGGGCCAAAAGAAGTCATCCATTCGATGTTGTTTGGCTCTCTTTTTTATCTAAATGAAAAACTTCGATTCTGTTTTTTGATTATGTTTATTTGAACCTGTAGAATTGTATTGGTCAAGTCGAGACGATGATATCGGCCAAATGGGCGCCGTCACAATTGATTGCCATACTGGCTCGTTTTATGGCATTTTTCATCACTTCAGCCAAAACTTCAGGCGACAAATGCTCGCACTCGTGTCGAATGTTGTCCTTGAGGGCTTCTAGAGTCTCGGGCTTGTTCACGTAAACACGCGGCAAAAACTTTACAAAAAAGTCTGAAACGGTTAAATTGGGCGATCTTGTGGGCCAGTGCAAATCGCCAAAACGAGAGATGAGGCGACCCGGGAACGCCGCCTTCAGAATATCGGTTCATGTATCGCTCCATGGCTTGTTCACTTGTCAAAACAGATTTGACATTGGCGGCCGTTTGCAAAAATAAGGGCATCTTCCAATAGCGGGATTTCTTTTTGTCCACCTGTTAGTATGAATACTTTCAAAATTACAACCATACGTCTTGATACTTAGCCATTACGTATATCTATAACCTCTTAGTATTTCACCTTAATATCTTTATACACATGTTATGTTAAGAAACATCAAGCTCAAGCCATCTAACCGCTCCTCAGCATTCTTCTGTTGCAGAAAATTGAGATTTAATTGTGTGCTCATACTATACGAAATGAAATAAAACGGCAACACCCAACTAGTACTTACCAGGGTTGCCATATTTTAAAATGCCTTGATAGCCAAAATTCGAAATTCTTGTAGCCCAGTATCGGTGCCCAAAATGTAGGCCAAAATATTTTAAACAAAAATCATTTTCATATATTTTATGTAAAAACAATAACAGAAAAACATTACTTTTATGAACAAAATAAAGAATATTAAGTATAAGGAATTATTGTCATCAATTTTTTAAAGTTTTTTTAAAATTATACTTAGAGCAAACGATTTTTTTAATATAGAAAAAATATTGTCCAAAATTGTAGACTCTTACCGATTTATAGCCCAAAGTGTGATTTGACTACTATTTTGAGATTGCTGTCGGAAATTTATAAAAAAGATAGCCTAATTTATAATAAATAGGCCAATGTGGCAACGCTGGTACTAACCTATGTACGTTAACGACGCTATGTGCCAAAACCACAACACTTAACGATTTTATTAACAAATGGAGTACGCCATCACGTTCTAATATTAATAAATGTATGAAAAAAGTATTTCGGAAATTCTAGGATTTATTGCGCAATTTAAATAAAATCCTGTTTTATGTTTGTTAAAAAAAAAAATCAGATTCCGGTATGCAGTTTTTTAGAGTTTATTATTATACAACTTATCAAAAATCTAAATTTTTGTAAGCAGAATTAATTTGGCTACCTAGATCTTTTCCAATATTAAATTTTATAGAAATCCAATGAGCCGTTACCGAGAAAGTCCAAAGTTAAGAAAACTTTTTCCTTAAATTTGTTTTTGATAAAATGATAGCCAATACCTATCAAAATACTCTCAAAATTGTTCATAAAATTCGTTGGAGCCGTTTTAGAAAAAAAATAATACTCGTATGGCAGATGCCTTTAATATTAGACCTAAACATAAAATTTCAAAAATCCCTCGAGGAATGCCAAAAGAATCACACATACCAAATTTGAAAGTAATATTTCATAGACTGCAGATCGTTATGCAATACACCAATACAGACAGAAGACAAGCAGACAGACAGACAGAAATTGTATGCCCCTAACTTTTATAGCTTTATCGATGATCGTAATGTCATGTATCATTGCTGTCTCATTTTTTTATATTCACCAACCCTTAACTCGCCCTATAAATAGTACCTATAATCACAAGTCAAGAACACCAAAAAATCACCAGAGAACGGTTACTGGTGAAAAAATGAAATAATTTGTAAATTGAACTTACATTACGGTTTTCACTATTTTGTGAAACCTCGGGTTTTTGTTTGACTTTTCACGAATGCAGAAAAAAGAATGAATTCTTTCGATTACCAGTATGGTGACATAAAACTTTATGGCAACGGTGTTTTTTCTTTTAGAAGATAGATCCTCATTATTTGTATTCCAGATATTTCGGGAGAGGTTTGACCCCCAAACCCCCCCTGCGTTCGCGCCGGAACCTATCGCTCAAGGTTTTTGCTCAGGAATAAGAAGTGCTTGCTATAAAAATTTTAAGAAAGAATTTGATATTCTCGAGAACTACTCCTAAAGATATTGGTGGTAATTTTTTAAAGTATTTTTGTAGGTAACATCTAAAATTTATAAAAAAGAAAAGTTTTCATGTAACGGCCTTTTGAATTTTCGACTTTCTCGGTAATTGCTTATTAGATTCTTACAAAATTGTGTGCTTCAAAAGACCGAATTAATAAAATTCGACTGTTCTTCTATCTTCCATGGGATTTTCATCATCTTATAAAAAAGACCGTTTGAAGGTGTCGTCATTATCCGAAGTTATTGCTGAGATGCTAGTCCAAAGTAGAGGTGATATCATACCACCAATGCAGATCTGAAAACAATTAAAATGGAAGCTGCGTGATTCAAAGTAGAACCAACTATAAGAAGTTCCAAAAGGATATATTCGAAAGTTGGTGGTATTAACGAGGAACAGAAACCATAATTACAAAAACATTCCATCATAGTTCGGGTAAAATGAATAACAGAAGAAATAAAGTGCAATTC
This sequence comes from Platycheirus rosarum, assembly GCA_963971375.1. Classification (NCBI taxonomy): domain Eukaryota; kingdom Metazoa; phylum Arthropoda; class Insecta; order Diptera; family Syrphidae; genus Platycheirus; species Platycheirus rosarum. The sequence goes on from OZ020508.1 coordinate 25,838,340, forward strand.
TGAACTTTTTACCATTTTTTCGAAGCGCCATATCACGGTAAATCTCGATAACGCATTGAAAAGGGCCCCTCCTCTTTTTACGCTCAGGGTCCACGAGGTCCGAACCTTTAGAAAATGTGAACTAACTAACCAACTAACCACTGCAAAGTTTAATTAACTTCCGACATTTTCCATCTGAAACTACCTGTCGACTTGAATAAAGCCCTTTGCTGAAAATTTTGTAAAACCGAGTTAAAGCATTTATGAAGTATTCAAATCGATTGTTTGATTCCTGGCATAAGTGGCTTTACAAACATTGAATAACATTCAACGGTAGAAAAAAGATGGCGAATATTACTTCAACATGCTTTCAGATACAAATACATAATTCAGATCAAAAAATTAGAAATAAAACGTAAAAGAAACTCAAAGTTTGTCATTCTGACGCCAATTATTGTATTTTGGTGAGATTTTAGGGCTGCTTTGAATTTTGAATCACTTTATTTTATTTTATAGGGAGTTGCGTTATTCCAATTATCGTTTTTACTTACATTGGCACCGAAAGCGATATGTATGTATTTATTATATTAGCAGTAAGGCAGCTTTTAATACCCTGATTCATTTGCACTTCCCCACCACCTTATGTCATGTATAAAATCGAAAGATACTCGTTAAACTCGTTATCAATGTGAATAGCTACAAAATGCTTACGAACAAATGTAAGAAAATATTTACCCGACGACGCCGAATGTCAATAGAAGGTACTTTCGTAAAATTCGATTGTGTACATTTCCAAATCAATCCATTAGATATTTTTGATAACACCAAAACGAATGATGAGATAAGAAGTTGATTTGAACACAGAGTTAACTTTTGTTTGGATTGGAGTTCGAACCCAAATGCTGGTGTGTATTATTTACCTTCAATAAATTCATAAAATTCATTTTATAGATACTCTATCTTAGAAAAACACATTTTTTCGTAGATAAGACACGTTTATTTTCGTAAAAGGTGATAATTTTTTCATTTGAATGATGCACATTTTTCACCTACAGTTGGGTCAAAAAGAAAACAAACTTCAAAAATGTATCTTCTTCAATATAATGTTATAGTCCATGTATCTTTCACATACAAATCATGCATCATCTTTGTGGAGAAGTAAGGCCATCTCATCAGTTCAATTATCGAGTGGACTTTGAGTGTTGAGTTGAAGAGTGAGTATGAGAGCACTAGATTATAATAGTAAATTGAAATTTATTAGACCTCGTCTGCCATAACATAATGTATTTTGAAGTACTTTGTTGTGAATTTTTGTATCTAAACAGTTGCAAAATTAATTTTTTCTTATTTCTTTGTAGAAAATTGCGTGACCCAGGGGCAAGCTAGTTTAAAGAATGCAATTTTTCTCTCAATCCTAATAACTCGGTGCATATTTCTTGATGAATACTCGTATGAGTTATTGTGATGTTGATCTCGCGATAAATTGTCACGCTACATCAAGTGGTAATGTGTCGTGAGAATATTTTTTTATTGTGTAATTTTAATTTGCTTAATTGAACTTTTTTTTTTTATTCAGATACTTCTTGTTACTCTTTTCCTTTACTGCTAATTAGGAGTAAACAGAAAATTCTTTTTTTTTTGTTCGTAAGTAATTCTTTATAATGCAGTTCGGGGAATGAAAACGAATTTACTGTTGAATTGTTCATAACCACATCATGTTGACACATTTTGGTTTTGTATGTTCTCATTTATTTTAATTATTTCGTTGTAAAAAATACATATGTATGTGTATATTTTTGCATATTTACGTAAGTTGATATTTTTTATCAACTTTATTTGGAGTTTAGATACTCTAGGAGGTATTTATTAGATTGCTTTTTCTCAGGGGCTAGGGAAATTTAATTTTAAAAATCGTTTCAATAGTTATCATTACATAAAAAGCAAATGGTGCTTAACATTATAATAGCCTCTGTGAAATCGCTTCAAATATGATTTGATTATTTTATGGTTAGTTTAAGTTCACGTGAAATGATTTAAACCATTCAAAACTTTTCATCAGACCTGATTGAGTTATGTGATCAAAAACTCAATTATCAAGTCTTTTTCATTTCTTATTTTAATGGCATGGTCATTTCTTATTTTTTAATGGAATGGGAAGCATTAGGTTTTCGAATCTGAAGGCTAAACAAAAAGCCTACTTTGTTCAAGGTCTGTTTAATGAAGCAAGTTATACAATATAGGTACATTTTCATTATACAATCACTGATATGTAGGTATACAAAAAATATTTTGTTAAAGAAAGATACTTTTTTTAAAACAGATATTCTGGTCCATATATAAATCTATCTTCCATGTTTAATTCGTTTTTAAATCATAAAAAAGTCATATACAGCTTTGATCTAGGTTAACCAATTATACAATTATATCTGCATACACATCATTATTTAACACTTAGGTAATCTTAAATCATCATATTGAAAAAAGGACATTAATTTAACTTTAAAATAACAAAACTAAGAAAAAAAACAACCCACAGTAGAAAATTCAAATTTTTCAAATAGTTTAACTTAATTTTCTTTTATTATGACTTATCATCAAAAATAGTGCTTTTCTGAAAAGTGTTCCTAAGGACACTTTAAAATAAATTGCACGACTGGATCGCACGTACTTGCTCTTATGTGCTATCACAGAGTGGAATAAAATTTGAAAAATACTAAGGGAACTTTGAAGTTCCCATTTGATTTTTGTGACTTTTGATGTTTTAATTTTTTTTTTAAATTAAAAAAAAATATTTAAGAAAGCAAACTTAAGCGCAAACATAACATAGGTACATTTAAAAAAATGATGTTCAGAAAAAACTTGCAAAAACTATCGGCCTAGTAGATGATTACGTGTGGTGAGGGTGAATGAAAATTTACATCGTATTGGCACTGCGCTTTCCTTAATAAGTTAGTTGCGACTCAACTCACTTAAATCAAAAAGAATAGTCATTTCTAAAAACTTTATTGATAGTTCCAGCATACTTGCATTAATTAAAAAAAAAACAATACTGTATCACATGTAGATGATGTTAATAATAATCTAGGTATATATATCAAAATTACGTTATCGTGGAAAAACCATAATAATTTTGATTAAATCACGAATTTTTATTAATTTTTTGGTTTTGCTGCAAATCACTCTGTATACAAAATAATTTAAACCGTTAGATTTTATTTATTTATTTTAAAACATTTTTAAATATAGTTTAATTGTATTTGATATTATTTTTTTATATGTTTATTTAAAATTTAAAAAAAATATTTATAAACGAAATTGAAAAATGTCCACTTTAAGCTTTGTAGTTAACAAGATGTAAATCTTAATATTAAGCTATTAAATTAAAAATAAAATAAAATTATTAAGAGTATACATTATTTTAATTTTTAAGCCAGACTTTAAAAAAATTACAAATACGAGTTTTCAAAGCCACTACATTAATGGACGGATGTTCTTAGAAATTGATTCAATTATAACTTCCCTAATTTACAAATTCCTATTTGTACAATATAAATATGAAGAGAAGAGATTGGGTGATGAGTATTTTGTCAAATTCTTTTATTTTCCAATGTACATAAAATATATAAAATTTTAAAAACTTAAAACCACACCAAATTGCAAATTTCCTTTCATTAAAAAAGGGACTCTTTAGTCTAATTTTAGACTCTCTGCCTAGTAAAATGCTAGAACCCAAGAAATTTCGCTTCCATGTATTTGTCCCTTCAGTTTTGCGCTTTATCATTCAACTGCCTAGACATCTAGTCTCAGAACTACAAACTGCAAGCAGCTAAATCTAGTTTAAAATATTTTTTTTATATTTTTAAGTAAACAACATTTAAAAGGCATTTCAGAACAATCGCACATAAGCAGTTCAGTATAAATTATGTAAGAACACAGGAGTGAATCCGAGGCGATCTCCTCCTCCGGGTTGCTTCTAATAAAAATATCTTTTGACGAAACCGATTAGATTACAAAATGGAAATAAAAGCCTCGGGCATGGGCATATGTCAGTTCGTCAGCTTGTGTAAGTTGTGGCGAGGAAAATAAATTTGTGTCGATAGCAAGAGTATCTCTCTCTAGGCATAGTTAACTCGAGTCTCGGGTTTGGCTTTTGGCATCAGAAAGAAGCCAACGCAACTGTTCAAACAAACAGAACCACACAATATGTACGTACAGTACCTTGGTTTGGTATTCAAATTGCGTACAGCATGAATTGTGTGGTATTTTGAAACGCTCGGATCGCTGTGGCAGTATTGCTTTTTTATTGCTACGAAGTGTGCGGTGTTGGCGACAAAAGCGGTTGCTAATTTGTCCGTGCGACATAAAAATATATTATTTTCATTGAGGGGGGTTTTGTTTTGTCTTCGCTTGCTATATATTTGAATAGGAGATCAAATTGATGGATGAATAAAAACAAAACGTGAGTTGTCAGTATCAGTATATAGTTATTGTATCTTTTTTGTTGTTGAGTGAAGATATATATAGAGAATGCAATAAGGAAACTCAGTCTCGGATTGTGTTTTTGTTTTTTGTGTGTGATGAATAAGAATTGGTGAAAGGCTTTTACAGATCATTTTGCTTGCCACAATATATCGACTCGACATACATGTGAAGTTGGTTAGGAAGAGTTATTAAAATGGTTTAAGTGATATGTATTTCTAAAGCAAATAGTGTTGTGGTTTATAGGTTTGATTCGCTGAATCATATCATTTATCCTGTTCCTACACATTTGATTTTAAAAACGTTGATGATATCGCTTTCAAACGAAAGGATTTAAGAATTGAATCGATGAAACTCTTAAAACTCGAAGCTTGTCTGAATTCTAGTAATATCCGGACATATTATCATAAACACGTCATACTTTTGGGTTAAACCCACATGTTTTCAGTTAAAATTAATTAAAAATAACTTAATATCTACCAAATTATTATTTTTCGTTTCAAATTTAATACCAACAAACTAATTTATCTTCAATTTGGCCAAGTATATTCATTAAATATGATTAAAATTAAATTGTATAGGTTTTTTGTGTTAAGTTATTAAAATTAATTGGATGACTTTGGCAAAAATATGTAATTGGCTGTTCTGTAAACAATAAAATACGTATAAATGAGAAACAAAATTTGAAGGATGCAGAATCATAACTACATCCCTGGGGCATTTTGAATTTAAAGCAATTAATTTATGGAATATTTTTAGTGAAATATTTTACTGGTCGCCTTTGTACTTGGCATTTTTAAAACAAAACTTCAAGCAAGGGCGAATGGTTTAATTGGTTTCCTCAGAACCGACTAATGCTTTTTTCAATTTTTCAACTCCGATTATATATTAATTTAAAACAGCAATCCACTTGATTGGATTTTTAGCAAAATTCTGTCAAATGTCCTAACGAAACTTTCAAAGTATTTTGCATAAACCCGTCCAAAGAATTTCTAAAGTACTAGATTTGCTAAAAAAGCATTTAAACTTTTTTTTTATATACAAGCATTACATTGCTTAATCGGAGCTTATCTAAACACTCAACCTCCATTGTCACCGCAACAGTGGGTAATGCGTTAACCAAATTGACACAATTATCGCAAAAGAACTTAAAATGTTTGTTTGATTCAGCGATTGTTCTGTATCTAGGGCACATGCTACTTATCGTCTTCCACAATATCGTAAGACGCTTGAGTCGCAAACCAAATCTCTGTAAAACTGAAAGAACTTGACAGACAATCTGACTTGTTTGTATTTAAAGGTCTACAACAACTGGAGCAATCAACAATTATTGGAAAATTTCAACAGAAGATATATATACAAATATATCTAGATACAGCATGGGAACATTTGAACTGTTAACATGGATTCTCACAGTTTTAACAGCTTTTTGAATTTCTAGTAAATTTATTAATTCCTTTGGGCTGTTAAAACTTATTAGTAGGGTGTAACTGTGACATGAAATTGGTAGTTTTTTCTGTACATTCATTTTGAATGTGAATGTATAGAAAATTGAAAAAACTGCTCTATATTAACAAATTGGGTTACTGAACTTGTTCTGGAAATAATGGCCGCAATATGTGTATGTACATTTGAAAAAGCGAGAAATCAGTCAACCGAAATAATAGCTCAAATAATATTTTTGTCACACTCAGTCGTGTAATTGTTTGTCGCCGCTTCAAAAAATATTTTTCAAGGTCCATGAAGCATGGTTAGGTTTCTTTATCACGCACGTTTATTGTTTTAAATCATCAAAAGAAAATTTTTAACATCCGTCATCAGTATTTAGTATTTTTTCGGTTTTGAGTTGTAGAAAATAGGTAATTGGATTTTTCAACACACTAATCACATGCTAGGTTTTGATGAGTTAAAGCTGTCATTTGAAAGATGCCCCGAGTAAAAGTTAAAATCGAACCAAATTTAAAACACTTTTAAAACACTTTAATTTTAACCGATTTGAAAAAAAATGTAACCCGACCTTTTTTTGCTTGCGATGTACATAAAATATAGTCTGTCCATGTGCACTAAAAACTGTCAGTACAGAGAATATAGCCATCTCACTCTGATGGCAGTGGAATGTCACTGTGCGAAAACGCAAATATTAAAGGGTTTCTATAGTGCACATTATAGATCATTGGTCTTAAAAAGCTGTAATAAAGCACAAATTGTGAAAGCTCTTTAGCAAAATCCAAAGAAAAATCAACTATGATTCGCATTAACGAAAAAATGGTAACCCGAGGAAATTGTGCTTTTTTTCAATACACAAGAAGAGTGTTGTTTGTAACATCAATTCCTGGGTAAGTCGTAGGTTAGTGGTGAGTTTTTAATTTTAGTAGAATAATTCAGGGAATATCAAACAACTGGTGCCATTTGCAAAAATAAAGCTTTCCCATAAGGCCTGTATTGATAAGTTTTTTAGTGGACAGACTAAAGGTACTTTGTGTGTATATTAACAAAATCGAGTTAATAATTAAACGTGACACTACGATGATAGAGAAACATAGTTTATTAATTAATAATAATATTTGTCTGTCTAGCTGTATTTAAAAAACTGCTGTAGCTTTCAAGCATTTCCCACCAGCGTTTTAGATGATAAAATGAGGGTACGATTTTGATGAAGTAAAAAGTAAAATTAAAAGTAATTTGGTAAGCATTTTTATCAAACACAATTTTACTCAGGTATATTTTTTTTGTTTTTCCGATCTTCTTAAAAATGGTTTATAAGATTTCTACAAAACAAATTCTGCCCACCAACTTAAAGACAATTTTTGTGAACTAATTAATTGTTAAAAACTTTTTTAATTTTCAATAGTTTTAAAACTAACAACATTTTTTTTTAATTTTGTAATCCACTGTACATATATTGCTGAACTATAACTTCATACCAATAAAAAAAATAATAAAAATCGGTCCTACAGTTTTCCAGATACGTTTGTTTTATTATAAAAAAATCACACATAAGACCAAGAATATGTGATCTAGGTCTACGCGTTCCTATATGTATCTGTTGTGTTAGAAATCTTTGCGGAAGTGTTTCTAGGTTTTAAATAATATTATTTAGTCTTTACTTACATTGATAAACAAACATAAGAGGAAGAATGTGTGAAGCATTAGTTGTCATATATTTAATTCGTGATACCAAAAGTATCACTGATGAACAGGGTTACTGAGCAAAACCCTAAGAAATCATATTATTCTAATAAGAAATGTTTCACTCATGATTCTGATGCTGATATCTATCATCTGCTCTAAAGTTTTCTAGCATCTCCGTTTTGAAATCGAATTTACTATAAAAATACTTCGTGTTTCAATTGACATTAATCTTTTTCATCGCTCTCTTCCTCGTATTCTTAATTATCATCTTTACACACATCATATTCACCATCATCAACACCATCAATATCAACTTTTTTCATCATCATCCTTAAGTGCAAATGTATTCCCTTAAAATGCCTATCCCTCGCACCCTTAACAATGTCCTTATTAACTTTCGCATCCTTCACGCCAGAAATATTAACCGCTGCGGAACTTGCAATGTCGGCATACTATTGATGTCGCTCACATTAATTATAATCTTTACTATTAGAATTTCACTTTCAATTTTTTTGTTGAGTCAAATCGGTCCATAAAAAAGAATTTTCGAAAAAGCGACCCCTGCGAAGGTTATTAAAATAGCCGAAAGTACTCCTTGCAGCATCATTATCTATTTGCCTGCGAAAGTCCCGTCAAAACTGGTTCATAAATAAGAATTTAACAAATCTACCCGACACGGCCAAATAGTGGGAGATTAAAATAGCCTTAATCCTCCAAACATCAGCTTCCGACTGTGAAAGTCGCGTCAAAATCGTTGCAGTCGTTCCCTAGATTAGCCGGGACAAACAAATAGGTAGGCAAACATCAAAAAAAAATTGTTTTTCTTATAAGTACCATTATATACTTTCATGTGCATTTTGTAAAAAAGCTGTTATTTTGATATTTAAATCAGACACTTCAATTTTAGTATACATATATTTCTATAGATTGTCACTAGAGTAGCCTGTTAATTCAAATGTGAGTAAGCTCGCCTAGGAAATAAGCCATAATAAAATTTGTAGAAAAAAATCGAAATACAGGCTATTTAAACACAAAACGTGTTAAAGAAAATCTTGTTTTTGATGTGTGTTGGGTTTCACTTTTGTTTTTACCATCAAATCTCAATACGTTTCAACAAAATAAAAAATAAAAATAGAAAACAAAAAAACAGCAGTTAAACATGTAACCCTTGTAAAAATATGCATATGTACATATTGTTCCTGAAAGAACCCATCAAACGCCACAATAATATACATAGGTACCTAGCCTTCCTACCTTCTTTTACAAAATACCAATTCAACCATAAGGAGCTGATCCCAAATAACAACACCTGGTTTCTTTATTTAGTCCATATATCGTTTTTTGCAATCATTTACCAATGACACTTGAACGTTGAACTATTCAAAAGACTTCACACAATGGATAAAACAAAATCTCGAGTCCCCATTGTTTAGGCTCTGGCAAAGATTGTTTCGAGATGTTTACTCGAGCTTGTTGCAAATAAATGGGTTCTTTACATTTGACATGCCCTATTGAAACAATAATTGCGACTTTTTCTTATGATCTGGTGACCACATGTTGCCTCTGACAAAGAAACAACATTTTTATACTAACAAAATAATATCACAAGTAGAGTGCCAATAATGTATCCTCATCCGCACCAGGATTTCTTGATTGCGGCAGATGCTTTTGCTTTACACGTAAAACGGGTAAAAAAAGAGTTCACCACCGCCGATCAAGTGAAGAAAGACCAGTTTGGAGTTTAATACATTGGGCTGTGTATCTTATTTCATTTGTGCTTTGGATTGGATTCTGTCCGTAATTCCGAGTAGGAAGATGAAGAACCCAGAGCCGACCTCCAGCTGTGTTTATGTGACTAGTGCAACTCCTCTGTTTAAGAATCATTATTTTAGACCACACATTGGCTCTTGTTGCAGGTTAAAATGAAAAAGATACTTTTAATATGTGGTGATTAATAGGCGATTATAAGAATACAGCCTAAAGTAACCACGCAATATCCGTATCTTTGGCGTAATAAATACAGCATACGCATACCCGATGGGAATTGTTCGGATTCATTCATTTACACATGCTGTTATAACTTAAGGTTTTGCAGTTACATATGGGGAAACCTTTTTTGGTACTATTTTCCCCTTGAAATCAATGTTTGGGAAATGTTTCATAAGACATTAGAACAACATGACGTGACAAGTAAAACGTGTTGACAAAAAATTAGTTTGACTCTGAAAGCTGGAAATGTAGGTTTCTTATATTCGCAGGTTCGTGAATTCTAATGTTCTTTCTATTAGATTTGACATAAATTGCCAAGTGATTCACTAAGTTCTTGTAAATGTTTACGATAAACAATGTGCATTCTTAAATAACATAATGATGTCTTAAATTTCTAAATATCTCAAATTTTGTCCTTACAACTGATTTCTGGTTTACCATGCGGATTTTTGTAATACCGTCATTGCTGGAAAATTAAATTAATTTTTTTTCTTATAAAAAGGGTTGCCATCAATCCTTCATTATTATAAATAAAGACATACATTTCATTTCAGTATCTTAAAAACAAAAATGGAATGAAAAAGCGATTTCCTCAGAAGCTGTTTTTCTTGAATACTCTCACTTCATACGAAATTTAAATCCCACGCTTTCAGGAGTATTTATTGCCCTGCCCTTATTCCCACAACATTTTCCATGTGAATACCAAAAGGATAAACGAAATATAAAAAAAAACTCAGGTAATCCCTTACACTACCTATATGACAAAAAACGGAAGCAGCTGGTGTTTTTTGATCGAGCGTTATTCACATTGATAACGATCAAGGAATACACAACAAAAATCGGAAACGCGACCTAAAAAGTAATATCTGCAGCAATGACATATTCACCAGCTCTTTGTCTGGTCCCTGGAATTCACAAAAAATCTGCTGAATTATTACTAATTTTCTTTTTGTTAAGGGGGAATCGAATTCCCTTAACTTTTGTCCAAAATATCGAGACAGGTTATTTTTTTTTATTTTGATTCATATTTTATGCTTCCTGGTTCCTTCCTCGCTCATATGCAAGAAACCATCGCGCTTCAATTATTTTTGTTTTGTATTCGCCATCAAACAATAAGTAAATGTTTTTTTTTGTTTTGTTCTCTCAGTTTCCTGTCCTATTTTTATAAAACAGGGAATCTTTGCGTGTTTGCTGTTCATTTTTGTTTTTGAGAGCAAATTTGTTAAAGTACCTAAAACCTAAACTAAATCGAGGAACTTCCACTCAATTTATTTGAGTGAGCTTCACTTGTGTTTTAGAGAAAATGGGAAGTCATTTTTTACTTGCGATTAATGGGGACTATAAGGCAAGTTTAGGATTAGTGAATACAAAAAAATAGAGATAACAATCAAACATGATATTACGATCATGGAGAAGTCTAAAAAAGTCATTGACAAAAAATTTCCGTCTGTCTGTCTGTCCGTCTGGGTGTATGTCGATCTGCAGCCTAAACGGGTTAAGCGATTGCGTTCAAATTTGGTATGTGTGTATCTCTTGACATTCCTCAGAGGGGAAATTAAAATTTTATTTTTAGGGTTAAAAATAACGGTACTTGCCATACGACCGTTTAGGAAAAGCTTATTTTTCTCGAAAACGGCTCCAACGATTTTGATAAACATTTTTGAGATTTTTTTTGTTGTTATTGGCTATCATTTGATCAGACACATATACGGGAAAAGTCTTTTAACGTGACCTTTCTTATAACGGTTTTTTTTTTTTTTAATTTTTGGCTTTCTCGGTAACGGCTCTTTGGAGTTCTGTCAAATTTTATTTTTGAAAAGATTAGATAGCCAAATTAATTCTGCATATCAAAATTTTGAATAACTTTTTCTAATTAATATAAATTTTTGATTTTTTTTTAAAACTAATTAAAATAAATTATTTAAAATTTTACAATCACATAAAAAATGCATACCAAAATTTTAAAATAATTTTTTTTTTTCAAAAAACAAAATTAAAAGCTGGATTTTATCAAAATTTGTCCTACAATTTTCGAAATACTTTTTTCGTGAATTCTTTGTTATTTAAGACGTATGGTGGCGTACTTCATTTTTACTAAAAAAAACCGTTAAGTATTGTGGTTTTGATAAGTTTTTTTTTAAGTTCAAACTATCGTACTTTCAGCGTAAATGTTAATTTGGTTTTGTCCAAGATCTTGCCCCTCAATGTAATTAGGCACATAAGAGCAAGTACGTGCGACCCAGTCCTGTCCATTTTTTTTTATAATTTTTTAGCTTTAACCAAAATGTATTTCTCATGTCTTTTTGATATTTCTTCATCAGCTTAGCTTAGTCAAATCTAAGTTGCAGGACACCACACAACTAAGTAGTTTATTAGAGAAATCAATTTTATAAGCTCAAACTTCGTTTTGACATTTGAGTTACATGCGAAAGTATTTCTTAATTGGATTCTGATTTCAAATCAAGAAAGAAAATTCTTTGTCAAAATCGTCCAGAAGAGTTTTTTATGCTTGTGGAACGGTTTCAAAACGATTCTTCCGAACGCTCCTGGTTGACCAAGGAAAATATAGTTAAACAAGTGACAGTTTCAAATTGAAGTGAAATTTGGAAAAAAGAGAAAAGAAAATATTGAGTACCAGCAAAAAATACATCTTTTCAAAAACCCGTAATATTATTTAAAAATCCAGATTGTTAAGTATCGAAGTAGGTACTATTAAATAATTTAATGACTCAGTCATAGCGCATAAAATTACCTCTGTAAGAATTTTAGGGTTTAAAAGATCTTGTATATTATGAGTCATTTCATTGAGCGTGTCCATATTCCATATTGAGGAATGAAATAAAACAAGTTTTCAGACGAACTGCGTAGCGTCTTTAACAAAAAAAAAAAAAAAAACAAATGTCTTTAATGTTCTTTAATGACTAAGTCCCGTGGACAACTCATCGAACATGGGTTTTTTAGCTCATCTTTCAAAGGGATTCAGGGCATGTATCAATTAACCGAAGAGATGTAATTTTCAAAGTTAAATAATATACGAGTACATTTATAGAATTAAATAAAAAAATGCTTTAAAACTTAAAGGTTGAGAAATACGTTCTAAAAGTATACTTTTCAGTTTATGTAAAATAAATTCACATTGAAATTAAAAAAAAGGTTAGGTCATCAAAAGCACATGTTGGCAGAGATCAATTATTGGTACAGGCGTTATTGACACATTTACCAAAAAAAAAATGTTTTTTTTTTTAATAAAATGCCAAAAATAGAAGTTGTATAAAAAAACCCACATCTAGCCAATTTTATTATAAACAAAATTGGGAACATTGTGTAGGATTGTAAAGGTAAGGTTAGGTTAGGTTATATTAACTGACTTACTTGTGGCTCAAAAAGACAAACGTGTCAGGAAAGGAACCAATAGCTCAGTAAGTTATAGGCTGATTTTTGGTATAGAAGTTGCTGTTGATGTGGTTTACAATCTAAGAAAAGCTCCAACTTTTCCATGTGCGCTAGGAATTGGTTGTTCGCTTTTATTTAGAAGACAGTAAACTTTAAACAAACAAATTGTTATGCAAACTTATAGCTGAGATCATTTTACATAGAATTGCTGACAAAGTAGTTTTCATTTCAGTTTACATCACTTCAAAGTCTTTTATGTTTTCCAAAACTATGCAACTTTTTAAAATACCTTTTTATTTTGTCAAAATTGTTTATAAAACGTGCTTAAATCTCGCATAAGATACTGAATTTGTGTACTTTCTTCCACAAACCTTGGAGCTCAAGCCAGCCCCAAAAGAACTTCTTTCTATGATTTTCTGCAACTGCCGTAAAGGTTGTGGTGCCAATTGTAGATGTAGAAAATGGAAACGGATGAGGAAGACCTTAACAATAATATTGACAATTTATTTAAAAATACCTACCAAATAATATTGGAAGAGGATTAACTTGGATCCGTATGTAAAACATTAAAATAAAAGCTTATTATTTAAAAAATATATAATATCTTTGATTTATCCAACTCCTCCTGGGGATACCACATACGAAAAAACTCACCTTGTTTACCTACACACTTGACCTCCAATACACATATTCGGTATCTTAACGAAACTGTGATGTGCTATAAGTTATTTTAAACGGCTACTTTTATGACTAAACTTCCAACGATATTTTTGAATCAAATTATCTCATTAATGCGAGATTTTAGCACGTTTTATAAATATTTTTTGGAGAAAGAACCATTAAATTGCATACTTTTCGGAAACGTATAACAATCAAACATGACATTAAGATCATAGAGGAGCCGAAAAAAGTCATTAACAAAAAATGTCCGTCTGACTGTCTGTCCGGGTGTATATCCATCTGCAGCCTAAACGGGTTAAGCGATTGCGTTCAAATTTGGTATGAGTTTGGCATTCCTCAGAGGGGAAAATGAAATTTTATTTTAGGGCTAAAAATAACGGTTCTTGTCATACGACCATTTAGGAAAAGGTTATTTTTCTCGAAAACGGCTCCAACGACTTTAATGAAAATTTTCGAGATTTTTTTTTGTTAGTAGTAGCTATCAGCTAATTAGAACCAAATTTACCCGAAAAGTCTATTAACGGTACCTTTCGTATAACGGTCTTTTTAATTTTCGACTTTCTCGGCAACGGCTCAATGGATTTCAATAAAATTTTATACTTGAAAAGATCTCAGCATCCGAATCAATTCTACATACAAACATTTTGAATAATTGTTCTTTAATTAATTTTTTTTTTTGAAAATTAAATTTTTTTACAACTTATCAAAAAAAAATACCTAACATTTTAAAATCAGATGTAAATTAAATTCTAAAAAACTACATAACAAAATTACAAACAAAAATTGTTTTCAAAAAACTAAAAATAAAAAACAGGATTTTATCAAAACCGGTCCTACAATTTTCGAAATCCTTTTTTCTTGAATTCTCTGTTATTTAAGACGTGAGATGGCTTACTTCATTTTTACTAAAAACCGTTAAATATTGTGGTTTTGATACTTTTTTATAAGTTCAAACTGTAAAGTAAATGTTAATTGTTTCTGTCAAAGATCTTGCTTCCAATGTAATTAGGCACATAAGGAAAGTACGTGCGACCCAGTCGTGACCATTTTTTTATTAGAAAGGCCCATGTATGCCATTATGTATGAAATATGACATCGTTCAAATATCCGCGTCGGCTTCTTAAAATCGCTCGGCTTAAAGTGGTCTAATTTTCAATCCGATTAATATTGAGCTAGTTGTATTGAGTTATATACAGTTTAAAATCGTCTGTCGACCGTGGCTTACTCGCATCGCATAGACCTGCGACTTAGATGAACTTTGAGCTCCTGGCTATGCGGGTCAATGTGCCGTGAATATTGCTCCTGTACGTTCGTCGTTAACGAAAAGCATTCGATTCTATATAGTGCTTTTAAGAATAAGATCGCTAAGACTTCACCATGACAAATTTCGTGAAAGGATCTTGATCTGCAACCTCATAATATGAATCTTACTCAAAAACTAAAGCCTCTTATTGAAAACACAATTCGACGAACGTTTTAATTAATAAGTGGTCCTGTCGTTTGGCCACCTAAGATTTTGAAAAATATCGTATATATATTGAGACTGTTGATCTTTCAGAAAAAGCGGTGATAATCCCAGGAAGGAAATATCCAATTTTTTTACTCTAATATCCATTATTATCTACACGAAATTTTATATTTTTCGTATTAAAAAGCTAATAAGCCTAATAATATTCTTCGAACAATAGATGGCTCATTCCCATTAGAATTGTATATCCCCCACAATCTTGGGCTTCCTAATACCAACTAAATAATTTATTTTGCCCGAACTCCATAAATGAAAGTCCATCATAATTAAAGCTAATTTGGTCTGCAAAAAGAAACTTAAACTGAGGGCAGCGACGAATTCTATGATTCCTTTCCAAGAATAAATCATTGCAATAGTTTCAGTAGTCGAGGAGTCCAGTCTGTTTTGGGCCAGAACGAAGGTAATTTGAATTCAATGCAACACTGATTGAATTCAAAATAGCAATTTGTCCAAAGTTCTGGAATGCTTCAGTTGCAATGTTTCGATCGGTCGTTCAACCATTCCGAAGCAGAACCACCTCTGGGCT
The DNA here is from genome assembly GCA_963971375.1 of Platycheirus rosarum. Taxonomy (NCBI): domain Eukaryota; kingdom Metazoa; phylum Arthropoda; class Insecta; order Diptera; family Syrphidae; genus Platycheirus; species Platycheirus rosarum. The sequence continues at coordinate 25,854,047 of OZ020508.1, forward strand.
CATCTCATATTATGTGGCCAACGTTAAAGGTGATTTAATAATTTCTAAGTGTGGCCCAGAGTTTTCTCTTGGGCAGTTGGTGAAGTAGGTAGTGGAAGAACCATAAACTTTATTGGTCTGCCAATTTTGTTGTTGTTGTACTAAAAAACAGTTAAAGTGAAACTTTGTACAACTTTTATCAACTCAAATGAATACAACTTTTTGTTCTTTTCAATGTCAGTGCCATGTGAATGTATCTTGTATCTTTTAATGTATCTAATTTTGATAAGTTCAACGAGATAGTGGACGAAAACCACAACAACATGTTCTGTCTGAGAGTTAAGTTTAAAAATGGTAGGAATAAAATGAAAATGATGTCATCTTGCTTAACCTGATGTTGATACTTTGCTTAACTTCTTTGCAATTTTATCTATTTTTCTATCTTCACATATAAATATATTATTACCATTATTATACACATTCGTGTGTTTGGGTGATTAATTCGAATGTAATAAAATGTTTTTCTTTTTCATTTCAGGTGAGTTGATAATTCAAAATAAAGGAGGGCGAATGAAAGGTAACAGATACAAAGTTTAAAGTGAGGCAAAAGAATGTTGTTGAATGAAGAAAAATAACTGACCCTTCAGTAGATTGTTAACAAATAACTACTGATGTGTGATTTTTTGTAAACCAAAATAATATCTGTGAAGTGATAATATTTTTTTTAAATAGGTATCGTTAAGTTTTTATATGGTTTCTATAATAAAATAACAGTACTTTGTTAAGGACTTATAACCTTGGAATTTGACTACTTGTGTACTTTGCTTGTTGTTGAACTAAACAGCTCCGTGATTTTTCTTAAAAATATTCTTAAACTTCTTTGAAAGAAATGTGAAAGTTTTTTATGGAAAATTTTGACACAATTTAAATTTGTAAAATAAAAACTCTCACCTTGTTGTTTTGTTATCCAAATCAAAAACAAATAGCGTATAAAGCAAGCAATTTGTTCAAGTAAGCTATTAAATGAACAAAAATAACTACTCCACACCAAACAGCTCAATCTGTGACCTTTTATAAGCTTAACCTTCTATGCACTTAACTGTATTCAAATTGTAATTTCAAAATGTAAATATCAGAACGAATAAATTATCAAGAAGTCATTCTAATATTTCAATTTTTCTCTGCAGAAACTTTTAAAACAAATAGAAACAGTAGCTACTTCGCCAGACGGCTATTAATTTCATCTCCATAAAATAATTATGTAGGTTTAAGTTAAATAGTTGGTGTGGTTATTACAGTGCCGGATTAACTGTTAAGCAAAGTATCTATTCGCCTTAAGGCTTTTATGAGTTTCCAGTTCGTTAAATAGATTAAGATCCGACTATACAACGACCTGCATCTAGCTGTTTAATGGATGACAATTATTTTATATGAAATTTAATAGGTCAAATAATATATTGCATAAATAGGTTGCCTGCAAAATTCCTGTCAAGGATATGATTAATCAAAAATGCATTTTTTTTCTTAACAATGCATTTGTTTGTTTAATAGACAAATACATACCAAATAAAAGTAGGAAGCCTAGAGAATATGCAAACGCTAGGTTGATTTCATTAAAAATTGGTATGTGTAAGGTTTTTATAGCATTCCTCAGAGGGGTTTTAGAATTTTGATACTAGGGCTAAAAATAACAACATTTTTTCTGCAAAATGGCTCCAACTGGTTTGATGATGTTTTATCGTAATATTTTTGGTCTATTATTTTATCAAATACAATCTTAGAAGAAAAGTCTAATGACGGTGTCTTTTATGTAACGGTTTTTGATTTTCTCGCTACAGTTCACTGGATTTCTAGAAATTTTATGTTTGAAAATACCCTTGGTGCCAAACAAAATTTTCAGAGCAAAATCACTTATAATTAAACAGCTAAACTCTTGTGATTGTTTTTGAATGATTTTTAAATATTTGTTTACCTATTACCTTAGTACGAGTAATTCCATTTAAAAGTAAAAATCAAATAAATTGGTTTTTGCACTTAATATTTCCAAAACCTTATAGAGATAGAGTCTGGCACCAGGCTCTCCTTTCGGCTTTTCGAATCGATGTTTCCCTCCTTCGCGGAATTTGATATTATCTCTCGGTCCGTTCAATGCAAGTTGTACTACGATGGGTTCAAGATTCGAGTTTGATACCCTCAAAATAAATGCTGGCGTGCCTCAAGGCTCCGTTTTTTCTCCGTCTCGTTTTTATATATTTTTTTTAATATCAGCTGTTCTGAAACTTCTAATCATAGTAAACTGTTTCTCTGCCAAATGAAAATAGACTACGCTTTTCATATACGTTTTTGGACTCACATCCTTGCTTCTCGGATGTGGATCTTAAACCACAAAGTATGTTATTTAATTCTGATTTTGACAGTATTATCAAATGGGGAATAGAAAATTGCAAGAAAATTAATGCATTTAAAACCAATGCGTTCTTCTGTCACTAGAGCGGAATATTTTATCCCCTTTGCAATTATTAATAAGTATAGCTTTTGTGTGCATGTGTGCATTACCAGCCACCTCTTGTGCAACGATCACTTATGCGATGTGGGTTAAAAAAGCCGCAAGATGATTAGGCTTCCTCCGACGGTATAAACAATTCTTTCACCCTTCTGGTCTGGCCGCTATCTACAAAACGTATACCCTTACAAGAATAAAGTACAACTCCTATATCTTGGAGCTCCTTAAATGCTTTTGATGAGACTTTACGATAGTATACAAAGGAGAACATTAAAAATGGTTGGGGATAATAAGGTCATTATAATCTTCACGTCACTTGAACATCGACGGTATGTCTCATGTCTCTCTTTTTTCTACCGTTATTTCTCTGATCAATGTGGTCCCTAGAGAAATAGCTTGTTGCATCTCTCCCCTTAAATTCAAGAATACCCGCCAGCTTGCATTTGAGCACATTTCGGTCTTACTGTTAAGTACTAAAATTCGTTCTTCAGCCGTAAAACTCGAATGTGAAATGTTTTGCCCAACGCAATAGGTGTTTCCACATCCCATTATGATGTTTAGAAGTTTAAAACCAATATGCATCGGCATATCCTTTTAATACCCTCCTTTTCACTTGCCATTATGTATATGCAGATGAGAAGGAAAGTTATGCATTCGTTCAAATTTTTGTTAGCTCAAATATTAACGGTACCTGCTATACAACCGTTTATTAAAGCTTATTTTTCTCGAAAATGGCTCCAAGAATTTTTATAAAAAAAATCAGAGTGCTATGTATTGTAGGTATGGATTATATTTAAGACGGTGGGCCAAAATCATATGTCCCATAGGACCGTAGTAAGTAGCCAAAGTAATTTCACTTTTAATTATTTTCGAATAATGTTTTTTTTCTATTTTTTTTTTATCAAAAATCAAAATTTTGAAAATGGGTCGGTGATTTTATTTATTTAATTTTGGTCATTTAATTGCTTGAGTTCGCATTCTTAAATAATTTTTTTTATTTAAAAAAAATCGAAGTTGACAAAATTGTCATTAAAAAAACGCTACATATAGTAGGAGTCTTAAGGTAAAGCAATTAAGTGTGTAGGACCTGCGGTTCCAGTCGAGATCAAGGAAGAAGATGATAAAGACAGTCCAGTTCGCTCGATTGGTATATTGTCACGGAACTTGTTTTCAACAAATATCTCAATAAAGCTATTGTTGTGATCCTCGGCCTCTATAGACGCACGTTGATCCAGCCCTGTTATTTTACAACCAAGTCACAGAATACATTCTGATTCCAGCTATTTGTCTTGAAAAATTGATTGAAAATCCTTCAAAGACAACACGACACCTTAAATAAAAACTATCCGTATTGTGTTCATTGTCCCATGAAGTACCCTACCTAGATAAACAGCCCCAAAAGAGGCGCGTTTTGTCTTCATAATATTGTGCCTCTTCACTGTCTTTCCATACAACTTCGTTAAATATGCATTCATTTGGATGCAAACGCTGAGCACACCTAGGCGTGCTTAGGTCTATAAATGCAGATACAATAACCCAGTAATGCCCACTAAAGCCGTGTACCACATTTACAATTCAAATCTGGAAGAATGTGCATTGGTATACCTCTACACTCTCCTCCATTTCAAAAGAAGAATATCATTTCTTCATTTCATGTTTGTTGCTTTAAAGAAGTAGGCACTTGTAAAATAAAGTATCTGTGTGTTGGTTTATTTTTTGTTGTTTTTTTTTTTCTTATTTTCGTTCCAATTTTTTTTTGCTTCATTCTTGAAACAGCAAAAGAAAAATATGTATTGTAATGGAATATAAAACTGTTAAGTGCAATGCTTATGCACTCGTAAAATGTGAGATGGTTTTAGTTGTTGTTGCATATATGTATATGTACGTAGATACTTTTTCTTAGTTGCCTTGGATACATTTATTGCAAAGCGGAAAACGGCAAAAAATACTGTGCAATGCAGGCCATTTGTTGTATTGCATCCGTGGGGTTTATTAAAAAAAAAGTTAAATATGTGTCACTTGTATGTGCATAATTGATTCAGTAAGTGTTCAGGGAAATTAGTTATAAAAAAATGGGAGAGTTAAATAGAATAGTATTCTTTTAACTGACATTTCGTCGTCATGGAATCTGGTTGTTTCCGAGGCTTGTTGTCGGGTTCTGAGTTTCCCCTTTTAACGGGAGATGTTACCAGCCTCTCGCCAACCCTGACGGACTAGCCAGCCAAGCCAGCCTCTAGCTCCTTAATTAGCTAAAGTTTAACTGCTCCTAGATAAAACTAAAAGCACAAAGGTTTTCCAGGGATTAACTACGAAAGACTGGTGATAGATCTAGACTAACCAGTCATTCAGCTCATTTGAGTTTTTAACGAATTAGTCAGAAGAAATGTTGATTCCAATCCTTAAGATACATCACAATAAATTTACCCGCCAAAACCATAACACAATGTTGTTTTTTATTTTATCAATTTTCTTTCCGAATTTTAACAACCAATTAAGCAAGAATACAATGGTTACAGTTTTTACTTCTCAATTGATTATGCAAAGCCATTCCTTTGTCTGTTTGAGTTTTTACATCCTGGATCTCACTTTTAGCCACACAACCAAGTCCCTTTGGCCTGATTCATTATACATGAACAAACTGCAACCCTGAAAACAACCATTGGTTCAACCTTTCTTGGGATTAATTTTGCGGTCAAGAAATTTTATTGATGTCGGCAACCATTGTTGAGTTGATACCGAGGACTGACTCAGTCTCTTGTGTGTTTCGGAACTCTCCTTTAAAATTCCCCCTAACCCATGTTTCTTTCAGGAATTCTCTCTGTCTTTCACTTACACTTCCTGGCAATCATTCAAGATTATCACGTTTCATCCGAAGAACACAACAAAAGAAGGAAATCAATTATTCATTTTCCATTGATTTCCAATTTTGATACGGGTGGCGGCAACGCCAAGCAAATGCCAACACGACGAAGTACCTACCACTCTCTGAAAAGTGAATTTCCTTCGCTTCTTTTATTTTCCACACGCGTGGCAAATTCAAAGAAAAGGAAAAGAAAAATGCAATGACAATGAAAAACAAAGAGATAACAATAAAAATTGAACTTTAGTCAGAATAAAATCAACCCAACGGATGGTGTGGTGAGTGCATCAGCTGTATTTTTTACTCGAGGTAAATTGGTTCATTGCCACGGAGACGCACTCAAAGAGGGTTTGAGAATTAATTCTTTTTTAATAGCTACACACATCGCTATACATAATGTGTTTTTTTTTTCAAATTAAACCACAGGAGGTGCCTGGACTGGAGCTGGACTCTAGAGGAACCAAATCGAGAGAATCTTTAATTTCAAAAAAAAATCTTTACAGTGGGGATGAAAAATTGTACGAATCAGTACTTTTTTTTGGAGACCGCTGTGTTTTGAATAATAAATTTAAGTTACAAAGGTCGGCTTTTGCCTATACAAATTTTGGACAAACTATTCAAAACAAATATGCAATGACACCTCATTAAGTTGGCTTTAAGCATGGAACAATCCAAAACCGGGAGGCGTTTTTTGAAGTCAACCCAGTCGACCCTAAGGCTGAAGCAGAGAAGGGGCTGTTAGTTCGCAAGAGTTTGACTTACATTTGAAACCTCTATTTCGAGAAATCGATCGTTCAGAAAATGCCACTATTTCAATCTTTTCGCCGAGAATTTACCAACCCGTTTTCATGTTATCAAGGGTCATCAGAGTATAGCTTGGTAATCCTTATCCTTATCCTAGAAAAATCATGCTTTTAATCTTTAAAGTAAATTAAAATCATTACCCAGAGAAAATATGAACGTTTAGAACTACAGTACAAGCTCTCATTAGCGGAGATTGTCCGTTAATATTTTTCGGCTATGAAAACTTTCCGTTGAAAGATGTTTTTCTTTAAAATAAATCATTTTATATTTGCAGACCTTCATTAGCTTCCTTCTGACCGCAATGAAATGCCATACACAATCCAATGTAATTTTTTCCCTAAAAGCCAATAAATGTTCGAACTAGTATGCAGTCGCTACATAACAAATAAAACTCGACACTTACAAATCGGCAAGCCTTAATTGTTATCCCATTGATTTGAAGATACATTCTCCACACTTGAGAACTCGAAAACTACGAAAGTAAATTATTTATTCTTTGCTAACGATGGATCCATCATAGGTGACTACGTGGATGTTCTAGGAAGGAAATAGATAAACCGCATTAGCGAAAAAAGAAAAGTGTGAAAAGTTTAAATAACTTGGATTGAAGTTTCGAACGTCCTGGGGTGCAAGTTTAGGATTCGTGAATATAAACAAAAAATTAGATATCAATCAAACATGGCATTACGATCATAGAGAAGTCTAAAAGAGTTAGTGAGAAAAAGTGTCTGTCTGTATGTATAACTAGCTGCAGCTTCAACGGCTTAAGCGATTGCGTTCACATTTGGTATGGGTGTATCTTTTGGCATTCATCAGAGGGGTTTTCGAAAATTTATTTTTAGGGCTAAAAAAAAATGGTACCTGCGATATAACCGTTATTTTTTCTGGAAAACGGGTCCCACGATTTTGATGAACATTTTGAAAAAAAATTTGTTCTTATTTAATCAGAATCAAATTTACGGGAAAAGTCTTAACGATACCTTTCATATAACGGTTTTATTAATATTCGACTTTTTCGTTAAGGGTTTATTGTATTTCTCTCAAATTTCATATTTGAAGAGATCTAAGTAACAAATTATTTCTGCATACCAACAATACGCATATTTATTTTTTTATATTTACAATTAATTTTCGAAATCCTTTCTTTTTTCATATTTTGTTTTGTTATTTAAGAAGTGTTATGGCGTACTTCATTTATTTTTACTAAAAGCCGTTAAATATTTAGGTTTTGACAATTTATAGGTTGAGAACGTGTGAATTTTTACATTAGTGTTACTTGTTTCTATCAAAGATCTGGCCTTCCAATGTGATTAGGCACATAAGAGCAAGTACCTGCGACCCAGTCGTTCCCTTTTTTTTTAAATCGTTTTTGTTTTTTGACTTGAAATACAAATTGCCGATTTGGAAGAAAAAATTATCGAATGCAATGGCCTGGAAGCATACTTAAGTTTCCGAATAAAAATTAAATATTCATTTCAAAATAGAGTAAATGAATTTTAAATCCAATCGATTTCATGATTTTTTGTTTACTCCAAAAAATTCCATTAGACATTTTAATTTATAGTTAAAAATAACATTTCTTAGTGCAAGTCACAATGAAACTCGGTTGAAGTTACGTGCTGCCAAAAAATATTTTATTCGAGTTCAACGACAATCAGCAATACTCGATTGAATTAAATTACGTGCTGGCACCCTTTGATATCTGCCATCCTTCTAACGCTTACGCTTACGTAAGCAATGTGGCAGATACATTAACTTCTAGATAAAAAGAACTATAGAAGGCTTTCCCAGCTGATTTCTATAAGAGCTATTTGCCCAGCCCAACGGAGTCTGGTACAGCAGCAGCTTAGTTTTTATGGTAAGATTTCTAGATTTGAATAACCTTGAAATATCATCAATCATTTTCAAAGGATAACCCGGTAAAACACCACAGGTAGAGCCTTAACTGTGCACCAAAATGGGTGAGATCATAACAATCCTCGGTTAAAAACAACAATATTCAATTTAATATAAGGCCAAGGTTTATTTGAAACGGTCCGATAGAAGACAGTAACAGTTCTGAAAAAAGCACTCATTTGGATCGTACGTCGTTCCATCTAACCGAGTATTGTCACTGTCACGATTATACAATTCGTAAGTTCACATTTATAAAGAAGCTATATATGTATATTGTGATCACAAAATTAAGATCAAATTATTTAAAAAGCTATACTACGAGAACTTTAGTCAATAGCTCTTTACCTTGCTACTTCTTGAAAAGCTCCTATAAGAGACAAGAGAAATAAGCTGTTCAAACAATTTAAAAAAACTTGAGACTCTTATTATATGAATTCGCTCAAAAACTTGATCATAATTCTAACGCCATACACCCTTAAATATCTTAATTATTTTTTCATTAAGATACAGACTTTCAAAAGTGAAAACATTCACTAATGATGGTCGAAAATTATAAACATCCGTAGTTATACTCAAAATTGCAAACACGTTTACATAATATTCATTAATGCCGAGTGCATTAACACCAGCAATCATCACTCAGAAAACAATCTTCTTTAACTTTATAAGGGCACTCAATTATAAAAAAAAACAATAAAAACACGAGACAGACACTCCGTCAAGTGTTATGATCTTGTTAGTCTTTTTTTTTAATTTTTAAAATAAAATTGGACACTTCCAGGAAATGTTAGTTATGAATTTCTGTCACTTGTTTTAATTCTCTTAATTCAGTGGAGAAAAGTTTAAAAAAATCATCAATCAGTTGTAAAACCATGCGCATCGATAACAGAGCATTTCCTAAACCTTTAGAAAAGTCTACCAAAGAACATCAGGAATAGTCAATATTAATGATTCATGCATGAGTTAAATTAGCATCATAAACTATGGACGTTTTTTTTTTTAATTTTTTGTCATCACTCTATGCATCTCTAACATGTAATCGTCGACCAATATTGACGATATAAGGCTTGATAACATTTCCCCTAGGACTCTAGGAGGAGTGATTAATAGCGGAGTAAGGCATTTTTCTTTCAGCGTTTTAATGGAGAAATTATGCGCATCGTCAATAGTATCTTAATGGTAGAATGGAAGTCCTACATTCCAAACAAATTATGGTTATGGGCATAAGAGTAAAAAAAAAGAAAACAGATCAATCAATCAAAAATCGGTCCGGTCTGGAGGAGGCTTGTGAGAAAGGGTTTATCATATGATGTGACCTTTTCAGAAGCGACAAAGCAGAGAGTTGGCAGTGAAGCGGAGAGACAAAAAAACAGTAGAATATTCTTCAAATCGGTCTTCTCTTCCGTTAAGGGTCAGTAAACTTCGAATTCAAAAGCTTCGGAAATAATATCGGGATAATGAATGTTTTAGAGTTGGTGTATCCAATAGGTTTGGATGGTAAAATTATGCAGTCATTGCCTTGAGAAGACAAACATAACTTTGGATGTCACCACGATTCTAAATTGAGCGTTATAACGAGCAATAAATTATCATGAATTACCTTATAATAAAAAGGAAACCGAGAGCTTACTAGGCGTGGGTTAACTTTAATAGTTGTATATCTGTATATAGAAGTTTTGAAAAACAAAAGATACAAATATGTTTTTTTTTTTGTTTATTGAACTTTTCAGAGTTGAGCCTGAGAAATTTTTTTGTAAAGAAAAACGTAGAACAGCACAGCTTAGCAGGCCAATAGATGCATTAATGAGCCTTGACCGATTACATTCACTTCTTAACAATAATTTTATACAATATTTGAATTAAAAAAAATGTTTTCAGTCGTATTTGTTTAGGATGTAGATAGTTTATTGTAAGGTAAGAGTTTTTTTTTTTTAAATGCCTATGCGTTTGATTATTATAAGTATACATACAGCTATGGTCAAAATAATAGGAATACCATATGCTTTTAAGCCGTTCTTAGATTAGCCGATCACTTAACGAAAAAAGTGGTATTGGATTAACGGTCTTTTAGTAAACTATTTGTCCAATGTTTAATTGTGTCCATTCTTTTAAATGTCTGGCAACAATTTGCACTCATTTAATTTCGTGTCTAAAATAAGCTGGCAAAAAAATAGGAATACGCAAAAAAAATGAAATAAATTATTTTTTCCTTTAATACTTTGATTAATCGAGATACAATTTTAAATGTGAGACCTTTTCTATTTATTTATTGCTAGTTAAGGGAAGGACCAAACACTGTACCGCAAACCACTGCAAGGTCATTTTTGCTTTCCATAACAGTGGGCAAGTCAATACGTAAGTTCGTGAAAGCTGTCGTAGTCTCTGCTTTAATGGTTTTTAATGCCATCAAGCTAAAAAAAATCCACGAAAAAAAGATGGCGGCCATCAAAAATCAACAAAAGAGACAAATTGTCTCTTTATTTATTTATTTGGAAGCCCAAATCGAATAAATTTTTCTCTTCTTATCCAAAGATTTGCAGCAGGAAACATGAATCGATGTTAGTTGCTGAGTGATCCGTCATTTACCACAGAATATAGGTCCACCTTCGAAATTGATAGAAAATATTCGAGGAATGTCCGACGACACAGATATAAATCTGTTAAGAATTTAAAACCGTTTTCCGGTTTTCTCGACCTGATCTTTGACATTTTCCATGCCAGTTGGATTTCCAACAGCTTAAACAAGTGATTGAATTCAACCAAGTAAGGTATAAGGGCAAGAAACATACAAAATTCAATTTAATTTAAGTCACAAAGTATGTTAATTAACACATTTGAAAGTTTCTTCTAATTTCTCAAAATCTATCTCATTAGTCATTAGAATAAAAATCTATTTACAAGAAAAAATATCGCTTTTTTCTTTTTTCTATCATTCTGTCTTCCAATTCTACATAGGCACAGACAAATAAGAATTCAAATCCCAATACGTATTTCTTCCGTCAACTATTCTTTAAATGATATCTACCTATAGAAATCCATTTCGTTTTATATTATTCTATTTCTTATTTTATGCGTCTGGGAGGAATTTAAATGCCTGCGTTTGTAAAGGTAAAACTCATCCATTTTTTTTTTGGGACAGGTAGATGGGACAAATTTTTAAAGAATGCAGCTAACAAGTGCATAAAGTGAGAACTGTCATTTCTTGTAGATTTTGAAGAAAAAGAAAAAAGATACTAAAACAGAAATTGTTCAGGTGATTTTAATACGTAAATCTATTGGAAATTGGTAAAAGGTGGGAATTCGGCTAATATCTTCTATTTTTATACCTTTTGTTTGATGTTTTCATCCTGAGAGTTTAGGTTTGAAAGAAGTATTCTGGTATGCTGGGATAAATGCCTAAAAAAATGAAAACATCTGTAGAGTTAAATACGACCAGTGTTGTAACATGTTTTTTGTCATCAAATATTGATTAAAGGCGCTGAGGGGCTGTGATGTGATTTGATCTGAAAGAAGACTTAATGAGAGAAAGTAAATAATGGGTTTAAGATTGGTGTTACCTGCCGGCAATGTTCTTAATTCTTCCTATTAGGAGTTGAATTTTTGAGAACTGCAATAATTTCATATGCCTTCTAGAGTTAAGGCTAGCAGAACGTATTATTTTGATAAATATTGGTTGCCTTTTTTCTGTTCCTTACCTTCCGATTAAATACTACAAAATATCGCCTTATATAAAGAGTTACACAATTAAAAAAACACGTAAAAATCAATGTATTGAGTAAAATTTTTATTTGAGCTGTTAGTTTGATTTAATGTTTAAAAATAATTTACTTCAAATGTTGCCCATGGACTAAGTTATAAACGATCCATTTTGTAGGTAAAATTTTCACTACTATTGTGGTCTTCCAAAGCTTTTTTGGGGTTGCATTTGTAGCACATATGGAAATTCTGCTTATTAACGTAGCTGTTTAACCAAAAATGAAAAGCACTTTAACAGAATTGAACTGAGCACTGATTTTAGAAATAAGTTTCTACAATTAGATATAATTAGCGAAGTTCAGGGGTCTATTTATGATGAAATGGCAATGCATGCTGATAAACTTCATATAGACAAGCCAGTTGGCAAATAATAACTGTAATAACAACGTTATTGATAAAAGTACCTTATACTGGATCACCCTTTACTTGTATTTCTTCAACTTTTCTTATCTTAACTTTTACAGCATTTCGCAGAGTTTCTTAGAAGAAGGCTTTTAGCGAGTTGACAGAAAGTGAATTAGAATGTCTCATAAGGAAGAAAAAATATTCAGCAGATACTTTCTTTTTTTTAATGGCAACGGCAAACTTAAGATTAATAACAAGACAAAAAAACAAAAATAATGAAAGATGTTCAAAGGAAAAGTTCAAGTCGATGTACACTTAGGGTGGTATTGTGAGCCCTTTACTTCTTAATATAATATTTATCTTTTGCAAATATAAAGTGACGCATCATTTATATTTTCTTCGATTTACCCCAGATCGAGAGGGTAAATGTTTTTTTGGGTAAAAAGAGGACAAATATTGCGCTTCCAGTTTACCACTGGGACTGCGAAAATACCCGAATCAACGATTCGTGTGTTGTTGATGTTTTCCAAATTCAAATCGGTAAATTCAACGAAATTGACAGTTTATAACAAAAGCAGAAGGAACGTTATACAATAATTGTAAATATTTTTTTAATTTTATTGTCGCGACAGCTCCTTAAGGAGCCAAGGCCTAGTGACTTATATACTCTCAACCGTTCTTGTGTGTGTGTGTTGTGAATATGCAAGAATGGAAGGGACCTACAATTTACAGCCGAGTCTGAATGGCTACATGAGATGCACTTTTTCGAAACAAATTTTACTCTTGGAGGTTTTGTCAGTTCATCCGAAACACTAACCACTACAATAATTGTAATTGTGATCCATCAAAAAAATACAAGAGATTCAAATCGACAGTTAAAAATAAAAGCAACGTAATTGTGATCCATCAAAACAGAATAAGAAGATTTAATTTATTAAACAAGTTATAATTTTTTTTTATTCGATTGACCAAATCGATTAATTTCCAAGAAAACATAATACCATGACTCATTCGGACTTAAAATATGCCTGCACAGACTTTCCTCTCGTTAATGCCTCATGCGGTAAGCAACATGATGCAGCTGTTGCTCCGAACACATTTTTATCGTTTTTTCTGGTGAAAAATGTTCCCATTCACGACACAAGATACACGCCATCATCGTCGTTCTTTTATTTCTGTGTCTGTCCGCCTAGCATTTGGCTTCAACCACAAACTCTATCGACAAGCCTATCTCTGGCTATAGAAATATATCTATGAGTTTTGTTTACACGATAGACAGTAACCTCCCCATTGCATATCTTTATTCCAAAAAACCACCATATCTGAGAGTTGTAGATACAATAAAACAATTAAATCAATGCTCAACCTCCTACTGCGTTGATAGTTGACCCTTGATGAATGCACACACACGCCTCGACAACTGCCGCAGCTGCGACTGTCATAATGGCATATTGCAAAACTTGGTTAATGAACCACAAGTTGTACAAACATAAATAAATCTTCATATCCCTCTTGTCACTAGTTTAGATAAAAATGTTATGTAAAACCTTTGATATCTGCCACAAAGTAGCCGCCCTCCCTTATTAAAAACTAAAAGAGAATGTGTCGGCCTCGAAGCGTTTTATCGCGCTTGACCCATATTCGACCCATGCATGTGACCAATTGATAAATGTTTTTTTTTTCATTAAATTGGAAGTATTTTTTGAAATATCAGAGAAATCCACATGGAATTAGCTTTCACCTATCAGATGTGCATTGTGAGTTGAGATTTTGTTCAATCCATTGATGCGTGCCAAATGACCTCTTTAGTGAAAAGGTGTTCACACCGCGAGTTGCATGCATGGAGTTGTAACTTCCGTGACTATTTATGTCTCGGAGACTTCGTTGAGGTCCATTCAGGTATAAGAAATTACTTAGTGAGAGCGACAATGGGCCGATGCGAGGCAGCCAACCTAACTCAAGTTTAATTGTGGTGGCCGTCGTCGCTTCGGCATAGATAGCTCATCATTCATCTTTTTTCAATTGATTTTGAAATCCAAATCATTTTGCAAATGAAATGGAATGTTTGATCATTTGTTCTACCTGGGAATGGCTAATTTAGTACCTTCAACGTGGCGTCAACGTTAAGATAAGTAATAACCGAGTTATTTTGGCGAAGCTATCCGTAGTGCAAAATGATTTTACACACACTACAAATACAACATCCCTCTACCGATAGACGCAAAAGTTGGAATCCAGCTGCGGATAGATATGTACATTTGTACATTTTTTCTTCTAAATTTTCCATTTTATTTGTCACAAAATTAATTTTGGTTTGTAGATCAATATTGAATGACAGCTACGTTGTCAATAGTAAGCGTTTTTCTTTTGAAGCTCAGAGCAGGGCACTGAGCTGTCAAAAAAAAGATCTGTGTTTTTTTTTAGCTCAGACTTGTGTTTCTTTTTCATTCGGAGCGCTCTATATGCTCATAATAAAATGACCGAGCACATGGAGTAAAAGGTTGAGCGCATTTATTTTGTGTGTTTGGCAAATGACAGCAAATAAAATTAATTTTATTTAATTTTTGTATTTAAGGTGTTAAGGGGACAGCTCAGTGCTCAAGTGTATTTCTTTATTAAATCTGAGAGCTCTGACCATGCTCTGCTTAGAGCGTACTCCGTGCTCCGTTTAGAGCTTAAAAAGAAAAATGCCAAGTGTCAAATTTTAAATATAAAAACTAGGCTACAGTGGATGTGCTTTTTTGGGAAATCTCACTCCATGCCGGATAACTTTTCCCAAAAAAAACACGTCTAATGTTTATTGTTATAACGAAAGCTACGCAGAATTTTGCAAGAAGCACGTGTCCAAACGAAAACAGAGCAGGCAATTGGAAAAAAAAGATTGTTGCGGTTCTTCAAAATGTCATATTCTGCTCCAAAACAATGTTAAACAACTTTTTTGACGGGATTTTCACTGGCAGGTAGCTGACATTCTACTGAGTAACTTCGGCTATTTGAATAACCAACTAGGTTTCGCTGGGGTCCTTTTTTCGGAAATTCTTATTTAAAAACTCAATGCTGCCTGCTGTCGTTAAAGCATAATAACCTACCCCCATGCCACTATCCATGAATGGTACTTGCATCGAGGAAACTGAACAGCTTTGCGTTCTAGGTATGTGTATCACAAACCACCTTCTGTGGAATGAACACATACATGACATCGCCAAAAATGCTGCGAAAAGTTTAGGTTTTCTTAGAAGATGCAAGAAATACTTCTCCCCGTTAGATCTGGCTATTGTTTATAAGGCGTACATTCGCCCGAAGCTTAAGTACAATTCTCATATTTGGGCAGGTGCACCTGTTATTCACTTGCGTTTCCTGGATAGAATCCAGAAAAATGCAATGAAAATGATAGGGTATAACAGAAACATTTGATTCACTAGAACATCGTCGAAATGTTTCCTGTCACTCCTTATTCTATCGCTTCTTCTATAAACAGTGCTCCAGCGAAATAGCCAGTTGCATTCCTCCCCTTTAAAGTTTTCCCCGTAATACTCGTACCGCTAGGAATGCTTATAAATTAACCTTGAGCCTAATTTCGGACGCACTGTTAAGTATAGAGACTCATTCTTTAGTTTTTGTTTGGATTATATTTTTGATCTCATCTCAAACATAAATTTCGATCTCCATTTATTAGGAATCTGATTTGCAAATTGGTTATCAGTTCAAAAACAAAAATTTTGTTTTTTTTAACTTGGGGGTTAAATCAATTTCGGAGCATGGTTAAATTCTCATACAACTTTAATTGTCCAATATGCGAATTATCTTTTTTCGCTGTTTCAAGTCAACTTTTTGAGCTTTTTCGAGTAAGGTTTATGCAGTTTTTATTTTAGCAATAAAAAAATCCGTAAAAAATTTGTTTAATTAATATTGCCATTTGTTGTTTTAAGTATCAAATTTATTGCATTTGAAAAGCATTATTACGTTTAAAACCTAAATACAAACCTCAGCCTTACTTAATACTTTTGATCGATATTAAAAAAAAAAAACAACAATGTTGCTAAGTTTTGCTAGAATGAATCAAAAATCTTGAAAATCGGAAGTTGGAATGAAAAAATTAATGGAATTTTCGAGAAGCTTTTATGGTTAATGAAAAATGTTCTTGTACTTTGGTAAAACTCTATTACAATTCACTGATAATAAAAAATCTTAAAAAGCCGTTTTGATTCAAATCGTCTAAATAAATTTTGTTTTCTAAATATTTCAGTTGTTTTGGCATCACTTCTTTCCCAACAGGCACACCATACAGGTATCTGCAACCTGCAATAGAAGAATGGGAATGTCCTTTTTTATTTATTTTTTCCTCTGAAAGGAAATCGGTACCATCTGTCTGTCCTTAATTGCTTTGCTACCCGCATGCAAGTGTACAAATGAAAAATGCGAAAATAGCAAAAATAAAACATTTTTGTTCCCTAAAACTATCTGGAAACCATTTTCAGTCAGTGTTGGTTTTCATTACGGGTATGTTGTTGATCCTTATAAAGTCCTGAATCTTTATTGTTTTAAATTAAAAACAAAATGCAATTAATTCGAGTGTGAAAAATACATATTGTGTTGTGCATAGAAAATAAAAAAACAAAATAAATAACTAAATTAAACAAAAATTGTTTGCAAATGAAACTTCAACTAATTGTATTTATACTGCTAGTAGATACATGCAATCTGTGGCGCCAACAACTCCAACCACGCATTGTCGTTTTCAATGGCGGCAGCGAACGTATAATTTAACTACAGTCATGTATACGGAATGGTCATTACGGCCAGACTTTGAGGAATATGTTTGCCATGATTACTATCGTCAGAGGGCACACAGCTTTGCAGTAGGTAAGAGAAGCATACCACCAATGGAATTTTAGTTTACCCTGAAGTTGTTTTTTTTTTTTATTTGATTTGATTTTGAATTCAAAATTGATTCAAATATTTTTTGTTCGTCAAAATGCAAATTTGTTTTAAGTGTTCACAACAAGCTGATTCCCTGGTTGTTGTCGTCGTCGATTAAAACCGCAATCAGTTATCAATTTAAATTGAATTCCTCCTTCTCAAAGTATCTATTGAATAAAAATATACAAATATTTAGAGGTCTACGGAATGAATAATTAGGAAACAAGTTATGAAAATTGAGGTTGAATGGAACACGATTAGTGCTGTTTGTTTAATTTTGTGATTTTGATTGAGTGTGTTGACTTGTAGTGACTTTGTTTTCTATTCCAGTAGCATTTTTGGTTTAATAACTTAAACCCTTGTGCTAGCAGCTTAAGGCTGAAAAATGTGTGAAAGCGTTTTTTTTTTTGGAAAAAGGAAAATGGCGACAGATAAAATCACTTAGACGGGTCCACAATACGTTCCAAACTCATAATATTTATATTATCTTATGGGATTTTTATTTAATAGAAAGAACTATCGTAAACTTCTTAACTAAATTTGTTGAATTTTTGTTTTTAATCGCAGAGATTCAACCTGATTTTTTAAGGAAATACTTCCCCAGGCAACCATATATTACGCAAACTACTTCCTGCTTCATACACCAAGTCGATAGTACAGAGCTACAGCAGGTGTTAAAAAACCTTTCTTACATTTGTATTGTTTGCCTAGATATTGATGGAGTACAACACGTGAATTGATATTTTGTTTTTCTACTTCAGGGTCAACATATACATATAGCTAACTCATATGTACCTATTGAAAGATTTATTAAATTTTCTTGTCAAAAATATCACAATGTTAGGAAAGTCAAGTGAGATAAAATTACCCAGGAAAGAGATCATTAACATATCTTGGCGATCTTCTTTCGATTTTTTTAGACTTGGTTCTGCACATTTCGTTTCTTTAAATGCTAAATGCTATAACAGTTTGGCCAGATAGATATAGATAATGAGGACACGTTTTTCTATACCAATATCATGTTAGTGGGTCTTGTCACAATCTTCCGTCCTTGGCGCAAGTAAACGTTTGTCAACAAAAAGTTGAGAAAAAATAAAAAAGCAACATCGTTATGCGCGATTCTCTGATAATTACCCTTCAATAAAGCTGGTGTTACCCACCATTCCTTAAGGATTGTGCATTTTATTTGGTTAGTTTTAAAAACTCATACGAAAGACAATCACGCGAACAAATAAGGATGGATCCCAGACCAAAGTTCCAGAATCTTAAGTGCTGATAATGTTGACCACACGACAATTGGGCGGAAGTTCCAAAAAAACAAAGGTCAACTCCAAGGAAGTTTCTTGAGCTCAATTCTCTTAATTGCAATTCTTGACTACTTGTTTATAGGTATTGGTATTACTTATTAGTTGTTCACAAAGAAGCTATCATATGCGAGGAACCTATATTCTTCCGACCACTAATGGCGGGATGTTTTAATAGAAAATGAGCACATTTTTATTTAAAAAAAGGCTGAACACATGTGCTGTTAATTTTCTCGTTCAGTAATATCATTACCTTGCCCTACCTGTTGGTGGCGGTATTGTCCGAGTTCTATCTGGGCCTCAGTGAACGAGCTTCTACAGCCAGTTCGGTCCCTAAGCTACCCAATAAGCGGTCTCTAGTTTTGCACAGGAAGTTGTTTAAGCTCCCCTTCCATTTGCGTGTGCCACATATCTAAGTATTTCTCAGTCTTCCTCATCTGTCCCGTCCTTCCTGGGTGGAATTGAAGATTTTCCTGACCGGGGATTTGTCCTTATCTTAGGTTGCGCTAGACTTCGCGACGGACCTGGGCCCCAACTAACAAGCTTCTGCAGCCAGCTCGTTCCCTAGCTTTCTGCTTTCAGTTTTAAGCATCTTCGTCCAGTTTTGACAATTTCCATGCAACTGCTAGGCACCACTACTTTGAAGATAAGGATCTTATAAAGGGACAATTTAGTTGCTACTCAATTGCTTTATTAACCCGAAGAAGCATGAGTTATTCTTCGTTTGATCTCAGCGCTGGTGTGGTTCTCGTAAGTTTATAGGCAAGCCCAGTTAGACAAAGTTACTAAAAACCTCAAAGCTATAGCTTTCTTTCGTGGTGTTTTGTCCAAGACGTGGATGCTGGATGGCTCTTCTTGCAGACAGCATACACTTGGTTTTGTCCTCATTGACTGTTCAAGCCATCTTGCTTCTTCTTTCGTCTCAATACTCACAAACGAGATACTGCCACCACGTTGTGTTCTTCCGATTATGCCATTATCGTGGCGTACGCGATTTATTAGATGGGCTTTTGAAAGATCGTTTCTATGGTATTAGCTTAAAAATTCTGCACTGTTCTTTCAACAACTTAAAAAAGTCGCATGACAGAGTATCGCCTTGTCAATTCCTTTATTGATTCAGGTCTTAACCGACCTTGAAAGAACAGCGAGCGTTTTCCATAGAGTTATTCTGCAAACACGGACGAGTTTGGCACGGATGCCAAAACTCTAAATTACTCTATATATAATTCGTCCCTAGAAATCATGTCATACGCGGCTTTAATATCAATGAAAAGGTGTTGGGTTTCGATTTGAAGTTCCTAAATTAAATCTTAAATCTTGCCTATATTAAATCCTGACCTATATATTATGTCAAGTGATTTTTAAGTTCGAAAAATTTAAATGTCTTGGATCTATGATCAAAAGCGAGCAATTTATTACGACGACACCAATCATCGCGTTTCTCTTTTGTGATTGTTAAACGCTCACCCATAGCTGAAGTCAAGGCTCCAAAACCATGTTTTGTATCCAGCATACGTTTCAAAATATCGGACAATATATACACAACGCATAAGATTAAACTTACGGCATCTAAGGTTTAAAGTGATTTCTAAAGTCTTCGGGAAATTATTACTCAAACGCCTAATTCCATCTAGAAGTGACCACTTAAAAATAGATTAACTAGGTATATAATAAAATAAAAATCCCTCGATGTGGACAAAATATTTTCAAGCGCGTTTCTTGATTTTTCCCTAGCTTTCGATAAGGTATGGCACGACAGTTTAAGATTTAAATTTCTACAGGTCTTTCAAAAACTTCTTCCGAAATTCTTGATTTTTCCCCGGCAAATATTCTTTTCCGAGATAAACGAGGACCGGAATGTTAAGAATTTAAAGAATTAAGTGCTGGTGCCCTTAAAGAAGAGTCATTGGCCCAGTGTTGTTCATATTCAATACTCGAGATATACCTCAAAAAGAAGACGCCATGATAACAACATTTTTTTGATTATGAACATACTTTCCGAATTTCAACTTTAACACCTCGTATCGCCTAAAAACAGTTTTTTGTTCTCCTTTCCTTCTCATTTTAACATGAAAATTATAAAAAATAAAACATTTTTTTGAAAATGAACAGTTTTAGCGTACCGGAGCTCCAAAATCGATTTTGGCTAAAAAAACTCATTTCTTCATGACGGCTACACGCCAAAAAACACAATAGAATAAAATGGAACGCAACAGACTCAATTATTGCTTTTCAATCTTTGAAGTAAGATCTGACAATTTTCTGGGATAGAGTAGAGAGAAAAGTAGAATTTAGCCTTTCCTCTGATACATGCGGATGCATAAACATCAGCATATTAGTTGGAATCAGACATGAAACAATGTGTTCCAAATCGGATTCAGAATCAAAACTTTAACCCACCTCCTTCTCTCATTTTCTGTAAACGGAAAGTGTGTTGATGCCTTGAATATTATGCAATTCTTTAAGACAAAATCAACAAACTTATTACATGTTATTAGAATTCCTTTATAACTATTTTGCCGCAACTGGTTGTCAATTACCATTCAGTCGAGAATTGCTTTAATTAACAAACTGGGAGAAGGGAAGCAACAGATACATAAATACGTATCCACTAAAGCTCTTTGCAATCATCAAGTCACGAAATGTTACATCGGCTTATTACTCCGACAAGTAACTCACGCGCATAGACAATGATTATTGTATAAGCTCCATTGACGGCTTAATATACCATGAAGTTGTTGGTAACCCCGAATGTATCTTGTAAATCTTTTCGAAATTTATAAATATTTACTATGCAATTGTGGGCCATCGCTGTCATTTGTTTTTGTTTAACCTATGACTGCTTATCTTACAGATTGATTTATTATTGCATTTTAATTTTTTGATATAATTTTTTTTCTGAAATTGTTAAGAATTTTGTAATTCATTACTTTTTATCTGAAATTGCTGAAAGTTTTATAAAACCCATTATAAACGACAAAAAAATAATTTTCAATCTTTAAAAAACTCAAAATGACTCACAACACCCTGTATAGTTGGGATGGAAACGAAACCAGCAAAACAGCTTTGTTTTTCAAACTCTCGCTCGAACAAATCCTCTGGCTGTGCCATGATGTAGTGTATCTACTTGTTTTTAGCTCAATCAAGGAGGTTCATTTGCCTGCCAACCAGGCTGCTATAGATTTTTTCATCACAATAAGATACATGTTTGCTTTCACATATTCTGCGTCTGCCTGTGGCGGTTCTTGTTGTGAACCATTATGTCGTACCTAGTAGGCCAACAAGGAAGAAAACGTGATTCACAAAAACACGTAACCGATAAATATCGATGAATATGTCAGGAAAGATACAGAATGGCATTGATATATCAAGCCGCACGGGGAATTCATACGCACGATACATATCCGCAGGCTATGTAAGATGAAGTATACGACTGTGTCGCATGAACTTGTTCTTGTGACAAACAATTTATTGCTTCCTGATGTTCTTATTGTAAGAATGAAACATGAAAAAAATGTTTCTTTTGGTTACAAAAATCATTAAAATGTTGCCTATCAGGTAACCCTTGAGCCTAACTTCGGACATACTGTTAAGTATACAGAGATTCTTTCTTTAGTCCTACCACACGAATGTGGAACTCTTAGATTTTTGCTTTCCTATTTTGATATACAGAACTTCAAAACAAATGTTAATCGGTATCCCCTAATGCGCGAACATTTTAAGGGTAGACAAAATAATCCTTTTCGTGCGCGAAAATTATAAGAAGAAAACTAGAGAAAAGAAAACCTGTTAAATATTTTTATTCGTTCTTTAGTGAGATCGTTCGTGAAAGGGATCATAGGTTACCTAAATGCCTTAAATAATGATCGCAGTCCACTCACATTGTTAGGCCTTAAAATAAAAAGAAACGTACATACTCGTATAACTATCCCTCAGAGAAGAAAGAGATCGTTGAACATCTCACGTCTGAATAAATTGTTCGCTTCACCCACTGGTTCTTTCATTTGGCCAGCTTGCTTTAATATAGATCAGATCTTTCAGTGCCAAAGAAGATGCAGTTTTTTTGGAATCATTATCTGTTATACTCGGAGAACCACTCGGGAATCAAATGTAAAAACTAAGTGTAACCGGTGTTAAAGTCTTGGCTTAAGTTAACGACATCGTTTTAATGTCATCAGGTAGATTTTGTTACTACCTTGTGTGAACTTCTTCAAGCTGCTTGACAAGATCAACGATTGGGCCATCAGCTGCTGACTAAAAGTCAATCCGCTCAATACCGAAATAGTTTTGTTTACAACAAAACGAAACATCTCAAATATTACTGCTTCCACTCCGGATCACCGCCACAGCCAAATATCTACGTATAGTATAATAGATCCAAAACTAAACTCGGCAGAAAATATCAAAGAAAGAGAAAGATAATCAATAGGCTTTTCACTTGCAGTAGAAGTATGGGTAAAAGATGGGTCCTAGCTCAAAAACCATTAAATGGAGGTACATCTGTACACATCATCAGGCGAAGTTCCATAAGGAATTCAGTCATAAAATCATAGTGAACTTCATAGACATTGAAACTGGAATCGACTATACTACCACACTTAGATTTTAGATTTTAACACGGTGACACTAACAGACATTCCAACAGACAAGAATATTGGAAGAAAAACTGGGTCAACTGGGTATCTTCTCAGTAAATCCACCAACCAATAAGTAAATCAATAAAATTTACAAACTACGGTCCTGCAATATGGCGAGAGAATGACAGGCGGCAATCAAAGCCATATCCTCAATTATCTCAAAGTCCAAACTGATTGATCGCTGTTGCAAAGACTCGTCAAAATTGGCTCATCGCTAAAAAACAGAGCAAAGTCATACCCTGGGTACTTGTGCCACTGGAAAAGGAGAAAAACAAAATTAACCAAAGATACCTTAAAGCTGCAAACTTTAAATGGTCAACATACTTGACAACTTTCGGGTTTCAAGAAGTCTTTTGGGCAAATATCTCAATAAAAAAAAAAACCCAAAAAACATTATGAAGCCATACAGACTTCAACAGTTCCTCTTAATCCTTAATGGACACAACCCAATGGTAACCCACATGAGCAGAATGGGGTAGCACATCAAGCTTATCACTTCCTCTGTGCACTCGGACAGTACATTTTCGACGAACTGATCGATCACCCCATCTAACCTAACTTAATTTTACCAAATCGTTGATTGATTGTTAATATGATGCTTCCAAAAATGTGACCAGATCCCGTTGCTCATGAATAAGAAAGAAAAATGTGTTCTGCACATTCGACTTAACTAACGATCTGTGTCTTAAGAACTGTAACTGAAATGATGTCGAACTTCCTCCCTGAATCCTACTCGCCACCGTAAAAAATCCACATAAAAACCAATATATAGTCTATATTCTCGGAGTAGAAATATGCCATGCCGGCAATCCCATTTGAAAGCACAAAAAAAAAGACATATCTTTCAAACTAGAACGTCGTTGGTACGTTGCTTGTGGAGATTCATAAAGTTTGTTGGCCTTATGGTCTTAATTCAATTCACACTTTCATTTGTCTTTCTCTAACCTTTCTTCAATTTGCTGATCGGTTTATGAAGACTTTATGTCATGCATGTGCCAATTACATCGTTTCATACAACCTTGCTTGCTTACTTAAAATTCACAAATTTGTTTTCATAGCCATCTGAGCTGTGATGAGCTTAAAAATCTGAAATGCTTAGGTCAAAAGATCAATACATCATTGTGGATCAATTTTCCTCAACGAAGTTTAATTGTATCTTTGTATTTATTCAACTACAAGATCCCAGTTCAACTGCATGACGAGTTCCAAAGATCAGTTGACATTTATAACAACCAAATGTATACTCCATGATACTTTGATATTAAACAAAATAAAGGAGTGTTTCTCTCGTCACTACAAGGTAAAGCTAGCAGTTAACTTTTATTGGGCACCTTTTCAAAACGTGCAGTCTTAGTTATGCAAATTCACTGAGTCATCATCGAATGTGTTTAATCTTCACAATTGAATGTATCTACTTAAACGATATCAAGATAAAAGATACAGATTACCAAAGTACTAAACAAAAAAAAAAAAAAACTAATATTTAAAAACCAAATTTCCAATTTGCATAACAAGAGAGAAGTCAAGAAACTGTCTGACAAATTGACTTATCACGAATAGTTGAACACAATTTAAGTTCAGACAAAAATAAACAACAACGTTTTCGATGACAATTGACATCGTGATAATGAAATTCGCTGCTTTGTATTCCCTCTTACAGTCAAAATTGAATAACAATGAATCAATGCTCACCAAACCAATTTTGATTTTAATTCCTCAAAGAAATTAACATATTTATTGTAATTTTTTTTATTCCAGACACATCATACGAAAAGGCCTGTAGACGTGGTTCAGCCCCAGCTACACCGATTCTAGGTCAAAAACAAAACCAACAGGAGCACAATACAACATCAAGGTTCACAAATTTCTTTTCCAAAAGGTAACACCTATTGTATTGTTCAATAAAGGAAACATTTTTAAAATGATTATATTTTTTGCAGATCAAATCCTTTGAAACGTACAAAATCAGTTACCAAACTAGAACGAACCAAACGAGGCTCGGGTGGCCTACGAGGATCCCGGTCCCATGAGAGCTTACTCTCAAGTCATGCAGTTATGTCAACCATAGGTAATTTATAATATAGAAGATATAAAATTATTGAGCGAGATACGATCGGAGAGCCGGGAGGATTTCATCTAACTTTTATCATCGGAAGACAAGTTGATAGGGTCTTAATATAATAAATCCTGAGCAATCGTCATAATAAGAGAATTCCTTGTCCTCCACCCTGCTGTTCCTTTTTCCTAGAGGTTTTATCGATAGAAGTAAGAAGTTTTTACTTTAGATGATTTTGATGATTCGGTCCAGTTCTTTATAATCTTAACAACTATTTCTTCTGCTTTTTCATTTTTTTGTGCCAGGAGCTCTTAGACATACCTTCCTGTAAGATAATTTTTCGATGAGGTCTTTACCGACCATTTCGGAACAGCGTGCGTTTTCCATCGGACGAGTTTGGCAGGGAAACTAAAACTAGCAATGTGCAGATTTAGTTTCCCTGCCATAACTCCCTAGATATGTAACTCGTCTCTATAAATGCTGTCTTATGCGGTTTTGAAATCGATGGAATGGTGGGTATCGATTTGAAGTTCTGGGATTTTTTTAAGGATCTGTAATGTGAATATTTGGTCGAAAGTGGACTTTGCTGGCTTAAAACAACACTTATATGAACTTAACAGGTTATTGAGGAATGGCCTTAGACGTTCATACAATACAGCAGAAAAGATCTTGTAGGCGATGTTGAGGAGACTGATACCTATGTAGTTGGTGGGGTTCAGAGGGTCTATTTTTTTAAGGATCGGGAAAATTATGCTGGACAAGCTTTCTTTTTACCATATCTTGCTTTTGAGTTTGTATATACATATAACTAAGTCATCGCCTGCAGCTTTGAATAGTTCGGCAGCTAGGCTAGATTTAGCAAGATTCACTTCATGCAAATGGGTGGATTGAATGGATCATTCTGCCTGACAGCGGATTTCGTTTCTCATCGCCGTTATACAGTCGATAATACGGTGTTGCCTTGATCGTCTCTGCAAGCTTTGACAGTTTCTTTTTACCTTTTGGTAAAACTTTCAAACTTCATTCCTGCAGTAACAGCTCTTCATTTCCTTAACCACACGCTTCTCATAATCCCTTTTTTCTTTCTGAGAAGCGGTTTTCCTGTTTCCTCTTCAGCTCGTAGAGCGCACGAGCAGTTCTGGTCCTTTTTTGCAGCGCCGCCTTTTATGCTCAACCCGCCGTCCACTCTGAGTATTTCGTTCCGAAGACTGTTAAGTCAGCGTGTGACTAATCTGCCGTTACCACAACGGAGCTTATTGCTGCTCTTGAGACCGCTTCTTCTGTTTGATGAACTTTAATTGATAGTACAAGATTAGGTTTACAGGATGGAAAACCTCATCTGAAGATTACTTTTGTCTTTTCCTGATCACGTCACACGCAGCGATTAACTATTTAATGTCCCTGTCATTGTGAATCAAGCTCTTCTTCTTGCAAATTAAATAATGTACATTTGTCTGCTTGACATGGATGCCATTTTCACTTCGAACCAATTAAATGTCTTTCTATTCCCAATGTTTTTAAGGGTATTTATTAAAAGCAATATTAGTTCTTACAAATATTTTGTTTTTTATTTAGATCTCTCATGCACTGGAGCTGTCGGTGTCGCACCTGTCCACCAGTCGGTGCTTGGCCGGCGCCACTGTTTTCAAGTTCGAGGTGGCCCACGAGGCGAACGGTATTACAGCTGTGGATCACGACAAGAGCGTGATTTATGGATATACAGTTTACGTAAATCTATTGCTCCCAACTCCGAGCATACCCGACACATAGATAACTCTTTGAAAATGTGGATCTACGAAGCCAAGAACCTTCCACCAAAAAAGAAATATTTCTGTGAGTTGCATTTGGATAAAACTCTATACGGACGGACAAGCGTCAAGTTACAAACAGATCTGCTCTTTTGGGGTGAATATTTTGATTTCCCCGACATACCGGATATAAATGTGATCACAGTCAATGTGTTCCGTGAGGTTGAGAAGAAAAAGAAACGAGACAAACATCAGTTTGTTGGTTCAGTGAAGATTCCCATTCATGAAGTTACCTCTCGGTCGTTTTCTGAGGATTGGTACCAAATTTTGAGTGAAAAGAATGAAAATAGCATGAATCGAGGCTCGTCTAAGGAAGTAACACCGACATTGAGAATTAAATGTCGATTCCAGAGTACAGACATACTGCCAATTAATGTGTACGCTGATTTTCTGTCATTTTTAAAAGACAACTACAAACGTGTTTGTGAATCACTCGAGCCAGTGATTGGGGTCAAGGCCAAGGAAGACATTGGTCAAGCTCTGGTACTTTTGATGCATGCTCAAGGTCTAGCAGGTGCATTTCTAACGGATGTGGTTGCCTTGGATCTTCTCAGGGTAGGTGACCAGAGGCTGACGTTCCGTGGCAATTCATTAGCCACTAAGAGTATGGAAGCATTTTTGAAGCTCACTGGCGAGCAATATCTTCAAGATACATTATCTGCGCCTATAAACGAGATCATACAGTCGGATCGTGACTGTGAGGTGGATCCACTTAAAGCTACAGGATCTCTTGTAAGGCAGCAACAATCTCTGCGAAATGCTGTACGTGCAGCTTGGTCAAGCATTTATGAATCACACAAGCATTTTCCACCACAATTGCGCGAGTGTTTTGCCACATTTAGGGAACGCTTGC
Organism: Platycheirus rosarum; assembly: GCA_963971375.1. NCBI lineage: Eukaryota > Metazoa > Arthropoda > Insecta > Diptera > Syrphidae > Platycheirus > Platycheirus rosarum. Next base: position 25,881,768 of record OZ020508.1, read on the forward strand.
AGACCCTTGGAAGGGAAGATATGGCTGATAACTTGATTTCAGCTTCAATTTTCTTGCGATTTCTCTGTCCTGCAATTTTGTCTCCCAGTCTTTTCAATATCACAAACGGTAAGTTATGATTTGTAACTTTTTGTTGCAGACTTTTCTTACGATAATTTCCTTTTCAGAACTTCCCTCTATCAGGGCGACACGTAATCTCACTTTAGTGGCGAAAACTCTTCAAACACTAGCTAACTTTACACGGTTCCAAGGCAAAGAGAACTTTATGGAATTTCTAAATGATTTTCTAGAGCAGGAGGCACCACGAATGAAGGAATTCCTTCATAATATCTCAACCCGTCCCGATCACACACCACCAGAATCTATTCTAGATTGGTCTGGCTACATAGACCAGGGCAAACAGCTGTCCATCCTGTATAGCCTGTTATCGGAAAGTATACAAAAACTGAGTGAAAATCGTCAACGTGAATTGGATCCCATGCAGCATATAATCGATGAGATTACCAAGGCAATTGAATCGAATCATTTCTCGCACGACAATCAAGAAAATCGCAACCCTGATGAACAACAGTACTCTGGAGGAGCTCAACCACAGACACAGAAATGTATTCCACCTGAGCGTGGCATCATTCGAGGAGTCTTAACGCCAAGTTCGCTGGAGAAGAATATTTTCCGATACAATGATCCCACTGTAACTCCTCTCCTTCAGGAGAACAAACGAAACTCAAACAGTCAGTCGAGCATAAACGGTATGCATAATAACAACCTGGGTCAGTTACACCTCTCACAATCGCAATCGTCTATAGCTTCATCACAAAATGGTGGGGGTGGCCTCATTCCAACCACAATTCAACATCACTGCCCACCACCTCCTTCATCGGTGACAAGCACCGCAGAAAGAAACATGGCTGGAGGATCTACTGCGTCCGGGAGTAATGGGTATAGCGTGGGAAACAACCACTATTATCCTAGCAATGGGAATATCTCCAGCCTAAGCACAAATTGCAACAGCTCAAGTCCGGGTTCGCTTAGACCTAACACTCTCCCAAGAAACAATAATAACAACTACGACGAACCTACTGCTGTAAATGTAGGAGGAAACCTCATTCAAATAGGCCTGTTGGATCCAACAAGTGCATTTGTTCGAAAGAGCCCAACGCCACATATGAAGCTCGCAGCTCGCGGAAAAAATGGAACGAATGGCTCGCAAATTAGCCTTCAGAGTGAGCGCACTCCAAGTAAGCTGAATTTAGGGATTCCAGATGTAGCCCATCATGGCACCAATAACTCTCCAATGCAACATGGTGCAGCTGGAGAAAATAATCCAAATAGCAATATGCCAATGAACCTAGAAGATCTTGATGATCTGTTTAAATACGCCGAAGAGCAAGCTATTGCAGTAGCGGCTGCAGCTGATTCCAATAAACCCAAAGAACAACTCACATCGAAAGGCAGTCACTGCAGTTCGGGATACCAAAGTATAAACACTCCATCGTCTAGTCCAGTAGACCAACAGCATTCTCAGCATCATCAACAGCAACAAATGATAAACAGCAACCCTTTAAATAGACAACAACAACAACAACAGCATTTGGGAAGTGGTGGTGGCCTTCAGCCACCGCTTGCATTTAAAAATCCCATATATCAGCTACAATCATCAGCTTCTTCGACTGCATCATCGACAAATTCCAATGCCCATCACCACCATCATCACCATCACCATCATGCTCAACAGATGCAACAGCAACAATTGCAACAAGCGCAACAGGCACAATTAATGCAGCAACAACAACACCAACAGCAACAGCGGCATCCACCAAGTAACTACTCCATTTCAAATGTATTTCCCAATAAAGCTAGCGGAATGATTACCGCTCGAGCAACCCATCTTGAAAGAACCGGAGGAGCTTCATCATCTTTGACCCCATCGAGCAGTGAGGAGCGTCTTAGCACAGATAATTACCATGTAATTTCATTTAAGACAATTGCTCCCGAAAATGGTCACATCGAAACCCACCGATCACTGAGTGGCACAAGTAGCAGCAGTGGTGGCGGAGGTGGGCGTGTGCCACGCACAAATCCACAGTACAAACGTGAAGAGTTTGCTTCACAAAATGACACATATGCGCCCATAACGAGCTTTTTGAATCGCAGCATACGCGATGGACACCCAACCGCTGGCCCGGTGGCAATATACAATGGTGTTCCGGGAGGTCAGCACCATCATCATTTGAATGGGAAAATGATCGCAAATGGCCCAGTTGCAGTCGGCAATAATAACCGTTACCAAAGACGATTGAGCTTGGACTCAGCGAGAACCTTATCGGATAGCTCGACAGACACAGAAGGTAAGACGAAGAGAAATTGAACGTTGCCTCACATCAGCTGGGGAAATATAGATTTCTTGAGTTTATTATTTACGCACATATGTACTTAGTACTTATCTCTTTACTTTCCAACAGGTGTGTGTCAACCCATCGAAGGCAAGCGTCGTCGTCAGCCACGGAACAATTTCGACCAAAACGGCGAAATCCAACTGTTGCAAGAAACCCTCGATAGCCTCCGTCACACACTCGATCGAGATGAAGCCGAACTAAGAGACTCAAGTGATGAAATATTCGCTTTAAACCGCTACAACGGTGGTGGCAGTAACGCTCTACAACAATCAGACTCAACGATGAGAAGCATCATTGAGAGGTAAGTAAAAATTGTCCTCAAAAATTTCGCTTCTACAACCACCGTCAATCTTTTTTGTCAGACTGATAACCATGGAAGAGGAACTCCGTCGTGAGCAAATGAAAATGTCTCTTGCACTCTCGCACAAGCAGCGCGTTATAGAAGCCCAAGGGCAACAAATAGCCGCCCTCGATGCAGCGAATAATCGCCTACTCAGTGCTTTAACAGCTCTGCGACAACGCTACGAGACTCAACAACAGCATCACCACCATCCCAATGCATCCTCATCACAGCAGTAGAAGCATCCACATCGAGCAATTCTCTTGCAACAGACCAAAGTTGATTAATCAATGATATGACGTGTATCTTTAAAACACAAATCATTTTTACTCAAGCAATCATTCACTCAATATAAACTCACCACCCTGTGGTGGGTGGTGTGGTTTTTGTATCAGATATAAGCTAACGCACCAACCATCTCATACAACCATTATTCCCCACAAGTAGTTACACTCTTAACCAAAAATTTGATATTCATTTGCATGGAAATATACACATAACTACCATGATTTTATTATTCTAATTCTAAAGCAATAGGCAACACTTCCATATTTCAATTTTCTAACAAATAAGCATTTTTGTTTGTGTTAACATGTGTTAACAACGATTAAATACAGATGGCACCAGTAACAAAAAGGAAACCAAAAAATGTGGCAGTTAAATATTTTGAATATTCATTTTTAACAGAAAAAAAGTAGAAGAATACAAAAATTGTAATATAGTTTAATGTTATTTTTTAATTATAGTTTTTAAGCTCAGTTTATCCTTTAAATATATATGTGTGTGTATTTATTTTGTCATTATATTCGTTAATTTTAAAATTATTCTATTTGTTTTTTTAATTAAAAATAAAAAAAAAAATTTCTTTTCACAACTTTTATGTTATGATTAATTAATAATTGAAAGAAGGTTAGAATGAATTTGGCCTGACAAAAGAAAATTAATTTAAACATTATTTAATAGAAAACAATTTGCTATGAACCATTTGTATATAATTATATATGAATAATTGCGATGTGCAGAGAGCAAAAATAAAACAAAATACTTTTATTGAAATAATTAACTAGAGTGTTTGATTTTATATTCAAGTTCGCAGAGGAAAACTAAATAATAAGCTAGAACATGTACTACTCTCATTCGAATCCAGAATCATCTTTTAGACTCTTTTCATGTTTGAACATCTCATTGTTAAAACATGAATAGAGTCTTAAAGAAGGGAATAGTGTTTTGCAGGAAAAAGAATATGAAATTCATATAATATAGCCGTCATCCTTGCCGATTTCAGCGCCAAATTACGTAGGGAGCCGGTATGGCAACAAATATGTTCCAATAGTTTGCATGAGAACACTAATGACAATGGACTACGAGTCATAAGAATGGCAGCTGGAACGAAATTGGTCGTTGCGAGTAGCAGTCTCCCGCGTAAAGAAAGCCTTCCGGGTATCTCCTGATGGAATCACTCTTAACCAAATTGATTACGTGTTGATATTGATAGATAGCCACTACTCGAGCCTCATACGAACGTATCGAGTCGCAAACATTGAAATCGAATCACTATCTTGTTGAATCAACGCGCCTACCCTAAACGGTGAAAACACAGGATACACCACAGTCGCACGCTAGTACTCGCCCTCTGCTCGAAACCCCGAAGAGCTCGATGAGGGTAGAGTAAGTCCTGTGGACAGAGTGCCGGGCATAAGTAAATAAAAAATGGTCAAAAATGGCCCATCGTGTAAAGAGGCCATTTGGCAGGAGTCGCACAGTTTGGATTGGATCATCCAACCGATTTTTTTTATAGTCAGCAAGCGTGATAGGGATTGTTTTTTTCCACCCTTAAAATGTTTGAACACCGTGGCATAAGCGAAACAGGAAAAGGTGTAATGAGAGATGTCCATGCACATTTGTTTTTAAGTTATGCAAATTAAAATTGGAGTGAAAAATAGAGCCTCCATCCTCCAAAGCATTCCACATTCGAGTCGTGCGACTAATGAAAGAATCTCTGTAGAAGGGCGAGTATTATTATAATTACTGTTAATAGACTTTTCGTAAATTTGGTTCAATACTAACAAAAAAATTCTCAAAAATGTTCATCAAAATCGTTGGTCATATGACAGGTACCGTTATTTGTAGGACTAAATTTCAATTTCCCCTCTGGGGAATGCTAAAAGAAAGGGACAGATTAATAAAAGGCGCGTAACATTACGGCGGTGCTCAAGGAATGTAAGTGAATCCTATGGTCTTTATAGGAGCACCTGCCCAAACGACGCGCAACGGGGTAAAAAATTGTTTCATCTTCGAAGGAAACCTATTGTATATAGACGGCAGTCTATATACAATGTGTTCTACAATAAAAGGGAAACAAATAGTCCCTTGTGCGCGCGTTAATTATATAAAAAAAAAATAATCAAAAAAACTATACACAATAGATTTAAAATGTACACAGTTTATCAAAAACTGTCAGAATTTCGTTAGCTTGTCATACGCTGCCGTTACATTGTTGGTATTGTATATAAACTGACTATAGTACTATCATGGGACGCGAAAAAATCATAAACACTCATGCCGCTTGGAGTGCTAGTGTAGGGATATTTTATTTGTAAGAAAGAGAATAAGAGCATGGTTTTAAGTGTAAAACTTTGTGCAGTTTATATACAATGGAACATGAATGAGAGCCGTGAAAGGAATATGGAAAGCTGATAGTGCAAAATAATTGATTGGTTTTTTTAGTTGTCTTCGAGATAATAAGTCGTTGATAAAAATATGAAAGAGTCGAACTCAAAACAGAGCACACCAGCATTTATTTTGTGAATATCTCACTTGAACCCGGTTCGAAAGGTTATTATTAATCTAACGCAAAAGAGTTTCACAGAACAGAGGCCAAATGCATTCTTTTGGATTGGTTCCGCTTTTTGGTGAGATATACCATCAGATCACCATAGTGCCTATCACTAAGAAGCTTTCAATATTTGGGATATTTCTTAAGCTGATAACTAATCAGCTTTTTTTGCTAGCGTTTAAGGACATGTTTTTCAGAACAATAACGGGGATACTGCCCGAGCCAGCTTATTTGTGTATATTAAAATCTTTTTAAAACTCCTTGCTTTTGAAAGAGTGTACAATAAGATTGGTCCTATAAAATCATTTTCGCTCTTAGTACAGGAGGAGTGAAAACACACATTGAGTTTGTTTGTAAATTAGGCTGCAGACAGATCTGGTTTTTCCTTAATTTCCTCCAAACAGTATAATTGAAAATGGAAATAAATAAAAACAAAAATGTTTTTTTTTTTAATATTTTAATTCAATGATCGATCGTTGCTCATTCGGCGATTTTCGCATTCGCGAACATCATGACGATGGCCAGATGTTTGCTTTTGATGACTATTATTGCATTTTGAATCAACAACATTCCATAATGTAATGTAAGCAACTGTATATGTACATACACAACAGTTTATTTAAATAACTTGATGAAATATTGCCCTTATCATATCAACAAACAAGGAGCTGCAAAAGCGGAAAACAAAAGCATTTAATTAAACGCTAAAGGCGGCGTGAATGCTCTTAACCCTGACCCTCGCAATTGTTCAGGGTTTGAACTTGAGATAAGGCTCAATGACCGATTGCGAAGAATTGCTAGCGAATCGAGAAGATTTATTAAGAAACCGAATGCCATGTTTATATCTTTTGATGAATATGATTGCTATGAACAAAAACATTGAACATTCTTAGCTTATTAAAATATCTTTAAGGCACTTGCTGGATGTTAAAGGACATTAGTTAGATGAAATAAAATTGTTAGGACAAAATTTTCCGGCGCAGTGTATACAATTCAAATTATTAAATAGTGTATTTTTCCTTGAGAACGATATTTATCTTGATCTAATTTATTACTATTTTATACGAAAGACAACTTAAAATATACCAAGACAAAAATAACTAGCATAAGTTCAATTTTACTTGTTTTTTAAATTAATTTTCACTAAACAACAATCCCAAATCTGTAAAATAATTCCCATCACAGAATTTATATACTAGTCTATGAACGCTAGATTTAACTATGTAGATCTTATTTATCGTATTCTCTCTTACACCTACACATTAATGGAAGACGTCAAAATTTAACCAGCTGGCTAAAATTTAGCCTGCTCTATGTTGGAAAAAACCACAGTATGAGTATCGCGGGTAATGTAACGCGTTACTTTTCTTGTCAGCATGAGTCATGTTATGTTGTATGTGTAGAGTGTCTTCGATTTATAAGATGTTATCACGTCAAAATCATTGTAATATAAACTGCAGTAAAGTAAAGTAAAGGCAGTTTATATACAATAGTCAAAATTAAAAAAAGTGGGTCCTATATCTTCCTGAATATCAATTTTGATTGTACTTGATTATCCAGATCTCGAGAAAGTCGGAGAAAAAAAAACCTATATAGTTTGTTCACCATAACTTAATCCACACAAATAATAGTAGATACCCAAGATCTTATAACAAGTTGTTATAAGATCTTTGGTTTATATCTGTTAACGCTTGTCTGTCGTGATATAAATAGGTTTACTATTACTTGCTACCCTTAAAAGTGTTTTTTCCTAAGAAATGTTAAATAACACTCCAGTTCTTTCTGTTTATCTCTTGTCCATCTGTGAGCACTGCTCGAGTTTAAAATATTTTTCCCTTCTGTATCTCCAAAAGTTAAAAATTTCCTTTTCCCATATTACTATCCCAATCCCAATCCCACTCCCACGTAATCCAAAGCATCTTAAAAAATGGGCACGACTGGGTCGTACGTACTTGCTCTTAAGTGCCTAATTACATTGGAAAGAAAGATCTTTGGCAAAAACAAGTAACATTTGTGTTGAAAATAACACAGTTTGAACTTATAAAAAGTATTAAAAACCACAATACTTAACGGTTTTTAGTAAAAATGAAGTATGCCATCACACGTCTTAAATAACAAGGAACTTGTAAAAAATGTATTTCGAAAATTGTAGGACCGATTTTTATAAAATCCTGTTTTTTATTTTTAGTTTTGTGAAAAAAATTATTTTTTTAAATTTCGGTATGCAGTTTTTTTACAATTTATTAAAATACATGTGATTATAAAATTTAAAATATTTTTTTTATTAGTTTTCAAAATATTTATTTAAAAAAAAAATTAAAAATTAATTTTAACAAGAAAAAAAAATTTATTCAAAATTTTGATATACAGAATTAATTCGGCTACCTAGATATTCTCAAATATAAAATTTGACAGAAATCCAAAGATCCGTAACCGAGAAAGCCAAAAATTAAAATAAAAAACGTTATATGAAAGGTCCCGTTAATAGACTTTTCCCGTATATGTGGTTCTAATCAAATGATAGCCAATACCAACAAAAAAATCTATTAAGCCGTTTAGGCTGCAGCTCGTTATACATAATGACAGACAGACAGACATTTTTTCTCGATCACTTTTCTAGACTTTCTCTATGAACGTAATGTCATGTTTGATTGTTATCTCAATTTTTTTAATATTCCCGAATCCTAAACTTGCCTTACAGTCCCTATAATCGCAAGTAAAAATTAGGTCTCCTCTCGGTCTCACCATCCATCCAACTCATACGCAGTGATACCAGATTGAAATCTGTTTTTTGAAAATCATGTGTTTTTATATATGTACATTTCCTTGTGGGGACAACCGAGGGATTTTTTTCCTAAAGCGCGTGGATAAAAAAGAGGATTTTTGATCATTTTCGTGGGAAATTTACGGCCTAAAGTCTGGGATCACTGCGCCAACGCCAAACGTCATGTAAATGTTCCGTTTGTCCATTCTCTTTTATTTATTATAAGAGATCATGGGGAAAATATATACATACACATATACATTTATTTAATGTATTGCCAGAGCGGAGAGGGCACACATTTTTGATTTCGCTTCCGCAAACAGTCAATGACGAAACACGAAATAATGAAGACACAATAGCAAGAGCAAAATACGCATTTTTAAGAGAATTTTAAATTGCTTTTTTATAGGTATTTAATTTATTTTATATATTACTCTTATCATTTTTACTGTTACAAATTACAACAGGGTTGCCAGAGTATTAAGAGCAAATATTGCAATTTAATTTTATTCACAAACAAAAAAACGCACAAACCCCAAATCGCTTAAATCATTAAAATTAAATACAGTAAAAACAAATTTCCTTTTTTTATATATTTTTGGTTGACATTAACAAAAAAAAACTAACAAAAAATAAATACTAGATATTGCATCAGAAGAAATTCAGACGTTTTTTAAATATTTTAATTAAAAAATTGGAAAAGTTTCGATATATGTATGAGCTTGAATCTTCTTCATCCTCAGCCGAGTATTGCACATACTTACTTAAATTGAAAACTTCAAGCATATTTGGGGTTGGCAAGAAATTATTGCAGCAGATTTTTTTACATGAAAATGAATCCTCATCCTCATCAATGGATCCAAAATTTAAACTTTAATTTTAGAGCGGATTTTGGTCTTGATTGCATGCATGTAGGAAAACGTTCTTTCCACAATAGAATTACTTCCCGCAAGGAAAGAGCACTTAAAGCAAATTGACTGATCTCTTAAAATTGAAATCCACCGATGGCATTAGTTGTTTTGGAAACTCTAATTCAAGATTCGACCGTATCCCCGTCTGGTATCGGCTCAGGATGAAACTCTTCAACCCAGTTATTATGAGTTTGTTCCATTGTAATTCCAATTCTAAGTCTTTGTGGAACGAGGAAATGAAGTAAACCAAGTGGCATCATTATAAAATCCGGGCGAAGTTAATTCAAATAAACTTTTGGAAAAAAATATCCTATTTTCGTGAAAAGATTACTTGACTCCGATAAGCATATTTGTACTTTATATCTGTAAGACAATCTTTGGTCACATTTCTTTCTCGGAAGTTTCTGATATTATTTTATATAGCATTGTCAGATGCGGTAATAGAAATCGTGTGGAGTTTAATGCTTCGAAAACTCAATGCTGTCTTCTGTCGTTAAGGTTACACATACCCCCATGCTATTGTCCATGAATGGCGCTTACATTGAAGAAACCGAAAATTTTTCAGTACTCGGTAGGTATGTATGTCAACGTCGCCCTCCGTTGAAACGAACATATACTTGAGATAGCTAAAATTGCTGCTAAGTGCTTAGATTTTCTGTAGGTCTTCTGATCTGGCTACCTACAAATTATAAAGCGTTTATACGTCCAAATCTTTAGTATAACTTACACCTCTGGGCAGGTGCTTCTCAAGCATCGCTACACCTGCTCGATAGAATACAAAACAGAGCGTTAAGATTGATAGGAAACTGAACTGTTTCAGAAATTTTTGTACTTGCTCCCATGGGCCTAATCACATTGGAAGGCAACATTTTGACAGAAACGAGTAAAATTGACGTAGAAAAATAACACGGTCTGATATGATAGTTTGCATAATTAAATCTTTTCAAATATAAAATTTGATAAAAATCCAATGAGCCATGCCTTACATGATGCACTGCGTTAATACCATTTCTGCTTAATTTGTTTTTGATAAAATGATCGCCAATATATCTACCAAGACTACTCTCAAAAATGTTTATCAAAATCTTTGGAGCGGTGTTCGAGAAAATTATGCCTTCCTTTAACACCTGTATGACACGTTCCGTTATTTTTAGCCCTAAAAAAATAATTTCTAAAAAAAAGAAACCTACATATTTTCGTTAGTGGAAAAATTCTGTTTGTCTGTATGCATGTATTATTTTGAACGGTTGAGACAGTCGTCCAAAAATTTAGAATATAAGTTTATTTGGCATTCTACAGGGGAAATTTTTCATTTTTTAGTTACAAAAATCAAATTGAAAAAAAAAATTAAATTACCTTAATCTGTACATTCAAAATTTTATTCGACGATGTTCTGCACGCAACATCAATTATATTCGATCTAGTCGTGGTATTTAAAAATATCTTAAACCAATATCTCTGTTTATTTAGAGCGATACGAAATATTTGTAGAACCAGAACGTTTTTTGGTGTAACAAATATTCGATTGCGACGAACAATATTTTGACTTGAACAGATGTGAAAAAATTTCTTCAGAAAAGCATTGTATATAGAAGCAGTTTATTTATACAATGCAGAAAAGAATACCTTTTGAATCATGGTCCTAACGCACATGTAAGCAGAAAGAAGTCTATATAACAGTTTATGCTTGTATACGAATTAAAACAAGTTCATATGATAACAATCTGCTTTATGTACTTTAGATCGCAATTGCAATCCCACTCATGATTTTACCAAAATGTACCACATGGCTCATACTTTTCCCATTTGGCTCCCAATATTTTTTTCTTCGCGGCAACGCTGCTTGAAAAAATCTCAAAATCAACAAAAGTCATTGAACTTTTTAAAATAAGAGATTGTATGCTCTCTTATTTTAAAAAAAGATAAAAAAACAGAAAATGGATCAAATAAATAAAATAAGAACAAACAACCACCACTACACCAAAGAAGGGGCAATGACGACCCCGTCATATAAAGAAACATGCGGTAATATATTTTGTATCCCTCTTGTTCGCTTCTAACTCATGCTCATTCACTGTCAGATTTTGTTTTGGTTCACACCAAGGCCAATGAACTCCCGAAAGGGATATTAACGTGTTCCTCCCTTTTTCACTCCATCAAATGTTCATCTTATTAGGCTGTCCTTGTTCGGCATGTCCGTCCTACATGTCTTATTTTCCGATTTTTGCAAAACAAGGAGGCATATGTTCAATTTTGTTGCGCGCATTTTCTTGATTCTTATAGGTACCCAACCCAGGTGCCTAACATTATTTTTTGAGGGGGTGAACAATTAGTGTATTTATAAAAAATAACCCGTTGCTCCTTGTGATCATATTTTTTTAAACATTTCTATTCAAACAAAACATACACATGTCAATGCAGCCTTTCTGCCCCTACCGGGGGATGATTGAACGATAGGTTAATTGAAACAAATGACTGATTGATTTTGCTCACATGCGACATCACGACTCGCTCCACTCGCACTCTAGATAGCTATTTAAAGAGAGAAAGAACGAGATGGAAACAGGAAGAAACTTGTTGGTTCTCCCATCTTCCCAAACTGAAATGAAAAATAAAAGTAAAACAAACCGGGAAGAAGAATACAACAAGAAGCACTCTTCACCTTCCGTGTTCATTGCTCCAGCTATGTCCCTTCCCCATCAACAAAAGAGAGGACGTTGGTTGAACTCTGAATCTAGAGTCATCGTCATCGGTTTAGGTATTGCGAACAGCATCAACGAACTCCAAGCAAAGCAGCAACAACCGAGAACCGACCGACCGACGACAACGAATCAACCACCCGCCGCGACACCACGAAATAGGTACTCCAAGACTCCAACAATACAATCTGAAGCCGCGCATCTGGATAGGGAGTTTGTTCCTACCTACCTACCTAATCGATTTTTCCCTTCATCCAGTTCCAGAGTGCAAAAAACTCGGCCATTTATTGACTTTTTTCCGTTGAACCATAGCAATGGCAAAGGGACATTTCCCTCGGGAGAAGGTGAGTGTTCTCCGTTCCAATGGCTGTTCATGGAGTTGGAGCTGAGCTCCATGACCGTGGTGCGTAGAGGCAGTTTGGTTGAATGTGTTAAGTAGTGTGAGTTTTTGTTTCTGGAGGATTTTTATTATTTGGTAGGTTGTAGTTGTAGCTTGTAGGTAGTTGTTCTTTGGAAAACTTTTTTATACTCGTATCTCGTATATCGTATCTCGTCCATACCTACTAACTACTTGCTGGCTTATGTCGGATTGAGTAGTAGTTGAATATTTCAGTTTTTTTGAAATGGTTTTGTTTGAGATTGGTGAGCAGGGGACGTTTAATGAGAGAAACACACTCTTCCATGAGTAAAAACGGTCTTTTGCTCGACCTCGTCCATGGGTAAATATATGACAGAGCAAGAGCACTGAGGTAGGTACCCAACGGTGCGGTGTATGACTAGTCACTACACTAGTATCAGCATTATTTTATTTTACTAAGAGGTAGAGGGTTCATTATGTTTAAATCAGAGCTGCCAGTTTGATTTTTACTACCTACATCTAAAAATTAAACTTTAGAGCATGCTACCGAACCGGAACCAATTTTGTTTTCATGAACTGCATCTGGGTTCTTGGACGATCTACAGGATGTTATGATTCACTGTTTAGGTATTTTGTGCTAGTTTTGGATATGTTTTCACACATGTACAACAGTGAATCAAACAAGTAAGTAAGCACCCAATGCTGTCGCCTACATATGCTATAATAATATGAAATACCGGTATGAATATTAGGATGTAGGACATCATGTGGTAAACAAAGTTTACGGGTTAAGATTTTGTTTATCTGCAGAACATCAATGTTTGTTGAGTTAATCGCATTTTCTATGTAACAAAAGTTAAGTAACAAGTAAGCCCATGCAGTTCCTATTTGAATATTTAATAGGTGAGATTTTTCCACGCGCGTACATATATACGCTTAAAAAATATTTACACATAAAATACAACAACAAATTTCTATATCCGCTTAGAATAGAAAGCGGCGACAATCATCCAAATGAGCTAAGCAGATATAAAAACAGTGCTTCCACAAATCTTTTCCACTTTCGCGATGAATTTTTAACTAAGTTCATCTAGAAATCCATTCTATTTGAAAGATATGTAGAAGCCGCAAAACCCAACCAGGTGACTTGTTGAGTTTTTTATCGTTGTAAAAGTTAAATTCTTTATTAAGAACACTACATAAATGTATTAGCAAGAATAAATAAATAAATAATAGGAGAACTAAAGACAACTATTCAAGAGAACGAAAAATAAAAAAGGATAAAAAAATATGTCCGAGGAAAAAAATCTACATATTTCTTTGTCCAGTACCCTATGGCGATTCTTTTTTGATTTGCTATCTAAACATCTAAAGAAATGATAAATAAAAACACCTGGTTTAAATCTGTGGTCCAAAAATAAAGTTTTTTTTTCATCACTTACCCCTGCTTTATTTTAATATTTTATTGTTTTGAACATTTGACAGAAATATCAAATTGAAATTTCAATAGTGATGCCCAGTTGTTTAAAAAATATCTTAAGCGTTTTTTTGTACACTTTTATTTTAAGCGTATATACGCGACCCAAAAAAAAAACAGCTATAATATTGCAGTTGTTATCGTCTTTTTTTTTGAGTTTTTGGTTTCTTACTGCATTTTTTTCAGTTTACGATTAATTAATGCTTCATACAAGGAAATAGTTCCAAGATGTATTCAACTAAGCTTGCAATAAAAAAAGTGATAACTAAACACTATTTGGAAAACAAATCAAAACGCGAGATCTTTAAAATTGTGAACAAAAGTCTACTTACCCTACAAAAAACCAAAATGATCTCGATTTGGACGTCCTCGAAAGTTCACCCAGCAAAAGCGCCATATTATTACAAGGAAAGTAAAAATAAGAGCGCCAAAAATAACAGCAGAAATAAAAAATTAAACAGGTAAGTCCTGTAAACAATTCCACTAGTGCTCCACCAATCCGGGTATCATGGTGGTAAAAGCATTTTGAACGACACGACAAGTAAAGAAACATGAGATTATAACGAAAGATTATTTAAACCGTCTACTTCAAGATGAATGGTAGAAAATTGGTCAAACGTAACGCTAAATTTGGTCAGCTCAATGCTTTCGCGTATTAAGGCGGCTATTAAGGCAAATGGATACACAACAAAGTATTTAATCAATAACTGTGCAAAATAACCGTTATTAATTCAAAGTTTATTTAAACTGCTTACTTACTTTTGAGACATGAATGTGTTATTGTTTTAAGTTTAAGGCGACAGTTTTTTAAGTTTGTTTAAATTTTTATTGAAAATGTTACTTTTCTTGCACACTAAATTGCAAAAAAAAAAAGATTTTATTTTTTTAATGTTGTATCCATATGGCTGCGCAGTGTAAGTTGCATAAGAGCGCGATGATGAATATCATCAACGACACAACAACCGGAATCTGGTGTTGAACTTATCTAACAAGGAGAATCCACATAGGAAGAGACAGCCATTTGAACACAGATTGAGAGTGGTTTTATGGACAGGTTATAATTAGTTTTAATTTAATCGGCCACTGCTACAACCTAGTCCGTATTGTCCAAACTATATTACCTATCTCCAACTAGACTACAATTTTACATATCCCCAAAGAAATTTTTCAATATGAACAGGAAATGAAGTTATATTTTTTAATTCATTTAATATATTTTTGAATTTATAAATAATTTATTTATTTTTTCATTATGAACATAGTACAATTTAATTGAAAAAAAAAATTACTAAAATAGTAATCCATTTTGTAACTTTAAATTAGTTAGTTTTGATTGATACATTTCAATTATTAACAATCCAAAATAAGATTCGATGTGGGGTGAAAATCAATAATTAGAAACTTAAAACAATGGCAAACAGCTTAATTTTATTTTAATGAAAAAAGATGTTAAAAGAGAATACGAATAAACTTAACAATTCAATTTGTTTGTCAAATGTGTCCTTCAGTAAATTAATTGTAACGCGTTTTGTGTGGCATGTGGTACCGTCATCCTTGAGTAACCATATGTCTGGAACTTTAATAGCTACCAATTTAGCCACGAAAAGTTAGCAATCATGTCCCTGTGTCGCTCAACGTTGATATGCTGATTGTAACGTTCTGACCTCATCATTTTTGAAATCATTTGTAGACATTTCTTCCATCAACCCATAGAGATCGCCAAGCGATTACTATTCTTTAACGAATAGTGTTTTAACAACTACTTGTGGTTTATTAAGAAGCAAACGGGTAAGTACATAAACACATCGCTGCTAGTAATGATGTTCAATCCATAAAGTCAAACGTTCACAAACCCAAACAAATTCGCATCATTTTACACTTCAACTGTTCATTATTGCAAAAATTCGTAAGCCCACGCGCAAAACTAAAACAAAGAAGCATCAGGAAGATATCGGTGCAAGTTGTTGATGCCGGTGATCGATTGATGTAAACATGTAAAAGGAAAACTAAAAGTAAATTATTTATAACTAATAGGTACATTGTTATAAAATTAAGTTTATTTAAAATTCGTTTATCGATTTCAATTATTAGGGGGTACCTAAGCAGAGCCGTAAATTGCTAATAGCTTAGCTAGGTACCAGGTATATGAAAGGACTTCACAACCGGAAAATTAAAATTAAATAATGACAGTTTCAAATAATTAATAATTGTCGTAGAATTTTACCGTATAAGGTAGCAACGCTGATAGAGTTCCAAGTAAACTTGATATAATTATTATAACACTTCGGCATCTGGGTGAGAACTTTTTTTATGAGGCTTTTGCAATACAATAAAACTATCTACTATTTTTACAATTTTTTTCACAAATTATCGTTATGTATTTATTTGCAGGATTATACCTATGTACATTGCTGCATTCGTATTTGAGATCATCATTTCAAAAGTTAAAAACTATTACTAGGTAGGTATTTATTGTAGATATTCTTTTTTCTTACACATCAAACCTATACCTATTATAATTAAAATAATCAATTTTTTTTTAATTCACATCACTCTGGCAATACCTCGATGTATTCAACCGCACAACACCACATCCCATACACACATTCATACCATTAATAACGTAAATTTTCAAATAAAACTAAAAACAAACGAGGAAGAAGAAAGAACAGCAGGCAACAAACAAAAAAAAAATCAACTTATTTTCATATTCCGTATATGCCGAATTCTGTACACTCATACTCTAATAAGAAGCCAAACACATTCAACCGAACACACTTTATAGATTCGTTTGGATTTGGATGAAAAGCAAACAAACGCGTGCTATCATCGGTCATTCACCTCAAAAGCCGGGTTGTTTTGTTGTTACTCGACTGCGGCAGAGCACCAAGAAGAGATTAAACAAATTTGAAGAGAAATTATATTTAAAGAGAAATTGAACTTTTAACAACTTTGAATTCTTTTTTTTTTTGTTTTTGCGTTCTAAATCATTATTTAGTATTTTTTTAGCAGCTTTTAAATTAAAGTGTTTATACAAAAGTTTATAAAAAAATAAAGTAATTATCACAAAGCAAAAACATGTCATTTTCTACCCTACAATCTCTTTAGTTGGTGATATTTTCTGTTTTCTCGCCTGAACATAGGTCTCTTTCGTTTAAGGGAAAATACAACTCTCGAAAAGTTTGTTGGATAGTATAAACATACACACAGTTTCACG
The DNA here is from genome assembly GCA_963971375.1 of Platycheirus rosarum. Taxonomy (NCBI): domain Eukaryota; kingdom Metazoa; phylum Arthropoda; class Insecta; order Diptera; family Syrphidae; genus Platycheirus; species Platycheirus rosarum. The sequence goes on from OZ020508.1 coordinate 25,898,766, forward strand.
CAACACAAACATCGTTTTTAGAGGACGAACGATATCACATCAATTGAATTCACGCCGCCGTCGTTTTCTGTCGCATTGTTGTGTTCGTTCGTCACATTCGGAGGTGGTTTTCCATTAAATTAAATCACAAGAAAAATAATTAATCCATAACCCAGCCAACAACAATAAACAAATTAAAGATTTTAATTTCCAAAAAGATTAATTCTGCAAAAGTGTTAAATCTAGTGCCTGACAAAAGAGAGAGAGAGTGTGTTTATTTCCTTCCCAATCGAATACCTATCCGCAGTCCGCACAGGAATCACATTGGAAACGTGTAGTGTCAACTTAACAGTGTTTTGCGTAGATATTTCCTTGAATTTTCTGTCAGAAATAAAATTATCGTTATTTTATTTTTGTTTGAATTACAATATTAAACCTCACTATATCTACCCTCAACCTTTTTGTATGTTTGTTAATTTTTGTATCCGAATTTGTTATTGTTTCCCCAGTTGTTGTGGATGGAAGAAAGAAAAGTTCATTTAACCCCCGGTGCACGTTCATTGCCCTCTCTTCCCCTAAGCAAAGTCACTGTCTGTAACTTATATTACTGCTCTCAGGAGAGTTACATATATGTATGTACATACATACATACATATGTATGTACGTCGAGAAAATTAAATTCAAAAATAAGGAAAATTTTTATAGCAAATATGAATTCCAGCCCTCTCCCCTCGATTAATTGGTGTTTAAATTGGTAAATAACGTATTTTTGTGTTGGCTAGATGAAAATTTTGTTTAAACTTATCTTTTGTTTGTTTTTTGGTTTATTTTTATTTGAAAAATAAGGGTAATGTGCAATACCTATATAATTTTGGGATAAATGCAAGTCAATTGTCTGTGTATTTGTGTGAAGATTTGCAAGAAAACACCGAATTGTGGTGAAAAATGAAAATATATTATATTTTGTGCAGTGAATTTCCGCGATGGAAGACATAACGAGTCCATCGGCATCTTGAAAATACATTTTCGTGAAAACTTATTTTCGTACTTTTGGATATTATAGAACACTAATTGGATAAAAGTGTCCCAGCAGTTTTTTTGGATACAAATATTTTGCCTGCATTTAAATAAGAGTAAGTATACAAGAATGTTATTAATACATATCTATATCATTCCTTGCTGCACTACCTCAAGATGGGTAGGTTCTGACTTCTGACTAACCCTATGTTAATTTAAGATCCGGAGCCTCAAATCTAATTGTTGAAATTCTTGTTCATAGCATTATATACAATGTTCATATACAATGGTTCATAGGCAGCTATGTGGTCTAGGGTCTAGGCTAGGCACCAAAGGGAGCTTCTTTTATTCATTAATTGCTTAACATATATGTGTGCACCGTTTATGGCCGCAAAAACAATTGTTTTTAAAGTTTTATTTTAACTAAAATACATAGCTGCAACAGTTGCATACCTATACCTATTCCATATAGATTTTTCAGAATCACAAATTCTTAATTCCAGCCCCCATTGTATACAACCTAGAATGTTTATACAATGATCCAGCCATCTAACAGCTAACTTTACTGATACGCTTATGATTTTGAAGTTAGTATGTACCCAGATAGAATATTGACGTAAATTAAACATAAAAATGACGTCGGCAAATACGTCCGTACGATGTATACCCAAGAGCTAAATGTCCGTATAATATATATATATATTATGAATACTAGCCAAACATTTAGCTCTTCGTTATACGTACTAAATACATCTTACAAACTCGGGTACGTTGGCACCAATAGTCTGGACCGCTAGCCGTTCGGACAATCTCGTTGTGGAATTCGTAGCAATAAATCGGTATCACTTTCATCTAAAACATGGAATCTTTGATGTTTAATATACGTATATTATACGTTCATTGAATAATTTTAGATCTGAGAATCGTAAGATAATTAACAAACTGTTATCATGCAGGACGTACCTATAACGTAAAAAAAACTGCACGACTGGATCCCACGTACTAGCTTATAGTGCGGCCACATTGTAGAATAAAATTTAAGAAAATTAAAGTAAACATCAAAGCATTTTTTCGATTTTTGTGACTTTTAATTGTTCGAATAAGGTACGTCAAATTGTATTGAGTGAAATAATTTAAACGCCATTTTATTTCTTGAAGAAATTTAAAAAAAGTATAAATTTTTTTCAAAATCGTAGAAACGGTTCTTAAATAAAACGTTTTTTTAATAACTTAAAAAAAAAATTAAAGAATACAAACTTAAGCACAGAAATAACAGAGCTGTTAATGAATTCAATCATTTACCACCTGAAGTTATTTGATTTTTCCGTGAAAATTGCTACAATCATTGACTGCAGCTTTTGATTGTGACTTCAAGAAATGAATTCAGCATTCATGTTGAAGTCATTGAATGGTACAATCCTTTTACACCATTTAAATGATTGAACTCAATGCTTAAAATCAAATTGAATATATGAAATGACTGCAGTCATTTGAAGTCTTTTGAAATCATTTTTGAAGCCATCCAGTTTTTGAAGTCATTTGAATGTTTTGGGAACTTTCAGGGAATTCATAAAAAAAAATAAAGTTTTTTAACAACTTTTTTTCCAATTTTGAAAATAAAAAAAAAATAATCTAAGAAGGCAAACATGTGAACATAAGCGATCTACATTTAAAAAATAATAACAAAAATAATCAACCGTTTTCAAAATATTGATTTTTCAAAATATGTTATTATTTAATTATCAAAAATAATATAAAAAAAACCGAATTCGAAAATATCTTAATGTGAAATTACTTTGGCTAGCTTAATTTTTTTGAAAATCAATATTGAATGCAGTCAATTCTCGAGAAAGTCTAAAAATGGGCACGAGTGGGTCGCACGTATTTGCTCTTACATGCCTTATTACATTGGAAATCAAGATCAGAAACAAGTAACATTTACGTTGAAAAACACACAGTTTGAACTTATAAAAAGTATTAAAATCACAATACTTGACGGTTTTTCGTAAAAATGAAGTACGCCATCACACGTCTTAAATAACAAAGAATTTATGAAAAATGTATTTGTTTTGATAAAATCTGTTTTTTATTTTAGTTTTTTGATTTTTTTTTTAAATTTTGGTATGCAGTTTCTTAGAGTTTATTATACATGTGATTATAAAATTTAAAATAATTTTTTGAATAGTTTAAACATTGATTTTTCAAAGAAAAAAAAAACATTTTTAAATTTATTTTAATTAGAAAAAAATAGTTATTAAACATTTTGATGTGCATATTTAATTTGGTTACTTAGATCTTCTCAAATAAAAAAAATGACAGAAATCCAAGAAGCCGTTAACGAGAAAGCCAAAAATTAAAGAAACCGTTATATGTAAGGTACCGTTAATAGACTTTTTCCGTCTATTTTATTCTAATCAAATGATAACCCATACCAACAGGAAAATTCTCAAAAATTTTCATCAAAATCGTTTGAGCCGTTTTCGAGAAAAAATAGATTTTCTTAAATTGTCATATGGCAGATACCGTTATTTTTAGGCCTAAAAATAAAACTTCAATTTTCCCTCTGGGGAATGCCAAAGGAATCACACACACCAAATTTGAAGATAATAGCTTAAGCCGTTTAGGCTGCAGCTCCTTATACAGTGTGTAAATGGAAATGATAAATGATGAAGTAATGATAGGGTCTCTTGAAATGAAATGTTTAAAAAATTACGGTTTTGGAATATTATTTAAGAAATGACAGTGTGTATACCACTTTTGATTTTTTTGTTCAAGGAATAGCGTTACCTAAATAAGTACCTATTTTCTTTAAAAAAAATTAAATATTGTTCATCTTTTTACTTTTTTAACTTGATTTAAAAATAAGTTTGAACATTTTTTCTTTCATTTATTAGACCCAATGTTTTTACTTACGATTATAGGTACTATAATGCAAGTTATGCATTCGTAAAAAAATCTTACAATCAAACATGAAATAACGATGATAGAGAAGTCAAAAAAGTGGGTGCGGAAATTCCGTCCGTCTGTCTGTCTGTCTGTCTGTCCGTATCGATTCCTACAGCTTTTCGAATTGGCATTCTAGCTCTGAAACTAACGGTAGGTACCTGATATATAACTTTTAATGAAAAAAACTTATATTTCTCGAAAACGGCTCCTACGATTTTGATAAAACTTTCTGAAAGGTGTTTTCTATGCAAAATCTATCTTTTAATTTTAATGAATTTTTCAGAAAAAGTTTTATAACGGTACCTCCCATATGACCGGTTTTTTAAAATCAGATTTTCTCGTTAACTAATTGACGGATTTTGATGAAATTTTCAAAATATTTGTTTTATGATTTAAATAATTTTGCTTATTAAAATTTTCAAAAACATTTTTTTTAATTTTTAATATTTAAAAAAAAAAATTATTTTGTTTTTTTGAATATTTTGAAAATGAATCTAGAATCTCCTAAAAGTAGAAAGTCTACTTCTCAAAAAAATTTGAAAGAAATTGAAAAACTTTTCGAAAACATAGCAAATTTTGTTTTGTATGCAAATGTTATTGTATGCAATTTGCAAATTTGTTTGTATGCAGGTGTACAGGCTTACAACAAACATTATGAATAGTGTTTTTTTGATATCATACAAATTTTATTTGTTTAATATTTTCCCCCAAATTTTGTTTTATATTGCTCGGTTGAGCCCTAGCCACAAGTCAAAACTTATTTTTTATTATTTATTTATCATTATTTATTTTAAAGCATTTCATGATCATAACAGCATACAGCACACAGAATAAATAATAAGGACGTCTATAATAAACAGATAAACACGCAAAAACAACTAACAAATAAAAAAAAACACTCGATTACCTACTGAATGGAAACATTTCAATCAAGAAAACAAAATTGTACACCTGCATACAAATAACCACTCTGTCAAGTTTTAATATTGTAGGTATCTTAATTTTAGTACCTACCTTCCTTCCAACCTTATAATAAGTAGGTACATAATATCCTAAATAAATTCCATGAATACCCCCAACATGAGTTTATCGATCCACTAAACATAATTAAGCTACCTATTTTAATTAATTTTATTTCAACAAGTAAATTATTGTTACCTGTACCTTATAGCTTATAAATCTAGGTTTACCTATACCTAGCCTTGTTTTAAATTTTATTCTACAATGTGACCGCACATATGAGCAAGTACATGCGATCCAGTCGTGCAATTTATTAATATTAAATTAACAGATTAGTGTCTTACAGCCCCAATAATAAAAAAACGTTTATTCGAGATAACTAATAATCCCTTAAGAAAATCTACTACAATTAGAAAGATGCCTGTTCGGTAACTTGACATTTTATCTGATAGAATCCATAACTTTCAAAACTACAGGAATATGTCCACCTATTGTATTCCCATTTAGGTCATTTTATACAATTACTATTTCCTCCTTGGAAAACATATATTTCTTCTTGAAATATTCCTCTACACACTTGCATTTGATGATATCTTGTTTTTCAGATATATTTTTCTTTTTTTTATCGTTGATGGCTGATTGTCCAATAATTGTAAATGGTTTAATAACTCGTTAAATATAGCAGACATAATTGTGTCTTCTTAAATTTAAATTTGCAATCTCTACTTTTATTTTTGAATTTCAGAATAAATTTGACACATCTGGTTCTTATTCCATCTACCACCTTCTTTGGTGGTTTACCTTAGTAAACTTCACTTAGTAGAAATTTATTTGATTGAAAACATTTTGGGCTTAGTTAAGGCCGTACCTCTCGCCTTTCTACATTTATTAATTTACCTGTAAATGTCTAACAACAAATCGTTCCAAAATTAATTCGTAACAATCCCAACAAAATATAACAATGACACTTTTACAAATATTTCTGACAATGTTTACTAAAAGAACACCCTAAATACCTACATACTTTTGCGTCCGTATGCATTTATGCCATTGGACCATTGGCCCATATTCATAGTCATATTTTAAACTGAAGTCTAGATGAACTGGATTCTAAACTTATCACACAGGTTAGATACAACTAATATTCATAGAAAATTTGATAGCTCTGTAAATGGCTCCAAAAAAATTTATGAACTAAAATCAGTGTAGTATTGTAGGTGTAGGTTATGTTTTGGTGGGAAAAAAATCAAAATGGTGGGCTAAAAACGGTACCTCCCATAGAACCGTTTTGTTTTCTTCGACTTACTCGAAAACTGGTCATTCGATTTCAATCAAAATTGATATTCAGGAAGATGTTGGTGTTTAAGTTTGCATTATTAAATAATTTTTTTTTTAATTTAAAAGAAAGTTATTAATAAAAACCGTTTTCTAAAAACCGTTCCTACGATTAAAAAAAAATAACACTTTCACATTTTCTAAGAAAATAAAATGGCATGTAAATTTGTCCACTGAAAACAATTTTACGTACTTTTTTCAAACAATCAAGTCTGAAAAATCGAATAAAAATTTTGAAGTTCCTTTAATATTTGTCAAATTTGATTCGATTATGTGACCAGTCGATCCAGTCGTGCAATTTATGTTTATTAAAATTGTAGCACTATTTTTGTCTATCTTAAATAAATTTTGACGTGTCTTATGAAGTTTAAATAAAACATTTAATTCTTCGTTTTTGCTTCAATAAAATATCTTCAATATTGAGAAAATCAATTATAATTTTTGCAGTGTCTTTGTCGAATCAATACGTTTTGTCAGCCAGTTCAAAAGAGTTGATTCTTGTCCTATAGCGCTTAAAGAAAGCTTTTGTCGTTTCTTGGGTTTCGTCTAGCAACAACATAATAACAACTTATCAAACATCTCTGAATATACGCCATTGTCACTCTTGTCACATACAATTTCAATGTATATATTTTTATTCACCCAATATTAGGCGAAATTAAATGAATTAAATATAAATTTTAAATTTTTATTTTTAATTCTTATTTGTCTTTGATTCTAATTTTTCTCTGTTCTTTGAATACAGGTTGACTGAAGCAAATGTTTGACAAATACAAATAAAAAAATAAAATACCTACATAAGTGTCATAAACTTAAATAATAATACAGAATAATACAATTTCCAAAAGAAATACAATATAAAATAATGCCACAAAAAAAAAATAAAATAAAAATTGAAAAGTCAATTTGAAAACGTGTCTTTATAAAACCATGCAATAAGTTTTTAATCAAAATCAAAAATCAGAAAAAAAATTGTGTAAAAATATAAAAATTAAAATATACGTGTAGTGAATAAATAAAATATTAAAATAATAATAATCATAACATTAAATATATATAATATTAACATCAAGAAATTATAAAAAAAAACTGAGGGCTAGACGTGAAAAAAAATTACCGGTATATTGACAGAAAATGACGGATGACAATGGTTAGATCATATAGAAACATAAGGTAAGTGTTTTAAGAATTTTTTTATATGTTATATATGAACTTTTACCTCAATTCATGCATTTTTTAACGTAATCTACGCAAATGAACTGAAATTAGTAGAAAAAAGCAAAGTTGATTTTTCAACTTTTCCAGCTTAAAATAAAATCATGCTAACATCAAAAATAAGAGTATTAATGACATTTTTTACTTGCGATTTATAGGGACTATAAGGCAAGTTATGCATTCGTAAAAAAAAAAAAAAATTCTAACAATCAAACATGCCATTACGATGATAGAGAAGTCAAACAAAGTGGGTCCGGAAATTCCGTCCGTCTGTCTGTCTGTCTGTCTGTCTGTCTGTCTGTCTGTCTGTCTGTCCGTATCGATATCTACAGCCCAAACGGTTCGGCCGATTTGATTCAAACTTGGTATATAGTATTTTTAGAGTGCTCTACCCGACAGTTTTTGGAATTGGCATTCTAGCTCCAAAACTAACGGTACCTGCCATATAACTTTTAATGAAAAACTTATTTTTCTCAAAAACGGCTCCTACGATTTTGATAAAACTTTCAGAATGATGTTTTCTGTGCAAAATCTATCTTTTAATTTTAATGGATTTTTCAGAAAAAGTTTTATAACGGTACCTCCCATATGACCGGTTTTTTAAAATCAGACTTTCTCGTTAACTAATTAACGGATTTTGATGAAATTTTCAAAATATGTAGAGCTTTATGATTTAAATAATATTGTTTTTTAAAATTTTCAAAAACATTTTTTTTTAATTTTTAATAATTTTTTTAAAAAAATATTTTGTTTTTTGAATATTTTGAAAACGGTTTAATAGATTTTTTTTTAATTTTTCTCCTAGTATAAGCTTTAGATTTCTTTGAATTGACATACTCAAAAAAAATTTAAAATATATTTTCGAAAAGTTTTTCAAAAAAAACATTTTTTTGAAAAAACTGGTCGAACGATTTTGAAATGAAAAATTCATAAAATATAAAACAGCAAAATAAATAAGATGGCTTACAACATTTTTTCCAAAAAACGTTAGGAATAGTGTTTTTTTGATTTCATAAATTTTTTTTCCCCAAAATTTTATTTCATATTGCTCTGCTAAGCCTTAGCCATTAGTCAAATAAAAGAAGGTGACAACCTACATACATACCTACGTATTTTAAAGCATTTCATCATCATAAAAGCACAAAGAATAAATAATGAGCCTATGATAAACACACAAAAACAACTAACAAATAAAAAGAATTATTCGATTACTACTGAATGCAAAAATTTCAATCGATAAAACAAAAGTTTACACCTTCCTATAAATAAACAAAACCACTGTGTTAACTTTTAATATTGTCGCTTTACAAACTCGCTTAACAGTAGTTGGAACGTGTATCTTATATTTAGTACCTACCTTCCTTCCAACCTTATTATAGGTAAATAATATCCTTAATAAATTCCATTAATACCTACCCACATCATACGTTTATCGATCCATCAAACATAATTCAGCTATTTTAATTAATTTGATTTCAAAAAGTAAATTATTATTATTGGGACCTATATAGGTCCCTATACCTAGCATTATTGCCCTACTGCTGATTCCACGAATCTTTATGCCAGTTGTTCAATTTTTTCCATACCAAAACGAAAATTAAACTGAAAAAAGTCCTTTATATCTTTCTATTAGCAAATTATATTATAAGCACTAAACAACAAGTTGAAAGATAATACACTAAAAAACTGCAAAAGCTAACAATCCTATATATTTATGTGTTTATCCCTTTGTCGTGACGCATGTTCGTTCGAGCTTCAAACCACAACGATTCTAAAGAAGTTGCACGTCAAAAAAACATTAAAATTAAATCTTTGTCAAAAAGACGCCTGTATCTAAAAAGGATTAGCACACGGGAGCAAGTACGTGCGACCCAGTCGTGCCTTTTATTTAATTAAATTTTCATATTTTTTTTAATAAATCCATAATCAAAATGAGCATTTAAAAAAAACATGAAAGTCGGTCCAGTTTTGAATGTTATACAGCCAAAAAACCAAATGACCGTGAAAGTGTATAATTAAGAAACGGTTGTTGTTTTAATCTTCGACCTTCTCGGTAACAGATGATTTGATTTCTATCAAATTTTATATTTGGAAAGATCTAAATTGGCAAGTTAATTATTCATATCCAGATTTTCAAAATAAAGCATTAAAACATTCGCTTCTTCGAATTTTCGTTCGAGAATAAATTCCTCTCAACAAAGTGTTTTTTTCCAAAAGAAAAAAACGGCTAGCTCTCATTTAAGTAACATACAGCTTGTGTATTTTTTAAACGTAACGTTTTCCAGCAATTCCGCAAACATTTCCATTTAAAACCTATACACATGCATGTGATTAACTGTCAACAATATGGCTTTCACCACCATTGTCGTTAACATCACTTCTGCAAGCCTGATAGTTAATGTTTTACGTGTCACATTTAAACAAATCATAGAAATTACAATAGTTCAGCCTTTACATCAGTGTCAGCGATTAACGGTTGTCCTTCTATGGAAACACGGAAAACGCAAATAAACAAGATAAACGTCAAACATTAAAAGTAAGAAAGCTTAACTAAGTAGCGGGTGACTAACCTGTTTGTTCGCTGTCGCTAAAACACGTCCGGTCCCATGCTGATAACTCCGTTATTTTATACTAGATATAAAAGAAAAAAAAATATAAATAACAATAAAAGTCTTTCTCATGTTGCACCTTTGCTGCGGCTGCATTCAGCGCCCCCTTCTACCACCCACTGCCTCCCACATCAAGATCAAATGATCAGGTTGTTGTGCTGCAGCTTTGACATTCCATTCTCCCAAACGTGGTCGAGTCTACTGATTCAAGATCAAAAATTGAAAGTATCTCTTACATGGAAGTACAGCAAAAGAACATAATAATTCCCTAGCAACCCCTTTCGCCATCCGATGGCGAAACCAAAGTTAAACCAGCTCCTCGCTCTAAAACTAAGAACATAGTATCTATACAAGATACAGATGCAAACAAACAACAAAAACAACTGCACACGAGACAATTTATTTTTAAATCGAAAGTTGTTTTCCTCTCCTATGTATTCTATCCGCGAGTTTTTCCGCTAAAAAACCCCTTCGCCGAGATCATCAGCCGGCTTCTAATGGCTTACAATGTTTGTACGTGCTTGCGTCTAGTGAAATCTAACGGTGCCGATGCCGTGGTGCAATCTAATGTATCTAGCATCTTGTAGATGCAAACTTGTTTTTCTTCTCCAACAAAATGCCGCCGATTAAGCATGCATTTGCTATGACGTCATAGTATGACTACTCATGAAGGAGGGGTAGCCTTGTGTTGAGATTGTAAGAAAAAGAGAGACTAAAATGGAAAATCATTTCGCAAGATTGCGGATCCATAGCCTCATGGTAGATACAAATAATAGCAGAAAACAACAACGTCTCAACCACTGATTTGTCGTAAAGCAGTTTATCCGCGCTCCTACACTACTGGGAGTTGGAAGTGTGAATCATTTCTGGCAAAATGATGAGGCAAAGATACTTATACCAATAAAAAATACCCACAGTTGCATTGAGATGATCTTGAGACATTCTAATGTGGGGGAAAGAATTTGAATTTTATTGCATTTTGCAACTGCCTTCCTGCTTTGCGCAAGTTGTTTTATTTTGTTTGGTGCAAAACAAAAAAAAAATACTAACAATAAGTCAAGAACACCCAGATTGAATGATGAATTCAAAGCAAGGAGTTGCCAGATTTTTTACTATACTATACTATTATAGGTACTATAATACAAGTTATGCGTTCGTGCCGATTAAAAATTTTGAGATAACAATCAAACATGACATTACGATGATAGAGAAACATATTTGAGTCACTGGCAAAATTCTGTCCGTCTGTCTGTCTGTCTGTCTGTCTGTACGGATGTATATTGGACTGCAGCCTAAACGGTTGGGCCAATCGTCTTCAAATTTTGAACTTAAGGTTATTTCGACATTCTAGAGAGGAGTTTTAAAAAAAAATTTTTAGCTCAAAAATTAACGGTATAACCGTTATGTAAAAGCTTATTTTCTCGAAAACGGCTCCAAGAATTTTTATAAAAAAAATCAGTGTACTTCTGTAGGTATGCATTATATTTAAGTGATAAAAACAATTAATATGGTGGGCTAAAAACGGTACCTCCCATGGGACCGGGTTTTTTTTCTTCGACTTTCTTGAAAACTGGAGATCCGATTACAATCAAAATTGATATTCAAGAAGATGTAGCTAGCCTAAGTAATTTTGCATAAATTTTTTTTCGAAATTTTTTTTTTGTATGTTTAATAATTTTTTTAAAATTTTTTTATTTGAAAAATCATTTTTGTGCTTAAGTAATTCTTGAATTATTTTTTTTAATTTTTTAAAAAAGTTATTAAAAAAACTGTTTTATTTAAAAAACGGCTCCTACAATTTTGAAAAAAATGCACACTTTTTTACATTTCCTATAGAAATAAAATGGCGTTTAAATTATTTCACCCAATACATTTTAACGTACTTTATTCCAAAAATGAAGTCACAAAAATCGAATAAATGCTTTGATGTTCACTTTAATTTTTTTTAATTTTATTTTACAATGTGACCGCACATATGAGCAAGTACGTGCGATCCAGTCGTGCAATTTATTTTAAATTTATTTGCTGTGTCATTTCTAGTTAAAATTAGTTAAGTAAATGTTTCAGTTCCCTGGATGTTCCGAGATAAAAGTGCGCATTTTTTTTAATGAAGCACCTAACCGATTTATCTATCAAATTATATCCAAATTCGAAACTAACGTCCAAACATTCATATTTACAATATTATTAGGATTGTAGTGTTTGCAATCTGCTAAGTTGCCCATTTAAAAATAATATTTTAGTACCACTCTACGAATTCTTTTATCAATAATTTTCTATAGGTTTACTCGGGATAATTAATGTAATATCTTTTAGTTCTTCTAAATATCACGAAAAATACGTAATTCGAAAGTGGATCAATGAAATCGCTAATTAAAAAAATGTTTAATTTTGTTCGGTTCTTTTCCGGAAGAAAAGTTGATGGAGATCCGGTTTCACACGCGTTCGCCATATGAGTCTGGTCCTTCCTCTTCAGATCTTTCCCAGGGTTTCCACGTGGTCCACACTACCGTTGAACTAAGTTTTTGTCGTTGAAGTTTTTTCCAAACATAAAAAAGCTAAACCTTCACTTTAATAGGAAAGCATTGAATAAAATACTTTATCATCAATCAATTCATGAAAAATAAATTTTATGATTTACTTGTGTTGTTTTTTTATTTCAAAAATTTCCCGAAATAAAATCAAAAGAAATTTAAAAATCAAAGAATGTTCTTTACTTTTCGGTAAGATGTTTTACATACAAAATAAATATTTTTAGTAGGTAATAGTTTTTTTTTTTTTAGTAAAAATGTATTTGAATATTAAATTACACGTACAATGTATACATACTCACTAAAATTTTCTTATTAACCCCCTTTACTAGAAGTATGTTGGCTTATTCATTTCATTGATACTCTAACGTGAACGTTACCAAAATATGAGAAGCTTATGAATAAAAATGATTCTTTTCTAGACTTAATTTTTCTGATAAAGCCAATTGATTTTGATTTTCTTTCAAAAGTTCTTTCCTCAAATTAAAACATTTGGGAAGAGAAAAACACTGAATTCCAATGGCAATTTGTCAAGAAGTTTGCAGAATACGCTTATTATTAACTTCTTTTTCTTTGTTTTTTTTGTCAATAAAAATTATCATTTATGACATAAAAGCTAACATTTTTTGAAAGAAAGGTGACGTTGTTCTTTCCAATTAACTACATTGATAACACTTACAACAATTTTCTATTACTATTGCTGTGTGCACTTTTACCTGTTTTATTCAAATCGTAGTTGAAAAATTGATAATTCAATTTGCTAACTATCGAGAAGTGAATCACTTACATACCAAAATTGTTCGCCATACCTTCTACTGATGTGGCTATACATTTTTACTTGCGATTATAGGGACTATAAGACTGTCTGTCTGTCTGTATGTCTGTCTGTCTATCAGTATACGAGCTGCAGCCTAAATGGCTTAAACGATTATCTTCAAACTTGGTGTGTGTGATTATTTTGGCATTCCCCAGAGGGGAAATTGAAATTTTATTTTTGGGCCTACAAATAACGGTACCAACCATATATCCGTTTAGGAAAATCTTAATCTTAATCGAAAACGGCTCCAACGATTTTAATCAAAATTTTTGAGAATTTTTTTGTTGGTATTGGCTATCATTTGATTAGTACCACATATACGGGAAAAGTCTATTAACGGGACCTTTCATATAACGGTTTTTTAATTTTTGGCTTATCGATTACGGCTCTTTGGATTTCTGTCAAATTTTATATTTAAGAAGATCTAGGTAGCCGAATTAATTATGCATATCAAAATTTTGAAAAACTTTTTTTTTTTTAAATTAAAATAAATTTTAGAATTTTTTTTTTCAAAAATCAATATTTTGAAAACTTATCAAAAAAAATTATTTTAAATTTTATAATCACATGTATTTTAATAAATTCTAAAAAACTGCATACCAAAATTTAAAAAATATTTTTTTTTTTTCAAAACCGGTCCAACAATTTTCGAAATACATTTTTAATAAATTCCTTGTTATTTAAGACTTGTGATGGCATACTTCATTTTTACTAAAAACCGTTAAGTATTTTGGTTTTCAATACTTTTTATAAGTTCAAACTGTGTTATTTTCAACGCAAATTTTACTTGTTTCTGCCAAAGATCTTGCTTTCCAATGTAACTAGGCACATAAGAGCAAGTACGTGCGACTCAGTCGTGCCCATTTTTTTATCGTGATGCAAATTTTACGTTTTTAATTTAACTTCAAGCTTCCCAAAACCGAATTCTAAAAAACTTTTTAAATACATTCCCTAAATTTGAAATCTTTCCTAAAAGCTAAAGACACTATATTAAATAATTTGCACTCAATTGCAAGAGTTACGAAAATCTACCAAAAAAAATTCTTCTACTTTGTAGAAGATCAATAGTTGCTGTGCTAAAAGGTAGCATGGAATGTGAAAAATGAAGCGAGCCTAAACAATATCCGTCCCAGTAAATTTAATTTGAAGCTGTCATTAAAAGTGCAGCAAAGTGATGAGTTACATAAAATGAATGAACCAAATAAAATGAGATCCGTCGGATTACCGTCAATTTGATTACGAACCTAATGAAGCAAACGCGAAAACGCTTAATTGTTCACTTGAAACTTCAATAAAATTCCATTTTTGTGTTTTTGAACTTGACAAAAAGAATTTTGACTTCTAGTTCAATTATTCTTTTGTTAATATTTTCATTCCCGTAATGGCAATTGCAATAATTTTTGTTATTATTATTCTGAAAGCTGACAAGTAAGGCCCTTATCATGAGATGAACCTACTATGGGTCTCTTAAAAATTTGGTAGGGCATAAGATTAATTTATATTTATGGTATGAATTATTTTTAAATAAATAAAATAAATTTATTGGCGCGACAGCTCCAATGTGTGTTTTGTTAATCTACAAGAATCGAAGGGAACTACAATTTACCGCCGAGTCCGAACGGCTACAAGAGATGCACTTTTTCGATACAAATTTTACTCCGGGGCACTCATGAATTATTTTTACCTTTCTGAAAACTCAGTTGTAAGAAATGTGTAGCAGGCCAATCTTTTCCAGTGCAACTAACAGTTGAAAAAGTTAGTGCCAGCAAATTCACTAACGGCCAATTTATTCACCCAAATCAACCCAAATCTAAAGAGGTTTAACGCTTTTTGACGATCAAATAACTGAAGAATACTTTTCTTTTCGAGCGTTCACAAGTTTCTCGTCTTGACTTTTAGGTGGGATTATCCCAAAAGTAATTTAAGTTTGGCAAGAAGGATAATAATGAATAATCATCACTTTCAACGATTCCGATGAACTCATAAATCGTCAACGACACCTTCGCTTAATACCAAGTAACACATTTCCTTGCCTGTAAAAAATATATACAACTGATTATAAAATACAAAGAAAATTTTAATTAGTTTTAAAACTATTGAAAAGTATTTTTTTTGTATTTATCCTACTAATATTAATATTATAAATGCAAATGTTTGTATATTTGGATGTTTGTTCCGCACTCAACGACTTTGCGTATTTGGATTAATAAAAGGATAGTTTTTATGTTTATGGCCACCGTAGCCATATCAATTTTGTTGAAATTCACTGAGCCGTTACCGAGAAAGTCTTAATTAAAAAAAAACGTTGAATGAAAGGTACCTTTAATAGCCTTTCTCGTAGTTTTTAAAAATATGATTGCTCATACCTACCAAAATATTCTCAAAAATGTTTATTAGAATTTATTGTATTAACAGTTTTCGTTAATGGTAACCGTTATATGGCAGAAACTGTTATTTTAAGACCTACAATTAAAATTTCAAAAAGCAGCCTGCGAACTTCTCCATTAACTGGATTGACTCGTACTATAATCGTTCTAAAATTTACAACTTAAGGTTATTTTGATATTCTGCAGAGGATTTCTTAAATTTTTTTTAGCTCAAATATTTTTTTTTCTTTTGAAAAATCGATATTTTGAAAACGGGTAGGTGAACTTTTTCTTATTTTTGTTTTTAAATGTAAACAATTTTTCTGTTTAAATTTGTATTTGTTTTTTTAATTTTTAATAAAAGTTGTTAAATAAAAACCGTTCTTACGATTTTGAAAAAAAGTTCACACTTTTTAACATTTTTTGACGAAATGAAATGGCGTTTAAATTTTGCCACTAAAAACTATTTTACGTACTATTTTCAAACAAGCAAATGTCAGAAAATCGAAAAAAGACTTTGAAGTTCCTTTAATATTTTTCAAATTTTATTCGAAGCTGTGACCTCACATAAAGAGCAAGAATGTACGTGCGATCCAGTCGTGCAATTTATTTTTATATGCAAGGATTTCTAAATTCCCCGTCGTGCCTATGGTTTTCTTAATATTCGATTTTCTCGATAACGACTTATTGTTTTTATTGTTTTTTATCATTTAGAATATTTTTTTTATTAATAATTAATTTTTTTCCAACTCATTTTTGTTTTTCAATATGATTCGGCGTATATTAATGAACTATTAAAAACTACATACGAATTTTTTTACAAATATTTAAATAAAAATTGCCACTGGTTAGCTAATTTTCTTAAATTTTAATATACAAATCGAAAACATTCTAATTTTTTTGAAATAGGTATTACATTTTATATACCTAAATGAAATAATATAATTCCAGTTTGAGAGGGGCGTGCTTAAAATATATTCAATCAAATAGCATCTATGGGGGCTCTACTGTAACATGTGAATACATCTCGACATGAATTTCTATCATCATAGGTAACATCCTTATTTAAAAGTACACTTTTGATGTAAAGTGTATTTCAATCAGGCTTATCGCTTACCTAGCCCCCCTCGAAAAGCCAGTAAATAAAGTTTGGAATTCCCGGAATTATAATTAAATTCAGCTGTTTTAACAGAATACTTGAAAGGTCACATACACTCATTAGTCTTCACACCAACAAAAACTCGAATCCATATACATACCTATTCGTAAGAAAAGTTCATTAACCTATCTGCGAGACTAAAAGAGAATTTATTTTTGTTTCCCCCGAACGTTGACACATGATCCCCTCTTTTGATTAAAAATTAGTCAACAAATTTTACGTTATGAAATCTAAAACGTTCATTCGAACTCCCCAGTCCCCATCAGCTTGCGACTCTCAAAATCCAAACCGAAACCGATAAAGGAAACAAACTTTATCTTGCCATTGTTTCGCATTATTCTCTTTCAGATACTTCGATCGAACGCAGCTGAAACCTGGAAGCAATGACGAAGAGGATTGAGATTGACGACGATGATCTGACGCTGACCACATTTTCACTATATTTTTCTCTTCCACTCGACAATCTCTTCTCGCAATTTTCACCTTCATTCCCTTGATCATTTTTACTCATTCTTTCAGCCAAAGATACATTTACGAAACGAATACGACAAACGACTTGAGATAAAAAAAAAACATTGTCGGTTCGTCGACTGCTTGGATGATCGTGAACTTTTGTAGCCTTTTGTATAACTGTTTCATTTGTAACAAGATCGTGTAGCTCGTGATTTAGCTGACGACCGTTGGGATTGTTACTAACTTGTCTGTTTTTTCTTTCACTAAAGATATTTAAATTCTGCTGGCGTGATATTGAAAATATTGTATCTTTTCCCTTTTCATGTGATTTGTTGCCAATGCCGATCGATCTTGGGTTAGATATCTTAACCAAACTCACTTTTATGTCTAGTGTATCTTTAAGATAATAAAAGTAATAGAAGGTAGTTTTTCCTACTTAGACCTATAGGTGTAGGCTGATGTAGCTATGCTAAAAGAGAAAGTCGCATGGGGCAAAATCTTTCCTATTACCTTATTGTTGTAAGCTAAACGAGACCTCATGCGGAACTTGAAATAGAAAAGCCAGAGAGGTTGGTGGCCTTTGGTATTTTGTCGTAATTTGTAAGCAGATCGGTAACATAGAAAATGCTGATGGGATAATGAACCCTTATTTAATGAAAGTCGTGGGAACGACTTAGGAAATTGTTTCGTGTAAACGTTGTACGTACCTATATAGATAGTGATCGATGGGCAAATTTATGTTTGAATGCAAATGAAGAAGGAAAATGTGATTCTTTAGAAGACGTACCAAATTTGAAGAGATTTTCTCACTTATCGAAAAGAAAACGTACAAACTTCGTATTTGGTGAAAGTTTCTTGACGATTCTTAAGAATTTGGAAGCTGTTTTGTTTTCCTTCCAAATAGTTCAACACACTGAAAGTAAGAAAATTAAGGCAACTGAAGTTTAAAAAAAAAGGGTGAATCTACTCTGGAATTCGAATTAATATTTTATTAAATTAACTGTGTTTGAGGTTTGTTCTTGTAGTGAAATGGGTTTGGTGGAAACCTTGGGCATTCAGCCATTATCGGGGGCTTCCTTGCCACCTTGCCGTAACACTCTGGTAGTGTCGAAAGTTTCAATAGTATTCCTACTAGTTTTGACGAAGCAGCGAACATTCTCCAAACTCACCCTGACAAGACATATTAGTTTAGCAAACATTGTCGTAATAGGCTGCATTAAAATCGATGAATAGGTGGTAGGCCTCGATGTTATTTTTTTAGGTTTTCTTTAGGATCTGACGTCATTTGAAGATTTGACCGATCGTAGATTTGCCAGGTTTACAACCACCTGTATGTGGACCTATTATTCCATTAGAAAACCGCTAAGATGTTCACATAAATCGCTGGACAGGAAATTATAGGCGATGTTGTAAGGCTTATTCCTTTATGTAGGGTTGGTGCAGAGTAGTCAGTTTCCTCTTTGGTGGACATGGCAGATGGCACTGAAACTCCAATCATCGGCCATACTATTCTGCGACCATATTTTGCAGATGAGCTGGTGTATGCACCTGACCTGGTTAATTTTTTTTGTTTCTCCTGAGTAACCATTTCTCATCCTTCCTTCGCTCAGCGTAGAAATTATACGATGCTCTAGTTCTTTTGCGAACTAGATTGCTCGGAGGCAGGGTTACCTTTGAATTTTTTTTAAGGAGTCAATAAAAAGAGTCCTGCCTAAAAAAAAAACTCTTGCAAGTGGTTTTTCAAATTACCGATTTCAAACAAAAAATGGGAACGAATGGGTCGCACGTACCTGCTCTTATATGCCTAAATACATTGGAAAGAAAGATCTTCGACAGAAAAAAGTAACATTCACGTTAAAAATAACACAGTTTGAACTTATAAAAAGTATCAAAACCACAATGCTTAACCGTTTTTAGTCAAAATGAAGTACGCCATCACACGTGTTAAATAACGAAGTATTTATGAAAAATGTATTTCAAAAATTGACCGGTTCTGATAAAATCCTGTTTTTTTATTTTTAGTTTTTTGATTTTTTTTTAAATTTTGGTATGCAGTTTTTTAGAGTTTATTAATATACATGTGTTTAAAAAATTTAAAATATTTTTTTGAATAGTTTTAAAAGTATTGATTTTTCAAAAAAAAAGTTCAAAAATTAATTTTAATTAGAAAAAAAAGTTATTAAAAATTTTGATATACAGAATTAATTAAGCTACTTAGATCTTCCCAAATACATATAAAGTTTGACAAAAATTCTTAAGAGCCGTTACATTAAAAAAACCGTTATATGAAAGGTACTGGTTAATAGACTTTTTCCGTAAATTTGGTTCTAGCCAAATAATAGCCAATACCAACAACAAAATTCTCAAAAATTTTCATCAAAATGGAGTCGTTTTCGAGAAAAATAAGCTTTTCCTAAACGGTCATATGGCAGGTACAGATATTATTACTTGCCATATTGTCCCTATAATCGCAAGTAAAAAGGGCTTAATTCAGAGGAGAATGCAAGCAAATAAAGAAGAAAAGTATTCAACGATAATTGTATAATGTATACTATACCAACATTATTTAAATTGTTAAAAAGAGTCCTGAATTTGTAAATGGAGTCTATTTTCGATTATTTTAGAAAAGTGGCGTCCTGGAGTCCAGGCTTCAAAAAGGAGTCAAAATGACGCAAAAGAGTCCAAAATGTAACCTTGCTCGGAGGTGGTTGTGAGAAGCCCAACACCTCTGATACTGCGCTTATGACTTGTTATTGGTTAGGGTTGCCATTGTTCTTCGGGGTTCATATTACGATGATAGAGACACATATTTCAGTTATTGGCAAAATTCTGTCTGTCTGTCTGTAAATATGTATTTTGGACTGCAGCCTGAACGGTTAGGCCAATCGTCTTTAAATTTGGAACATAAGGTTGTTTTGACATTCTATAGAGGGCTTTTTTAATTTTTTTTTAGCTCAAAAATTAACGGTACCTGTCATATAACCATTATGTTAAAGCTTATATTTCTCAAAAACGGCTAAAAGATTTTTTATGAAAAAAATCCGTGTGCATTTGTAGATAAGCGTTATATTTTGGTGAAAAAAAATGTAATGGTGGTTTAAGAACAGTATCTTCCATTGGACCTTTTTTTTATTAGACTTTCTCGTGAGCTGGTTAACCGATTACAACCAAAATTGATATTCAGGAAGATGTAGGAGATGTAAGTAATTTCAATTTAAAATATTTCCGAAAACTTTTTTTTGTATTTATAGTAATTGTTTTTAATTTTTTTTTTCAAAAATCGATATTTTGAAAACTCGTAAGTGAATTTTTTTAAATTTTGTTTTTAAATGAAGGTTTGTGTGCTAAGGTTTGAAATCTTTAATTATTTTTTTCAATTTTTAACAAAAGTATTAAATAAAAACCGTTACTACGATTTAAAAAAAAATCAGACTGTTTCGCATATCTTATAAAAATAAAATGGCGTTTAATTTTTTCCGCTGAAAACTCTTTTACTTACTTTTTTCAAACAATCAAAAGTCTCAAAAATCGAATAAAAACTTTGCTGTTCTTCTTATACTTATCAAACTTTTTTTCGACACTGTGGCAATTATATGGACTATAAGACAAGTGTAGGATTCGTGATTATTGAAAAAATTAAGATGACAATCGAACATGACAAAATTTCCAAACATTTTTTTTTTTCAAAAAACTAAATATAAAAAAACTGGATTTTATCAAAATCTGTCCTACAATTTTCGAAATACTTCTTTCATAAATTCGTTATTATACAAGACGTGGTATGGCGTACTCCATTTTTTACTAAAATCCGTTAAGTGTTGTGGTTTTGACACTTTTTTTAAGTCATTAGAGTGTTATTTTTCTACGTTAATGTTACTTATTTTTTAAATTTTATTCGACGATGTGACCGCACATATGAGCAAGTACGTACGATCCAGTCGCGTAATTTACTTATTTTTTATTTTGTGTCTAATATAGTTGGTCTGCTGTACCTACGACGGCTCACGCGTTAAACACTTGATCCACTGATCAAGTTCAGTTTGCTTGATTGTACTTACCGAAATTTTAGAATTTGAAGCAGCTCTCAGTATAGTCCGTGGCTTTCCTCAACCTTTCATTTCCCTATTTTTCAGGGTCCTTTATACACCTATGATCCTATGGGGAATGTTTTTTCAAGTTTATTTTTACCTAATTTCTGTCTTGTTTTTTTTTTTTAATTAGAAATTAGAAAATTTCTTTCACCAAAAGTTGTTATTTCTTAGAAGTAAAGTCTTGACTTTTTTTAATTTTTCAATATTTTTTTTTTTTCAAATTTACTATAGCAAATATTATTTCATTTAATTTTTTTCTTTTTGGTAAACCGTTGTACAATTTTTAAATATGTACTTATATTTTAATAAATTCATTTTTGTTTAAGAAAATTGATGCCAAACTTTGTGTTTACTAGTAACCGTTAATAGTCATGGTTTCGAAAATTATTCTTAGTTTTCATTTCAACTTGTTTTTCCACATAACACTTGTTTCTCTCAAGGATCCCCCTTTTTTAATGGAGTAGGCCTAGGCATACGGGAGGAAGTGGCTGAGACCCAGTCTGGTACTGTTTCATTTTATGTCCTCCTGAAATAATAACATGTTTCTAAGACATCGGAACTTTTAAATTTATAATAAATCAAAAGCTTTGTTTCTTTACGCATTATTTTGTTTAAAGTTAGTTCTAAAAAAACAAACAACATTTGCTAATTAATTTTCAGACTTAATGATAAGCTCACCAATATTAATTAGTTTTTCAAAAAATCCGTTAAAATTGCATTCTTTAAAAAAAAAAATCACTGCATCCCATAAGAAAAATACTTCCCGTCTATAAACTGTTTCGATTCAAATTCAAAGTATCAATCAAAAACAAATAGACACTCACCAAACAGAACAGAATAAAAAAAAATTCCATTTAACAGACGCAGAGAGATTGATCGAGTTAGCGATTCTCAAGGCAAGAAAGTTCCACACCTTGAAAATCGATTTAATGTCAGGTTCACGACAACGACAACAACGCCAGCTGCTTGGCCCGCTGCCGCACCACCATAGTTGCCACAGGCGTCACAGCAGCAGCGATACTATATCTCTCGGATCATTTTGCTGCGCACTATACGAGTATCTTGAGCTGTGGGAGAACTTCCAAAGTGGCTTGCAGCAGCGATTAATGTTGTTGGTGATCATGAACTTCACGGAATTTGACGTTTAGACACCGTGTTGATCTCTTCCTTGTTTGTTTAGTTAGAATTTTATTCATAAAGTACGTTGTTGACAAGAAAAGTTAAAAAGTTTATATGGGTTTGTTTTATAATTGAGTATAGCTACGTCAAAGTATCTGCAACAGTTAAAGCGAATTATTTATATATGTATGTAGGTAGATATCTTTATCCCATAAATATTGAATAAAAAAAAAAATGAGTAATATAAGCGAACAAAATTATTGCTATTGTGATTTTTTATTTAAAAAAAAAAATAGTTTTTAAATATTCGAATAAGAATTATTTATAAACCCGAAACCACGGGCATTAAATAACGAAACACATGCGCCAACATAGCTATTAAGTTTGTAATTTATTAAATAGACTATAATTTTTTTTGTATAAACAACAACACAATAAAACAAGTTTTAAATTATCAACAGTTTATTAAATTCTTAACCTTTAAATCATGACGAAGCGATATAACTTTTAAGGTTTTGGCGGTTGTTTTCATAGAGCATTTTGGGAAATTCGGATGATCCGCGTTATATATAAATGAATATTTAGTGAGTTAAATATGTATCTTACTCACCCCGAACGTTTCGCTTCAAATTGCATTGAGCGTGGTCACCGGGAAACTGCCTTTTTGTTATTCGCGATGTTGGCTACGCAGGTTGTAGCGGTGCATAGAAGGTTCTGTCTCTTGTTCTTGTTATTGTTGCTGAAGCACAGGTTGGGAACAAACCGAGCTCACTGCAATTCTGTTAGTGTGAAGCGGCAGTGAAGAATTTAGGATGGGATCCCAAGTTCGCGACAAATTAAAACTGTCGTCTCGATTGAAATTTTGGTGGCGTTTAATTTCAATCGCTTCGCGTACCAGACGAGGAATATAGTGCGGTTCGTTAGATAGAACCTTAGCTTGCTCGAAGTGAATCCAGTAATGTTCATCTGGATGGTCTAGTATATGCTCACATATGGCAGACTTTTCTGTTTGCTTTTTGCTGACAGCGCTTATATGTTCTTTTAAGCGTGTAGCAATGCTCCTCTGAGGCTGTCCTACATATGATGACCCACAGCTGCAAGGTACCGCATATACTCTAGGTGTCTGCAGTGGGAATTTGTCTTTTGGTGATTGTAGGTAAGTAATCACTTTTTTAGGTGGCAAAAATATGGATTTTATACCATATCTTTTTAAGATTTCCCCACCCTGTCAGTTACACCTCTAATATATGGCAGAAAGGCTTTCTTTTCTGATACGTTTTCTTCTTTTTCCTTCGACAATACTGGCTTCCACGATCTTTGTTTTTTGGAGTAGCCATTTGCTTTGAAGACGTCGTCTACCAATGCCAGCTCAGGAGCAAGATGGTTGCTGTCACATATCCTGTGGGCTCGTTGAACAAGCGTAGATACGACGGATCTCAAATTCGCCGGGTGGTGGTGGAAAGAAGCGTGTAAGTATCTGTGTGTGCCAAAGTGCCATTTTGTTTTCGCATCACTTTTACATCCAACAATGCAATGGAATCACCAGTTTCCTTTTCCATGGTAAATTTAATTTTTGGGTGTTGTGAGTTAAGGTGTTCTAGAAAATTCAAAATGGCGGTATTTTTAAGAATACAAAAAGTATCATCAACATATCTTTTTTCTTGAGTTTTTCTTTTGAGCTATTTAGAACATTTTACTCAAATTGTTCCATCCAGAGGTCTGCAATTAAAGGAGCCAGAGGCAGACCCATAGCAACGCCATCTTTTTTCAGATAAAACTGTTGGTTGAAACAAAAAATATTCTGATGATATACAAAATTCCAAAAGAGGCATATATTTCTCGTCTAAGTCAAAAGTTGAGATAAGCTCACGATGTTTAATTTTTTGACTTAAACAAAAGTTCTGTTATAAATACATGACGTTGCTTTGAGCCTTAACTATCCTTGAGTGGCACTGCATCGAGGAAACGAAACGGAACGGAATGCTGTCAATGCTGCTTAAGTTACCTACGAAAATGCAATAAATTCTTTACCATGTCTGATCTGGCTATTATCCATAAAGCCAAAGCTCGATTATCATGTATGATACCATACTTGGACCGGTGATCTTCTTAGATCGCAACCATTGTATATAAACAAAGATCGCAGCTAAAACGAGATCTAAATTTTTGAGCACCGTTGAAATAATTTTTGGTTATAAAGTATTGTTGTATCGTTATTATCTCAAACATTGCTCTAGAAATATAGCCAATTGCGTTCATCCTCTAACAGAATTTTACTGCAGCTCACAGTGATAAAAATTGTCATACGCTTCTGTTAAGCTAAACTTCAGACATACTTTTAAGTTCCAAAAGATTGTTGCTTTAGTCCTTACCCAAATGTCGTACCCTTTACGGAGCTCTTTTTCGCTCCTGTTTGATCTTTAATCTTTCTTCAACAACACCAACTGCAGTCATATCAAACCAGGAACTAGAACCCAAAATTGTTAGGAATTTTGCATGTTTAAGGTGCTGCTAGAGCCATATTTCAGTTCCTAATTCTGGATGTTATTGTTTCTTAAGACCTCTTTAACGATAACCGAGCGAGAGCACGTGCAAGACCGCTGGTGTTTCAAAGATAATCTACCCAGTTTCTTTTTTCTTCTTTTGTAGCCACGGTTTAGTGGTAAGTGTTCGAATCCCTCTTAGAGACACCTTGTTTCCGGGGTACTGCCTCTTGCCAGGAACTGACAAAACCTCTAAGACTAAAATTTGTCTCGAAAAAGTGCGTCTCGTGCGCCGTTCGCATTTGACGGTAAATTGTAAGTCCCTTCCATTCTTGCAGGTTAACAACACACTCACAAGAATGGTTGAGAGTATGAGTCACTAGGCCTTCGCTGTCGCGCCAATAAATTTATTTAATTTATTTTCTCAATTTCTTTAAGATGAATCTTTAACTGTAATCAACATATTCTATCAATATTTTTTGTCTGTAAGAGAAAACGCCGCTAAACTTATTTTTTATTTTATCGTCTTAAAAATCTTTGTTATTAGCAAATATGATAATGTCATTTTGATGTAACAACATTTATAGCCACAAATTAATAATATAGGGCCAAGATGGCTTCCTTGGGGAACGCCATAGTAAGCCACGAAAGAGACTTAAAGACAATTTCTACATTTTATCTGGTAGAATCTGTTCTCAAGATATGATTTGATCCAAGCTAAGATATGGGAAGGATTTTTTGTTTAGCTTGAACAAGATCTTAAGTGATAGCTCAAAAAACATAAACTTGAGCAACTGAACTAAAAAAATTTCTTCACTTTCTTAATTCTAATGGGGACATACCATCGGGGCCAGCTGAACAATCGTCGTTTAACGAACAAAAAAGATCAAACACTGTACTCTACAGCACATGAATATGGATATGATTACATGTGTATGCAGATTGGAAACAAAAATCATCAACAAGCATCGGTTTTAACAAATTAATGATTAAAATTTGCGCCAAAAGTTTAGAAATATCAATGGTTTTTTCTAACTAAAGGATATTATTTGTTAGTTGGCATTTAGAGACATCAGCTGCAAATTTGAAAAAAAATAATTGTAAACTGGTTCCATCCCCTCTGGAGTTACATTTTTCGTACCTCATTTATGAGAATCCGAGTCATTAAAAACATGTAAAATTACATGTTTTGTGTTGAAAAGATTGACGACAACCTTAGTTTTGTAAGCAATACAAACTGAACCTTGAATTGTAATTTTTTTGTAATGGGAGAACCCTTTAAAAATTCAGTACAATGTTAACCAGAAATATTATTTAAGTTAAAGGGCTACTCAGTCAGAATTTTCCTGTGGGATAAAAAAAGAGGACGTCAAAATAGATATTTATAGCTTAATTAAGATAATTATATAAATGTTCTTAGATCCCAGCCAACTCTTAAGATAAATCATTTTTTGGATAAATGTTTATCTTTGGTTGTCACAGCGTGCTGAAACTATCCCTTGTTTTGTTCTTGGTCACATACAGGATGTCCGCCGAGAAAGTAAAATCGGGGTTGTCATGGGCTAGCTGTAACATCCTATTGGCATATGTACGGCGGCGTAAATGGTCTTGTGGAAGAAGCTCTTGTGTCAACTGAATCTTAAATGGAAACAAATGCAAATCCTTGTGCAAAATTGTGGCCGAAGTTGCCAAGCTCCTGAGCACGGCGTCGAATTAAAGTTGATGAATTGCTTTGAACACTTCCTTGAGTAGCAGTAATGTTTTCATCCGATCTTGCAGTACGTTGTGGTCCATGCTTGGCCCTATCACCTACAGACCCTCTTTCTTCGAAATCATTCACTACACGATAAATAGTGCGTTTTGTTATTGGCACGTTGTTTCTCCCAAAAATTTCACGTAACTTTCTCATCGTCACAGTAATCGATGATTGATTTTGATAAAATGTTTTAACGATTAAAACACGTAGTTTTATCGAATATTTTTCCAAAATAAATTTGCCACGTGTCTACTTCACGACTGCCAAATATGAACTGTCAAGACTAATGTTTACCAAAATGGCGGCAAAACAAAGTAGTATAGTTTCCGGCGGACACCCTGTATATGTAACTATATGTCGATTCCTTATAAGCAATTCTACATCTTTCAGCAAGATGCTTTGATAAAATTATTTTGCCTTCGATTAAATAATAGTTCCTTAACAAAAACATTCCAAAACAAAATTCAAATCTTATGTAAATTCTTTGCCCCAGGTAAATGTTTCCAAACAAAATAATTGAAGTAAAAAAAAATGGACACGACTGGGTCGCACGTACTTCCTCCTATGTGTCTTATCAAAGAAACAAGTAACATAATACGTACAAAATAAAGCTGTTGCTTTAGAGTTAATTATTATACAGCTGATAATAAAATTGGAATTATTTTTTTTAGTTTTAAAATATTGAATTTTCAAAAAAAAAAAAATATTATTAAAAAAAAAATATTAAAAATGTTGGTATGTAGAATTATTTTGCCAACCTAGATCCAATGAGCCGTTACCGAGAACGTCGGAAATTAAAAGAAAAAAAAACCGTTATATGAAATTTGGATACTGGTATTAGACTTTTTAGGTAAATTCGGTTTTGAACAAATGATAGCTAATACTCCAAAAAAATTCATTAAAAACGTTGGAGCTGTCTTCGAGAAAAATAAGCTTTTCCTTATAGCAGGTTCCGTTATTTTTAGCTCTAAAAATAAAATTTCAATTTCCCCTCTGAGGAATGCCGAAAGATACATACATACCAAATTTGAAGGCAATCGTTATAATATCCAGACAATTTGAATATTGAGAAATGCTTACAAGAAAAACAGATACTTGGTCGACGCAGTAGCTGTTTTTCTTGTAAGCTTTACTCCATATTAAAATTGTAAGATATATTGATGCCTTAATTAGACGGTTTCTAATTTATTCTAATCAAGGAATATTTTTTGTTCTTAGCAAAACTCCTGTTTTATTTTAGATTTTAATATTACTAACCCTATACAATGAGTAACCTACATACCTACACGAATACATAAAGGTTTTCTAGTAGGTATATCGTCTAAGAATAAGATGCATTTTTAAGGGGTTAGGTTGAATTCCTGCAGGACAAATATGACAGAAAAGTTTCAAAGCACTCTGATAATTGATGTCCGATTGCAGCGAACAGCGGCCTCTTTTGAAAATGCCTATAGCTCTTAACCAACCATCTTCTAATTTCTTTTCTATTATTGGACAATGATAAATCTCGTTACTAATTAACATATTTGGTAGGTATTGCTTAGTGGTATTTTAAGCAAGTATTTTAGAGCTTATGTTTCGCCGGGATATCCTTTTGTAATTTTACTCGTCACCCTTTCGTTAAAAGTTTTAAAGCCCATAGCGTTCAAAGTCAAAAAATCGGTTGTTTTCTGAATTTATTTTGCTTTTTTTCAACAATTTTTTTTTAATTCTTATGTTATGTCTTCAATATTTTCCTCTGCTTATAATGTTTTTTATTTGTCTGTCAAGGACCATTGTTTGATAGAATTCTATACATTTTTGATTCCATTGAAGTTTTATTTTATTAAGAAAACTTTCTATTTGCTGTGAAATTTTCATCAAATCAACATTTTCCGCACTCATAATCATAACCACTTAAATAATGTCAATGCCCCTAAACAGTTGTACATAAACATCCACATCATAGTGAAAAAATCAATATTACATCCCTTCGTTCACATGCGGTGAATGAACTCGATGCGGCTGACAAGTTCAAGAAATTCACTCAACTCATTCCATTTCCATCGCCATTCGGTGTGCTTCGAAGGAAGTTCTTTTATTTTTTCACTTCTCGAAAAAATCCTCTCTATTTATAAAACCCAACAACATTCAATAAATTTTCTTTTCACACAATGAAACGAAAGAAATGCTAACGCATCCATTTAAAGTCCAATGTCATTGGCAGTATAATATTGTATCTGGATGTCTTTATGGCTGGAAATGCGCCCGTTGGTTTTTCTTGCCGAATCAGCAAAAATGCCACAACACACACCTCCCAATCCCCAATAATTGTCGTACAATGCTCTCTAGAAGCCAGCAAACGCCCTTGTCCTTTGGCAAGGATACGACATTGAAATAATTTTCATTGCCGAAAATACCCCTCTTTACCACCATAACTGTACACTGCCACTAATACCACCAAAGCAGTTGCAAAAAAAATTCAACAAAACGTACAAATTTGGAAAATTTACTCTCACACGGTTTATGGCGCTAAAATCAAAACGAGGGTTGGTTGAAAAGCCGGAAAATTTAGTTTTCCTTCAACGAAGGGGTGTATTTGGATTATTATCGCGTCTAGGAAAATTCAAACTGGTTCGGGAACGTTATTTCTTCGTCAAAGAGAAATTGATAACATTTTATTTTGTTCTCATACCCTTTGGAAAATTTGATCTGCTCTATCCTATCCTGTTCCTGGCAAGGCACTCACTGTATCTTTTAATATTTTTTTTTAGAGAATTCGAGAACAATTAAGGGATACAAAAGAGCAGAATCCTGGAAAAGTAGAGAGCATTTGTATCCCCTTTTTGAACATTTAGAGTAGAGTAAGTTTTTTTTTGTTTAATTTTTGGGTGGCAATGAACTGAAGTAACCCTGGTATCGGTATATAACAGAAAGGACAATGACCAGAAGTATCTGTATATTCAACTCCACACATGCATGTAGATTGTAGAGAAACTCATAAGAGGGTAGGGATAGGAACTAGGGATGGCAAGATAGGAGAATTTCCTTTGTATAAATAATTTCAAATAAGGTTTTTTTACGTAGTAATAATTTGTAGTTCTTAAAAACACATATTTAAAAATAATAAAAAAAAAATATTAAAATCAGTACGAACAGATTTTATTATAAAATATGTCAGAAAAAATCTTTTGAAGGAAAACGGGGAAAGTACAATTCTTCTAAACATATTTCACCTCAAAATGACATTGTTTATATATAATAAGTTTTATAAGCCTTTGCTTACATTAACTATTTAAAGGGTCTTTCAATAGGGACTTCCGAACTTTGAAAGTTGATAACGGCCAACTTGTTGAAGCTGTGGACGGATATAGTGTTCAACAACACGTGCAAATGATAAAATTGTTTTATCAAAATGGGTGTTCTGTTGAGGGCAACGTTCGGCGCGCTTCGCCCATTGTACTTTCGCCATAATCGTCCTGCCGAGAGGACTATTCGTAGTGTGGTGGATAAATTTGAGTCCAGTTCAGTACACAATCAACCAACACCCATTCGTCGACAAAACGCAATATCTGTCAAAAACATCGCCGCCGCCCGTGAGAGTGTGCAGGAAAATCGAGGGCAGTCGATTTCTCGTCGGTCGCAAGAACTAGGCCTTTCGCAGACTACAACTTGGCGAATTTTGGGTCTTGACTTGGACCTGCAGCCGTACAAAATTCAACTGACCCAAGAGCTGAAGGTAAACGACCATAGACAACAAGTCGCAGGTCTGTGCGACAAACCACAGCGGCCGTCAAACCCAACATAACCAATGCTATCGGTCAAATTCATCTTGATTTATGCACTAGAGTCATGGAAAATTGGACACTTCGGATGCCCGCCTGCAAGAGAGACGATCTTATATTCCACACATAATAGCATCGATAGGCCTATTAAACGAATAAAAAATGTCGATGATATCTCACACACACTTTTTTGCGCTTAAAGAAAGACCCATTATATTCCCGTAACTAAAGACTTGGAAACTTTCCGCATTTAACAAACGAATCGGCAAAAGAAAACAGCAAACGCAGCATAAATGTTTGGTCATTTTCGTCAATGTCATTTTTGGCAAACCCAATGCTGTCAGCAGGTGTTTTCACTCCTCTTGAACTTACCTTCTTGAGGCGCAAGAGTTTTAAAAAATCTAAATATACACAAATCCGCCGGCTCAGTTAGTATCCCCGCTAAACTTTTCTATCTGTACAATTTTTCTGGTCTCTTCTGAGTTGATTGCTTTTCCTCAAACAAATATCTTCAAGTGCGTCGTGGTTTTAGCGATTAATTTGTCGGACTGCTATGCGAAAGAGTCGGGTTTCGATTCCCCACAGCCACATTTTTGGCCGAGGTACAGGTTCAGTGGTGATCCGATCCGAAAAAGCAAATTACCTTAACTTACCTTAGGTGGCGCTGCAGTCAGGGGTGGACCTGGGCTCAACCAACAACTCCAACTCTGATGTTCTGTAAAGTCCGATACAAGTGCGAAGACACTGTTTCTAAAACTCCCGAATCTTTTCCATAAGAGATGGTGCAACGTTGAACCATGAAGGCATCTGTTGATAATTATGGGCCTGATGAGGGCCATGTAGCAAAATCACTTTCACCCTGCTATCAAGGCGACTGCTATAAAACAACCGTCTTGTCATGGCAAAAGCTCCCCTAGCCCTGATAAGTGCAGACTCTACATGTCGATTGAAATATAGAAACTGATCCAGCCAGATACCAAGGTACTTTACCACACTTTTACTCGGCAGTGGATGTTGACGTGGCCCAGCGATCACTAGCTTGCGCCAGTTCTTTCTCATATCCCTAGAAGTCCTAGAGACTCAGGGGTTCTAAGTAGGATATAGTTTCACATTTCTGGAAGTAAATTTTCAGCTTCCAATCACTACAATATTTTTGAATTTAATCGAAATCACGTTGCAAGAGAATTCTGATGACCTCAACTTTTGGACCTTGAGGTCCTCTTCCACTTGTGTGCGTCACCTGAGTATTCTTCTAC
This sequence comes from Platycheirus rosarum, assembly GCA_963971375.1. Lineage (NCBI taxonomy): Eukaryota > Metazoa > Arthropoda > Insecta > Diptera > Syrphidae > Platycheirus > Platycheirus rosarum. Next base: position 25,930,622 of record OZ020508.1, read on the forward strand.
CACGCCGACCCTCTGGGCTGGATTCGAAGATTTTTCGGGCCAGAACATTGATGTCTATATCTGCTCCATATGACCCAGCCATCTGAGACGTTGAATTTTTACTCTTTTGGCTAGGTCTGAGTCGCTGTACAGCCGGTAGAGTTCTTCATTGTATCTTCTTCTCCACTCTCCGTTAATGCATACGGTACCAAAAATCATCCGGAGGATCTTTATCTCGAAGCAGCCTAGAACGTCCTCATGCGCTTTTGATAAGTTTAATAATATATGGTCGAATTTAATGCTTTGGCATTAATCAATCAATGCCACCATTGATGGGTGGTACTTGCATCGAAAAAGCAGAAGACCTGTTAGTTCTTGGAATGTGCGCATTACACCCCTTCTTGTGAAGTGAAATGGCCACATATTCGATGTTGCAAAGAATACTGTGGGTGTCTAGGTTTCGTTCGAAGATGCCAAGATTATTCATCTCGTATAAGCATCTATTCGGCCAGAACTTGAGTATAATTCTCATATTTGGACTGGCTCACAAATTCTATTTTAGTTTCTTGGGCAGCATTTATCGCCTAGCGAAGTAGCTAAATTTAAATTTAAAATCTAAATTTCTACCTCATACGATTCAGTCGTAATATTCGCATTGCTAGGAATGCCCATAAGTAAATCCTTGATCACAACATCATACCTACAGACAAATACAATGATTGTTCTTTAGTCCTACCACATGGCCTTCTGTTTTTCCACAATTGTTATTATCTCCATTGTATATAGACTGCTATAGTACTATCATGACGACCGGTGGACGGTGGCGTTTCAAGCGGCATGTGTGTTTTCTAACTCGGTAAGTTTTGAGAGATGAATAAAGAGAATATAATGGCAGTTTATATTCAATGATTATCTCGACTGGGACCAGAACTCTTCCACTTTTCCTCTGTTGCAATCAGTAATTTAAAATTTGCCTAAGAAGTTCTACCTATAATGAAAATTTGGAGTTTTGTCGGACTTAAAAATTGCGATAAACTTTGTCTGTCTATCTAGAATCGATTGGAGTCTAAGAGTTCTGCTTGTAAGTCTTTAAGTTTAAGTTTAGTTTGTATATATGTCAATTAGAATTACTCTTTTAGACAACAATACATAATAATTAACATTAACATTAATAAAGGTTTAACAATTACATAAATAAATAACTAATTTATAAAGTAAAAAATTGGATTATAAATTAAATATTTGTTATTGTTAATAGTTTAAAAAGTTTAATTTTTGAAACCATCACTAACGCAATTTTCAAAAAAAAAAAATCAATTATATTACAAACTGAGTTTACCTTTTTGATGCACCTCGAAATTTGGTTCATTGTTACTATAATAAGTCCGATGAAAAACAGTGCTGTTATATTTTTCTAAAACGATACGAAGGAACGTCATAAACTAAAATAATCGAGATATATGAAATTATTTCTAAGATAATGTTATTTAGATTATATTTGCAATTTAATTAGTATTTTTCTGACACACATGTTAGCACTAGACATTTAGCAACATCCAGATGTCACAACATTGGAAAACTGCTTTTTGAATGAATAAGTATATCAGATATATGATTAACGAATAAAAATAACAGCAATGGTCAAATGTGGCTACCCTGAGGAACTCCCGAAGGCAAATGGATAGGATAAGAAAAATATCTATCGATTTTTACAATTTTAATACCAACAGTAAAATAGAATTCAATCCAGTTTAGCAAATTTGAATGAAAACCTGACAAACTAGATTATGAAGAAGAATTTTATGTTAGATGTTTCACTCTATAAAATGCTTTTATCAAGTCAGTGAAAATGATAAAACTTTGAAGATTGTTTTCGAAATTCGGGATTACATAAAACTTCCTTGTAGCCTGTGGGACACCAGCATTTATTTTTTTAAATTATTCATATTCCGATCCTTGTTTTATTGGGAAAAGCATATTTTGCGGAGAAGATTCCACATTTTCGAAAGAAGTTTCGGAAAAAAACTGCCTTAGTTAAGATTTCAAGCTGTCAGGGCAAAGTTTATCGAAAACTTGCAAAACATCAAGAAACGCTTTAACATATCTTTTCCACTCTAGTGATACTTGATCTATCTAAAACCGAATAGGTGTTCCGGAATAAGCCGCCTCTACTACAATTGAAAGTAGGCATTGATAATTTCTCGAAGAACTTAGATATTACTGGTAAACACGATACTAGTCTATTATGTTAGACTTCTTTTTATTAGGAGTTTTCCCTGTTTCTGGAATCATAATAATTTTGGCTACTTTTTCGTTGATTGTATGCAATCCAAACGTAGCATTAATAAGATGTTTAATTTTAATAATTGTTTTTGTCAGCATTTATGAAGTCATAACTGGGAGCAGTTTTGTTTTTTATTAGCTTGCTTATAGTGTCGGAAATTTCTAAAAAAATGATATTTCGAAGTTGGCAGTTTTCAGAGGTACATATTATAATATCTCCAGACTGTCAAAGGGTTTGGAAAGTTTCCTCAGAATGTTCAGAAAACCGATCTGCCTTTTCTTTCTCTGTTTAAGCCCACCCTGCACTTTTTGTTCGAATTGGTGCACATGTAACTTGGTTTTTTAACACCTTTAATAATAGCTTTTCACAGAGAGTAATTCGTATGTACTTTTTTTCTGCGGATAGACTTTCAAGATAAATAGAATCCTCACGATTTTTGAATTTCTGATTGCATTTTTGAGTTTACGAGAGAGGTGATTCAAAAAGTTTTGTGTTGAGAATTGCGCGGGATTGCTGTCATTTTTGGTTGCTTTTTTTCGAGTAGAACTTTATAATTTCTAAATGAGACATTTTCCTCGCAGGAATTGGATTTGCGAAGTGTTTTTCCAGACAGCGCAGCCTCTGTACTCTGGAATAACTTTAATACATTTGTTGACTTTATCTAATTCACGCGAATTTTGTAGTGAGACTTCAAGAGTTTTTTGGAATTGGTGCAATTTCTAACAATGGCCACTATCATTTTTGATTTTTAACTCAATATAAGTTAAAAGTTAAAGAATCATTGTACCTATAACACGAAATTCAGGAAATCAAATTCGGTGAAATTTTAAATACGTAGGTATTTAGCAAATTTTGATTACCTACTTAAAAAAGTTAATAACTCATTAAAATTACAATTTTTTATTTAGTGCATATTTAAACATGTTTTGATGTGAAACAAGTAATCAATGAAATATGAAATACAATACACAATAAAACAATGGTGGGCTCGAAGAAAATCACTAAGTCTTCAATTTATCACGAAAAGTGGTCAAGTGCCGACACAGTTTTAATGGCTTTTCTGATTTCCAATTAGAAATATTGACGTTTACAAAAAACTGCTTACATATGGATGTGTGTATGTATGAATGTAGCGGAACGATTCTTCAGTGTTCTATAAAAAATACAAAAATAGTATTCGCATAATTCGTTCATATCTATCTTTAGAAATCTTTTTTTTTTTAATAATTAGATTACAACATTTTAAGATAAAATATATACTATTGCAATGAACTACAAAATTATTCATACAAAAAAAAATATGAGGAGGAGAGAAGAACCGTGAACAACATTTTCTTCACAGATACAAAATCTCCACTCTATTCAATTCAGTCATTGAGTTTTCAATGTCTCCCCAGCTCATTTAAGCTCAGCTCTCTCATAGTGGAAAAAGAAATGTTCCAGAAACTGAGACGATGAAATTGCCGAAAATTCTCTTTAATACTTTTGTTTGTGTGTTTTTCTTATGCTCTGTCCTTTTGCTTATTATCTTGCGCTGCCAGAGTTCATTGAACTTTGCTATTGAAATGTTTTTTTTTTTTTGGAACCACTCTGGGCATATCTTTTGTGCGTCCAGCGTTCACTCACCTATGTTATGTACGTAAATAAAGAGAAACACCAGCTTGGATGTCCGCAAAATGTAGTAACAAGGGCGCCATACGGTTAAAGAAATTTTATAGGTATTATTATTCTATATTTGTATGGTGTTTTTTTTTTTTATTTAGCCACACAATGAATGTAGGTATTGAGACAAATCTTTGTTTTGTTGTGTTGTAGGTATATAGTAAATGTATGTATGATATGAGTTAATAATTTTAATTTTGCCTAAAAAGCAAGTTTGATTATACAGTCAAAACTGCTTAAGTGAAATAACAAAACGCGTTAATTTAAAATATGATAAGATCTAGGTATACATTTTCTTTACACATAAATAGAAATGAATTGCCTGTTTTTAAAAACAAAATAACAGCTTTTTACAAGATGCATATGAAAGTATATATTTTTAAATTTGTTGTCTGTCTGTCTGTCTTACTGTCTGTTTGTTCCGGCTAATCTCGGGAACGGCTGCTCCGATTTTGACGGGTTTTTGACTAACATATTTCTGGTAACTAAGGCTATTTATATTACCCACTGGTGTCTCTGATGTAATTTTTTTTTCGAAAATTTGTATTTATGAACCGATTTTCACGGGACTTTCACAGGTAGTTCTGATATGGTTAGAAGTAAGTAAGGCTATTTTAATTACCCCTAGTTGCCGCTGGTGTCATGTTTTTTTTTTTTTTGAAAATTCTTATTTATGCCCCTAATTCGACGGGATTTTTAAAGACATTTAATTGATGTTTTAAGGAGTAACAAAGGCTATTTTAATCACCCCTGATGCCGCTGAGGTCTTTTCACAAGCAGATAGCTAATTTTGTAATAAGTAACTACAGCTTTTTTTATAACTAGGTGGCACCGCGCAACGCCGCGCCGGGATAATTTTTTTCGAAAATCTATGATATACCCGAACAATGCCGGGTGGGTAACCTGGTAAATAAATAATTTATTACAAAAAAATTGTATCTTCCTAGAAAAAAAACCTTTTTATTCCTAGAAAAACTCAAGAAGGTTACTCGTTAAAGGTATAAAAAACAAGATATTAAGAAAAGATAATTAGAGCGATTTAGAAGAATTAAAAAACAAATAATTCTTTGAATTTTTTTGAGAAATAATTCCAGTATATTCCTATATTTTGATGCTGATTCTACATATGTATATAGAAGCTGTTTTAAAATGTAATTGGTATAAAGACTTATTATTTACTATGATTTAGTTTACGTTTGGGTGTACTAATATTTTAAGGTTTTGACCAAAATCATATTGCGTATAACGTGTCGCTCACAAGCAAGAATAGACAAGAGTAGAGAGACTAGCGTAACTGCGTGGACCGCATTCGCTGGCCAACTCATTTCTTGCAGTGGTGTTACATTCCTATATAAGTTGCTTAGAAATCGGCTATATGGGCAGTTCGAGCTCTGTAGAACGATCTTTAGTTTTTTTCACTTTGACAATTTTCAGGTTTCTGTGTATTTGTACAGAATTTTTTGCAGCACAAAGTTTGTACCAATTGCTGTGCAAAACTGCGAAATTCGCCGAAAATCACCGGAAAACTGTCCAAAGTCGTCCATCTTTTAAATTTTTTGTAGTTTTTCACAGAAAAGAGAGTTCACGAGAGAGTAAACAAATTCCCAACCCTATTAATTTCTGCTTGGTTCAAAATTATGATGACGTATCTGAGGGTTCTCGATATACTGAACTGATCGTTATTCCATAATTCGGTTCTGACACTACAATATTTTGTTGTTGCAAAAAGTTTTCGACGTTTTCAACGTTTTCCACCAAGCTTACAAGAAAAATTCAAGATTTTCCATAAAAAATTTGACAATTAGTATACGTTTACGTATTAAACTTTTCGACGTTTAACAACGATTTTACGACGTTGCATGAATACCCCTTACATTTCTGTAATTTGCTGCAATTTTCTATCCAAAGTCGTTTCACGTTTTTGTGCAGTTTTTCTTTTTCTGAGAAATTATTACCCCCATTCCTGAAAAAAATGCTGTGCTGAGAATTTCTATGGTGCACAAATGATTTGCAGGGTTGGGAATTATTAACTCTTTCTGGAGCTCTCCTTTCTGTGAAAAAGTACAAACAAAAATATGAGATTGAACAACTTCTTACAGTTTTTCTGGGGATTTTCGGCGAATCTCACATTTTTGCACACCAATTAAACAGACCTATAATTTGGATTGTGACAGCCGAGTGAACGTGTTCAGTAAAATTAACGGGAGTGAATGCGTGCAGCAAAAAAAGTTGGTTCCATATATTTGTTATAGTTTTATAGTCTCCCGACGAGAGTGAAAATTAAATAACAATAAAAAGTTATAAGTGAATAATTATTGGAAAATGGAAAAATGTGTACATTTAAACGTTAACTTTAGGAAAAGAAAAAAATAGACTGAAATGAATCTTCCTTTGCAGTTTGCACACAACGACGCTGCTTTCCACGTTTGACGTAGTTGCGCCGCTTAAATGTAGTCTTTTCTTCTGAGAGGTGGTGATGGTAGTGGAGGGTCTACATGGGGTCGATGCCTTAGTAAAGACTCTCGGCATTAGACGAACGAGGTTTCTTGAGTTTTTCTAAGTTCTTGATGACGATGTCGTTCAGTGAGGAGTAGCGATTCCTCAACTCGCACACCACCAGGGACAAGCTGAGATATTCCTTTTCGTCTAATTCGATAACGGCTCGCCGATAGTCTTCAATGTGTGGGTATTTGGCCACTTTGGAGACGACTTTCGCTCGTAAAAGGAAATATCTTGAAATCTGGTCGAAGAATGCAGCTGCCTCCGACTCCACAGCTTGAATCTCGGCCAATGTGTCCTCCTAAATGGAAACTCCAAAGTTGTTGCCGTCCTCGATCTTGGGTATCAGGAATGAAATCCACATTTTTAAGAGATTTGAATCTTCAACAAGTTTCCTGATGATCGGCTTGACAATTTTGATCATTTCGCATAGAGGAGTATTGCAGGGCACTGTATATATATGCCATTAAAAATTCTTAAATTAAGTTTAGATTTTTGAATGACTTTTTCGTGTGAGACACGATAAATAGTTGAAGCGTGGTATCTGGATCTGAGAGAGAAGAAAGGTCGCCATTAGCCTATCGCCAATATTTAAGGACTAGTCTAGCCCCACAACTAAGAGTTTTAATAAAAGTTTCTTTCCAGCGGTTCCCAAGGTGGAAGCATTTCCACCCATCGCAAAAGTTTTATGGCACATTCATTTTTTCGTATGCTTCATGTAAATCCTTCTTCTGCCAGACTCAGTATTTGGTAGAAGGAGTGTTAATCTTGTTTTAGGTAAAAATTAAGAACTTTAGTACCAGTAAATACCAACTGTTCTTCGGTGGTTTTATTCTTTTAATTTTTTTTTTCTGTAACAAATATAAACTTGAAAACAAGCTTATTTAAAAAAAAAATTCATTATGCCTTGTTGTTCGAGTGCTAGCTGTCATCTTTCCTTATATTCTTCCGTTGCTGTTGTTTTATCTGTTTAATAAGATATTCTGAATCATATATGGTCCCGAAAAAAATCGTTTCTTATGTCTTACTCTAATCCACTCTGGTTTTTCCAAGAAATAACTCAATGTTAAGATGGGTAAACCTTAAGATTTTTCCATCAAAATCTCCAAATTGCTTGATCTTTATTGATTTATAAAGTGTCCATCCAATAAACATAAATATGTACAAATGTTTTAAATAGGTAATAGATTTACGCGAGTAAAAAAAAAGATCATCAAATGTACGCATTTTTTGAATGCCTCTTACCTTTTCCTACATAAATTGCACTGATTCTTCAGCCAGAAAATGATTCATTAGTTTCCTACGCCCAATAAATGCCCTCGAATGCATCCTTCATCTGTAATCTGAATGAGCGCACACCAATCTTATCGAACTCACAAGTGCGTCTATTTATACATCGACCGCCAGCATGCATGCTCTGAACAACTGTGCAAAAGTTCCGAGCCGATATCACCAACCATCCCGCGAATAATCTCATGCGGATTCAATAAAACAACCTAGCCAAAGGCACGCGCAACCCTCTGGCCACAACCACCCCCACCCACATGAATTGTGCTCTTTGAACGCTCAAAACTTCCTTAAAAAAAGTATAATCAGAATTCCAGCCGGGTAAACAATCAGCGTCAGTAAGTATGATATTGCATGGCGGCAATGACAGTGAACGTTGCGGTGGCTATGTCGTCGGGCGACAATTACGGCGACCATATTGTCTGTATGTATCGAAACAACGACTATACGCCGATGACGACGGCCCCAACGGTGAAGTGGCTCTGATGACCGATCGTTTGGCTGCTTCCAGCACGCATACATCATTGAATTCCATGGGGATGACATTTTGTATCCAATCCAGCGGCACCATGTCGTCCGTATCGTCGATGGAGCTAGTGTGGCGTGCGGTGGAGGCAGTACGGACATTGAACTTGACGAGATTTTTCAAACGTGGATTAGCTAGCGACAAAGCGGTGTTTACTGCGCAAGCACATGTCCACGATTTTAATAAACGAACAATATTTTTTGTTCACGCTGGAGTTGCATGCGTGGAGTTCTGATTATGAAATTACGCAGTAAAGTCGCAGAGGCCACAAATGGAGCATTGCAGCACGTTGCACCCTGTGTGTGTGGGGAATTATGCATTTACTTGAATTTAATGCAATTGTGGGTGGACGATGGTCTGCCGTCTTGAAACATGTGAAGAAATCTTGATTATTTTATTAAAAGTGTTTGGTAGGTCATCCTAAACCGAAACCCAGGATACGTTGATATGGCTTCCTTCCATTAATTAAATAATACTTATTACATTTTCTGATTTTGTAATAGCTTTGTGTTCTTTAGGGCATTGGACTATTTTAAAGTTTGATAAGAGATAACGAAAAAGCAAACAAGTCTTCAAAATAGACCTTACCATGAACCCACTTTGTGGAGTTTTTCATTTTAAAATGTGAACAACTTTAGGAAGGTTCTTTTTAAGAGAACTGTAACCTATGTACTTACTTACATGACTTATTCTGTAAGTGTAAATCTTAAAAGCTTATTTTTCTCGAAGACGGCTCCAACAATTAATGAACATTTTTGAGAAGAGAAACAGACCCATTTTTTTATTGGTTTGCTCTAAAAAATGAGATGGTCAACTCATCGTTTTCTTCATTTAAAATGCAGCCGACGTTAAACGCGTTTTTTCCTTGCTGGGAACTTGAGCAATGCATAGCCACCTGCCTTGACATTATTATCATCGCTATCGATATTTTTTCTTACCATAGTTTCTGTTTAAAGATGCCCGGGACTGTCTGAAAATTGTAACAGTGACACTCGCTCCACCTTTAGTGTTGACCTTCTTTTTCCTTAGTTTTTTGGTCGAATTGTATGAGCTTTTGGGGCTCTTCATATAATCAAAAAAATAATTGCTAATGCTTATCATGTTGCTGGAATCATCTTTGGGTGAAACCTATCGCATGGGAAACACTTTATTTGGAACTGCTTTATTTTTTAGATTCTCTAATTTTTACGCCGTTAAAGTTTTGTGCAACATAGCTTATTAGTTTTCGGGCGTGTGGATGATAGATTGTTTGAAACCAATCCAAAAAAAACTTTGCTGTGCAACCATCCATTAAATGAAGCATTATATAGAGCCCCAGGTAGGCCCTCTTTAAAAAAATTATTATATACTCATATTAAAAGAGTTAGACAATTACGAGGGGTAAAAGGTCATGATTTTTTTTTACCGTTAAAAAGTTACTGAAACTCAGAGTATCACAGGTTTTACTGCTTCCAATCAAAGCGTTAGTTCTTTGTACATGCCACCCAATTATCAAACTCATTACAGACAACAATTCGTAGCATCATTATCGCCAACTTATTATTCAAAAAACATCTTCCGTTGGCCAGTGATTGATAATTAGTTAAAAAAAATACTAAACTAGATTTAGGGCTTGTTCCACAATATCTGACTAAAGTTCTGATTAACTATCCGACACATAAACAAACTACAAGTTAAATCCTCCCATTAAAAAAATTTGCGTTTCACAAATATCTAAATTATAAAATTAAGTGTCAGTTAATTATTAAAAGCGTTTTTCAGTTTTCCAGGCAGAAGAGCTTTGACTTTTTGAAAATAAAAAGCATAAAAAGCGAACTGAACTTTTGAACTGAATTTGATAATATGGACACCATAATCTCGTTATGCGCGAAACAGATTGAACCAGCAACAGCGGCCGCCATTATTTTCGAACCAATGTATTTCAATTTCTCAAGTTAGATTAGACCAGCAACAGCAACGTCAACAGCGTCGTTCGAAAAAAGTCCTAAATTTGCTGTTGCTGTTCCATTGCTACCAACTTTGCGCAAGTGAAATTCAGGGGCACCATACTGCAAAAGAAAACTTCGTATACTTTTTTTTATGACACAGTGTTAAACAGAAGTAAGAAGACGATGCTGGTGCTGGTGGCAATGTCAATTTTTTTTTCAATTTCTTTTGCTGGTCTGCGTGCTGTTTGCTGTTGACGGTACTGGTGCTGTCGCTGGTTCAATCTGTTTCGCGCATTAAACTTTTTCTTGTGAGGATTTCTGAAGTCGCAGGCTTATACCAAAGAAGCCGCAAACCACAGCGCCACAAGCCATCGGTCAAAATCAGATTGATTTATGCTCGAGGAAAATTGGACAATTAATAGAATTTTATAAGGAAACCCCCTTTAGAACTGTAGATGCAACTATCGATGCTTGTAATCAATACACGACTAATGGAATTTTCTTTGATTAAATAGGTAATCTGTTGTTCCGTACGCATAAGTTCATTTCACTACGTTTCCTAATTTTCGATTCATAATATAGGGCCCTATTATGACTCGCGATTCGCCAGAAATATTTGGCGAACGCGAATATTTGGTATTACTGTTTTCGAATCGCATAATTACTTTCGCCTAATATGTCAAAAATGGGGCGAATTGAAAACTCGTTCTATTACCATTAGCTAACATTCGTCTCTATCTGTCAGAACCGGTCGAACTGTAAATCCTGGTGACTTTAAATAATAAAGAAGTATATTTTGAAAAGCGTATTTTTAAGGAACCAAAATCTTTTTTCTTTTCTGTTTAAATAATGATGCTGAAACTCTGTCGGGGCGATGATTCCAATGTTTGTTCAACCCACATCCAGCAATTTCAGGCAGTACAGATTTCTTAAAATAAATTGCACGACTGGATGGCACGTACTTGCTCATATGTGCGGTCACATCGTCGAATAAATTAAAAAAATGCACGACTGGGTCGCACGAACTTGTTCTTATATTAGATAATTACTAAACGGCTGCATATTTTGTGTATGTATGTATATAAAGGGTGTTGTTTTAGACGCATGGTTTTCAAGAAGAAATAAAACGCATATAGTTTAATGTTATGGCTCGAATAAATTCCAGCCGAAGCCCAGTTTTGTGAAAATCGGGATCGGTGGCCATCTCGTTTTGGGCCCATCACTGAACGTGTGACGCGCTTGATGGTCGTTCGGCTTTAATTCTTGCACGAATTGGATTTTGTAAGCCTGCAAACCAAAATCTTCCATAAAGTGAATGGGCACATCTCTTACTCATTCGAGTCTTCTTCGATACTCTGCTCCACCGAAACGAACCATTATTTTGGTAATACATTTGCACAATTTGCAAACTTGTTCAGTAGTAAGTCTATGCATTGTGGAATGGCGAACTCATCTGAGCATAAATCAAGTGACAGCTGTCAAAAAGACCAACTCCGAAAAAAGTATTGCCAGATTGAAAACCAACCACACGTCTATTAAAATAAAAAAAAAATATTTTTTTTTTAGAAAATTCTTTCATTTTTTTAATTAGTTTAAGAATTTCATCAGAAAAACAAAGTGTGCAATAAAATTTGAAAACTAAATGTATATCGAGGAAAAAAAAATATTGAAAATCGTTCGACCAGTTTTTTTAAAAAGTCGTTTAAAAAAAAAACTTTTCGAAAAAATATTAAAATTTTTTTTTCTAGTATGCCATGATAAGGAAATCTGTAGTTTTCATCTGGGAAAATTATTAAAAAAAATCAATCAACCCGTTTTCAAAATAATTCGAAAACCAAATTTTTTTTAGAATATTTTAAAAAATCGATCGGATTTTTTTTTGAAAATTTTGAAATGCAATATTAATTGAATTATAAATGACTTTCTATGTGCAAAATTTTATTGAAATCGGGATAACAGTTAACGAGAAAACCGCATTTGAAAAAAACGGTTATATAAGATGTACCGTTATAGAACAAATTTCGAAAAATTCATTCTGACTGACATTTCTTTTTTAGGGGTCACACTTGCAGCTGTGAATATTTAAATTGCCAGTTATGATTTGAATAGGAACTTGATGGCCATTAAAATTGTCGTTATTTCAACTACTATAGTTAGACCTATTCAGATATTGTAAGTTATGTTGACGGAAACTTTAGTCAGATATTGTGAAACAAAGCCTTAATAATTTATGCATATAAATTTAAAATATTATAATTTTGTTTAGTGTAACACTCTGAAAAAAAATTGTAAGAAATCACTTATAATAAGATTGCAATCTTAATGTAATGTGTTTTACTAACATAAATAATTTTTTTGGACGAAACGAAAACTAAGCGTTTTCAAGAATTCCTCTTGTCGGTTGTGGATGTTGAACTTTTAGGGTTTAAATGATTTTGTAGGGTCAAACCTGTATAGTAGTTCACAAAAGATGCGAGCTTGACTGGATTTAAGAAGTTCAGGCCTTAAAGCAACGTTACCAGAAATCTTAAAGGCTTTAAGCGTAGAAGAGTCACTGCGTGCAGAATTTCGAGTTTTTTGGCAGTCCTCGTAGATCTGCCCGTTTTATAAGCTCATCAAGACTTTCTGTTAGAGTCATCACTAGGTCTCCAGTTTAAAGCAGCTAAATAAAACAAGCAAAAGGTCATTAGAAGGAAAAATAAAACAGAGCATCGCGGCATTTTCACTTAACTTAATGGTTTAATCTCCTGATTCAGATAATAAGTAAGGTTTTTTCCGGGACAAATTTTACTCTTGGAGGTTTTGTCAGTTCCTCGCAAGAGGCAGTACCCTAGAAAAAAAGGTGGCTATGAGCTGGATTTGAACCCAGGTTCTTTGGCTTAGCAGTCCGACACACTAACCACCAAGCCACGGGGCACTACAATAATACAAACAAATATTTAAATTAAGGGTTTTTTCAAATAATAAAACTTATTTTTTTGCAAAACTGTAACTTTTAATTTTAATGTTTTTTATGTTTATAATTAATTGCACCTACTTGTCACAAACGACGCTTTTGAACAAAACAGCGTTGAAGTCAAAAAACTACAAATGATAGTTGTGTTTAGAATATATAATTTAAAAAAACACTGCTTTGATTATTAGCATTTAATTTCAATCTCACAAACACAATTAGATAGCTTTCTTATCGCCAACGTAAACAGGGTGTTTACTTAGAAAGTTTTCCCTTTTTATGAATACTCGTATTATTAATCTTTTTTTTTTACAAATAAAATGCATTATCTGCCTTTTAGTGCTCTTTTACATAGTGTTTAGTGTATCGATCTTCTGTGCTTAAAAGTCTGCGCTCGTTTCCGCCTAAGTTACTTTATTATTTCTGAGTATTTCCTCTGATATTGTTCAAAAACAGTCAAAAACATTTTCTTTCAAAAATATCTGCCGTTTTATCACTTATAATTGGCATATGCGTGAAATTAGAGGAACTGGAGAAAGATTGTGACTTTGTTTTTGGTTTTGGACCTCTGCATCAAAGCGGCTGCTAAAAAAAAACACATGCATTGGGCCTGCACACACGAGACTATCTCAACCCGGGGGAAAACCGGTTTCAAACCTTACTTAAAGCACACACGGGATGAACCACTCTGGGGGAAGAAAATGTATACATGAACTTTTTTCCTATTTATATGTACATTTTTCAGACCCCAAACTGTAGGAAATTGTGTGTGTATTAGTTTCATTCTTCGTTCATCCACTCAAATGGTGGTTGAACATTTCAGTCCAATTTATACCACACGTTGTACCTCCCTTGCCTAGAAAACCGGTTTCAGTCCGGGGTGAATAGTCTCGTGTGTGCATTGTCAATGAAAAAGATCCCTTAGTCCTGGGCAGCATCTTCATGTCGATTGAAATATAGATACTGATGTCTGGCTAGATACCAAGTTACTTTACCACAATTTAATTGCCAGTGGATGTCCATGTGGCCCAGTGGTCACTAGTATGCACAAGTTTCTTTCTCGTTATAGAGACTAGGCTTCCAATGAGATCGCTGGTGTAAATACTAATGACAATAAACGAGTTCACCGCTCCTGGCGCCGAACATTTTTAATTTAAAATAATGTGTTAAGAGTTACAAGTTACATTCATTCTTAAAAGAATAATATAAGTGATCTACCCTTAATTGTGCACTGATTGTCCTCTGATTTTGCTCCGGTGTCATCCCTTCTTATCTGCTCGTAGAGTTTGGTCTTTTTGCTTCCTGTTTAATAGCAGATGCTATTTCTTGTTGGAAGAAAATACCATCTTATATTTGAAAAAGAAGTTCGCAATTAACTTACTAAACCTGCGCCCAAACGAAGCAACATTAATTAATTCTAAAAACACCCTGTACTCTTGGCTTGGTACTTTTTTTATTACTTATATTTTACTTATTATTAATTGCAACAGTTGCATTCTTCAGTAATAGCTAGAAAGCTAGACAATAAAACAATACAAAAAGAAATCCTAGGCTAATGACAAAGAAGACAAACCTATGCCACATATCTCCAATAAAAATAAAAACTCTTTGCAACCAAGACACATTACAAACAAACATAAATGATGATCATTGTCGCGCACATTCATCCTCTTCCGCGTTTCAATTGAAAACAACTCACTACGCGGCGCAGCACGTCTTTGTTTTGCCTATGTCATTTTAGTACTCCCCCTTCCTCCGTTGCCGATGTGGCTGGTCTATTGCATTGTCGGTCAAATGGTGAACACTCGCGCCTGTCAACAAACCGCCAAGAGTCATCCTCTGAACAGCCCGCGTCTTAGCTCTTTTCTCCCGCTAAAAAAATGCAAATAATACAGCACACTTTGCATTTTTGGATCGCGCATAATAGTTGCCAAAATAGTGTTGCCATATGTATTTAATTGTAAAATTCAATCCAATTTTCTTAGTTTATTCGATCAAAATAACAAAAAAAAAAATAATTTACGGCATCTGACTTTAGTTCTGAGGTAAATGGTAAATTCAATATTTAACAGAATTTTATTTTCTATGGGCATACAAATCTGATATAAATTTTGTTCCGAACTAACAATAAGCTACAAATTCCCCAACTTAAAGTGTTAACTCTGAAAGTTAGAACCTATTTGTATGTTGACTTCTGACCACAATGAAAACAACAAAATGACCGAAAACTGTTGTCTTTCTATGAATTCGTCGAATTAAAACAGAAAAATTGCATTTTTTTAGTTAGTTGGCAACGCTGTCCTCTGCCCCCAACATGCAGTGTATGTCGCCCGGTGCTATTTACTACCCTACCACACACCATTACCGAGAGTTGTGGATCTTCAACACCTATAATAGACGGACTAGCTAGTTGGTATTGGCCCCTTTGTCACTTTTGCCTGAGTGCAGCGCGTAATTACGTGTCATTTTGTTTTTAGCAGATTGTGCGGCCACAAACGCTTGCTGTCTTCCGCGACTTTTCGCTACGCGCAGTCTTTTTTTTTGTTGTGATGTTTTTTTTTATTCAAATTAGCTTGGCATTAGATTGAAAATATGCCTGCCTTTGTGGAACCTAGTTTCTGCGACTTCCCGGTGCGTATAGTGTTTGTTTGGAATTGAGTTTGTCAATTATTATTTATATAGACCCCTGGTGCCGGTTGCACTAGACATTAAATTATATTGTCCGGTCAGTTGCTCTAAGTCTAAGCAGATACATTAATGCGTTGGTTGATATTTCAAAAAATGGAAAAACATTATTACATTGAAAAAAAAGTTAAAAAAAAAATAGAAAAAAAATATAGAATAAATCTTAGAAATTTATATTTATGTCATCTAAGTTTAATCATCGAAATTGTTGTGGAGTGGGTTTGATTGGGCTTTTGTTCTTGAGCCATTATTCGGCCCTACTGACTGGTCATTCGGCAATCGGTCCTACCCAACAACTTCTTTCTGTCTACCGCTGATGATATGGTGCGAGTTCTCTCATGATCTCCATAGCCTTGTATCTTTCATACTAGAAAGTCTAGTTACCTTGTACAGGCCCAAGAATTTTGGGTTTAAATTAAGATCTGGAAAAAAACTGGGTTCTCCTTTGCACTGCAAGCACTCCCAGTTTGTAGGTTTTTGTCTCCTTTCGTTTCTGTTTGTATTGCTTAACAATTTCCTGTTGAATCCGTGATATTATTATCTCGAGTTTCTTTCCTTATACAGTTTTTCTCTTGATGCAGCTTAATGGATTTTCGATTATATCCCCGGTCTTGGAGGGGCTCTTCTTCTCGCTTCTTGGTGTTGTACTGTTTATAAAGTGTTACACAACAATCTTATTTGTATAAGGTTCTAAACAAGCAGGTTTTAGACTGCTAAACAAACAGTAATTATATAGGTAATTTTGGCGCATAATATGCAAGCTATTGAACTGCTATAAGACTTTTATTGACAGTTGCTATAGCAGCGAAAAGCTTTCCATAAAATCTAAAAAGCTTGTCTCAGGAAACGATCTTATGACAACTAAATGCTAATAGCTTGGTTTGAATGGCCTTACCCAAAACCTTTTATGCTCATGTATTTTTAAGGTAAAAAAATTAGTTTTTAGCACAAAAAAAACAGATTTAAAATAAAAAAAAATTACATTATTTTTGTTTTGTTTTACAGGTTTATTGTTATTGCATCTTCTAATCTATACTGCTTACTGTAACAAATACAAATTTATTTTAATAATAAAAGTATCAATATTTTATTTACCTGAGTTTTAAACTCGAGTCCTTCTCGTTCCACGCTAGTATTACCACTACACCAATTCGTGGTTGAGAAAAATATCATCCAACATTGACAAGCAAATCTTACACAAATTGTTTGCATTTACTTGTTGTGGAGAGCTTTTAAGCAGCTGTTATTATTTTATTAGAATGTGTTTTTATGTGTTTTTTACATTAGCAATTGGGTTACTGTCGCAACTAGGTTGCTGTCTATATTTTACAGAGCAGAATGTTTTTTGAATGAAAAACAACTTGTGTGTACTACCACCTAGTTCATAGGCTGGAGTTATAGCTATTTCATGGGGCCAACCCGATCATCAGACTCCTTTAGTGGTGCTTTATCGCTTTATGTTCAATTGTATCGAAAAACCTTTTGATCCCAAGCTGAGTTCGATAAAATTGAACATAAAGCAATAAAAGAGAAATGATCGGGTTGGCCTCCGTGAAATAGCCATAACTCCAGCATAAGAACTTGGTGGTAGTACACACAATATGATGTTTTTCTTAATACGAAAAACATTCTATTTTTATTTAAATTTTCAGTAAACATCTTTGGAAGGCCGTATACAGGCCATTTTAGAGTTTTATCTACAAGCCTTGTAAGGAGCTTCCTAAACTCACTTTTAAAGTCCTTATAGCAGATATTTTGGGCCTTTTACGTAAAGTTAAATTGTTAGTTGAGAAAAATAATGAATTACTTGAAACCATAAACCTCACGTTACTCCCATTCGCAATGCGGTCGTTGAAAGCCTTATAGAAGCTATTGTTTTTTTTTAATTTTCTGCAAACAACGTGGCAAGGAATTATACAAGCCATTTTGAACCTTAACCTACAAATCCTTGTATAGAAGTTGCCAAACTCACTTTTAGAGGCTATTTTTTAAGTGCCAACGAAAATTAAACCTTATACAAGCTAAATTGTTAGTTGGGTTGGTTCTATGTGTGTACCAACATGAGGGATTCTCTAGCATCAGCTTTGTTAACATTAGGCCCAGAATGTTTAGGTATAAACCTTCTGATTTTTAAATGTTTTTTTTTTCTTTAATTTTCTTTTAAGAATTAGTTACTTTCACATCTTATCCATTGTATATAAACTGCTAAAGTACTATCAAAAACGCGAAAAAATCTTTGCCGCACGAGCCGCTTGGAGCGCTAGTATAGGGACATTTTATTTGAGAGAGAGTGAGAGAGAGAATTAAGAGCATGTTTTTTAGTGTTATGCTTTGTGCTTAGTTTACTGAGCAATGTGAGACAGGTAAAAAAGAAGGAGAACATGAAATAATTCAGTATCAGTATAGCAATGTATATACAATGATCTTATGTTAAAATTAAAAAGCAACTTCTATTTTTCTTTTGTTAAAAAACCCATTTATTTATTCTAGAGCTCAACGTCAGAGTAACAGTTTAGCACAATTGAGTATTCTCTCTTTAGCCAAACTACATGAATGTGGATTGCCCACACTAAATGGGAAGGCCGTATATGCACTTGTAAGACATTCAGGAGACCTGGGCACAGTGAGAAAAAGATTAAAAAAGATTTATAACTTTTGTTAAAAACTGCATTGCTTTAAATATGATAAATTATCTTCTTGGTTCATGCCTATGTTAACTAGCTTTTACCCGGCAAAACACAAATGACACAAACTGTTATACGAACAGGTAGGTACTGTGTAACTAAGAGGAACAAAAAAATATTCACCACATTGTTAAAAAAATAGTATCTACCAAAGAAGCCTATCCAGCAGGCCAATCAATGCTAAAAAACAACCGGCTTCCGGCTATGTCCCAAATCATCACAGTGCACAGTCTAACCACCGATGTCCGATCACTCGAAGCCGCAAAGTCACTCAACTTTCAACCTTGTCTTCCGCGGTGCTCCGGTTCCAAAAGCATCACGCGGGAAGAAAAACAAAGTGAACGAACTGAGTAACGACGACTTATCGATTTTTTTCTAAGGAATTCTCTTTGGAAATTTGCGGCGGTTGAAATTTATATTCCTCTTCACCTGTGTGCCTGTGTCACATTACGAAAGCATGGGTGGCAGTATTTAAAAAAAAACCATAGGTATATGCTACTCAAGAAAAAACAACAATACAAACCCCCAAGTCATTCAACTTTGATCGATACAGTTTAATCAATTTCAGTTGTTTTTTTTCTTTTCTACTTCTTCCCATTGTATATAAACTGCAGTTTATATACAATGCTTCTTCCTCAAAAAGGGAATGACTCAGTTCTCAATTCTTCTCATTCTGAATTATAAAAAGAGAGTGAGATAATATGACGTATGTATATTTATTATCTTCGAGGAGCTCTTGCTCTTTCATGAATTTTGTTTGGCTCATTTAAAAAAAAAACTGTCATCAATAGTTTCAACTCCACACTCTTCCTTGGGAAAAATTACTATTTAAGAGATGTAAAAATGAGATATTTAAAATAAAACTACTCTTCTACTATGTGTTTTAATGAGGAATTTTTAAGAGCTGAAATATTTTTGTGTTGGTGATGTTCTGCTCGTTCTTCGTTCATCGACTCGACCACTGTATTCCATTGAAGGTGAACGACCGACCTAGCCATTTGTTTTTACTGGTGTATCAGTATAGAGCAAAATATAACGAGAAGTATACCCCCAAATAGAATTTGGAGAAATACACCATAACTAAAAAAAAAAAAAAAAACACTGAGCTAAAATAAATTAACGGCCAGGAAAGATACAAATAAACATGGCTTATGAATTGGGTACATATGTAGTTCTTTTCATAATTTCAAAGCTGGTGCTGGACATTTTTGGTCTTCAAATATGAGGATGAATGATAGCTGACTAAAGCTTTGTATAAATACAATCATTTTATATACAATGATATGCCTGCTTATGCTTAGCTTCGCTCTGATTTATCTACTTCTCTATTAATTTTAAGATACAAAACAAAATTTTTTTTTTAATTCAAAATTGCTTTTTACGGCTTTTAAGTCCACCAAAAATTGGCGTTTCGTCCCGATAACTCACTTGGACTCTTCAGTTGACAGTGAGTACCTTTGTCAAGTCGCAACTTTCGATTTGTTCAGTTCAACATATTTGAAGTTTTTGACAAAAGCCTAATGATTAAATTTGTAATCATTTAGTTGGATAGAAAGAGCTTTAGTCCAGGGCCAGACAAAGTCAAATGAATTGAAGGTTTTAATACAAACAAAGGAAAGTTAACTTTGAGTCCAAGTGATTTACCGGGACAAAATGCCAATTTTTGGTGGGCTTAAAAAGCCGTTAAAAGGTATTTTGAATCAATAAATTTAACAAAGTCCAAAATTAGTGCTAGGGTTTCTACTTAGTTGTTTTTTAATTTTATTTGTCTTACAGCGTAGTATTTACCGTTTGTATTAAAAGTAAAAGCTTCAATATTCATTTTTTTAATAAAATATATTGTATAGGTATAGTATTTATTTTTGAAAAAAATATTCTTGGGGAATATGACAGGTTAAATTAAGCAGACAGATATGAAACTGCGAAAAACAGACAATCTATTAAAGCTTTTTGGAAGCAGTAACAATAATTGTTCAATTTTGGAAACTACAGGCCTAATATCAATAACGTACATATACATATCTGCCAAGCAAATTTCAAATCGCTTACTACATTCGCACTTACAAAGCTTTTGAAACTCTTTGCATTTCAAGGATTTTGGGGTTACAAAGATATAGTTTTTCACTTTTAATAAAAGTATGTTAAAAAATATCATAATTTAAGACATATTTGCGCCTTTTATCATGTTGATATTAAAAAAAAAAACATTGACAAAATTTTATTGTCGAAGTAGTGTTCAGATAGACAAATTACCCAATTCCATCAATTATTGATTACTGCTTATTTTCATTGACTCAGATTTTTTTAAATAAAAAAAATATAATCATTTGCATCCAGCTTTAATAAAACACTTATATACATTTTTACAGTGAAATTTTAAACTCCACTTTAGGTTTAAACTTCAGTTCAACAATTTTTTAGGTTTCAAAATTCCGTTTAAATCTTGAATTCAGTTCAATTTGTGGTTCAAATTAATAGAACTCCTCGATTTAAACCTCATTTCAGCGTTAGGAAGAATATATCATGATGGCATTTTTGATGATTGTGTATTAACAGTAGTAGTAGTAGTAGTAGTAGTAGTAGTAGTAGTAGTAGTAGTAGTAGTAGTTTTTCTTTCAGAAAATATTTATACCCATGCATGTGCTTCTTAAATGATATATATATATCAATTTGCGAAAGTGATTGATAACAAATCACTTAAAATACTGGCCCGAGTTGTAATTGTTCGAAACATTTTGTATGTCAAAAAATTGGGTCAAGGGCCTACATTAACATAACAGAAGTTTTATAGAAGCTTGTTGGCCTAATTAATTCGTTAGAAGATTTCTTAAAAGCATTTTGTTTTCAGGGATATATGTAATCGTATTCCTTTATTAAATGTAAACTTAGCGAGCAATTGATTTAATAACTGCGAAATTTGTTCAAGTCTTATTGACAGCCGATGCGTCTACTTTATCGCATTTGCATAGTCTTTGTTTTTAACTAACATGACAATGATGCTGATAAAAGTTAACTTTTTTTGGTTGAACCTTATAAAAATGTAAATTTTTAGGATAATTGCATAACAAAGTATCTTTAGAGAGATTATAAAAAAAATATTAATTTTATTTAATACAATTAAAAATACTAATCACAGTTTTCTTCTCTAATTTCAGGTAATTTGCAAAACACCGAGTGAAAGGTATCTTCTAATTTCAATTGAGTCAATTTTAATAGAAATTTAATTTACTGTCAATCCTTAAAAAAAAACTGTTTTCAAAATACACATATTTAGGCGAAAAACCTCCATTTTAAGGTAGATATATTGCAGATAAAAGATTTATTTACAATGTTAGTAGCCCTTTCAGACGTTATCAAATGATAGGAGATGTCCCTTCTTCTTTTCTTTTATATCCGACGTTGGCAAGTCTCCTGGTTTTGAATTGTTTCATATCTAAAGACAATCAAATACTGGTGTTTTTGCATTCATTTGTACCAAGAGTGCTTAGACCTGCCTCTCTTCTTTCGCGATTGTACTGGAACCTGGAATGTTTTAAGGTATTGCCTTTTTGACGAAGTTTTCAAAATCTCTTCTTAAAACATGACAATACCAACTGATCCGGTCGAAAGCTTACAGCTCCGACCGTTCATACTTCCAACATTCGAACTCGCGACCCTCAAATTTCGTCGAATTTGTTGCATTACTTTGCTAGCCCGCGGCAACCAGCATCGAAATTTTCGCGAAACGACTTCGCTTTCGACACGTGCATGCTCCTGTTTTTATGTGATTTACTGATTTCTCCTTTAGTCGCTTTTTCCGACAAAAGGCGAGACGCTGCAATGATATTCTCACCCGTCACTGTACTGGTTCCGATTATTTTAAGAATACACCGACGACTGAGGTCAAAAAAAATTATTAAGAGCATTGAATTTTAAAAACAAAATACTTAAATAACTAAAATTAAAAAAAAAATAGTTTGATATATTTTTTTACTTTTTTCCAAAATTTTGAGGTTGAAAATTAATTTTTCAAAAATTTATTCTCAAAACCGATTTATTTATAAACAAAATAAAAGAAGAAATTTCAGCTTTATAAAAAGGCCCTTTCCAATCTAGTTTATGAATACCTTAAACTAACTCTGTAAGCCGAACATATGAAATAAGGTTGACTTTCAACTTTCGGATTGTATAGGGCACCAAAACTCGTGTAGGTACCTGACAAACAAAAATGATTACGGTTCAGTAGCGCAGTGCCCGGTCGGTACTTCGCTCCCTGCGACAATATTTCAGTCATGAAATCCACTGTTTTACGGGCGAATCCTTAGAAGCCCTAAACACGATCATTTAATTTCACATATCAACTACCACTCAATACGATTTTGCTGAGTCTGTCGATATCACGCTGCAAGAAAATTATGATAAACAAAAGTTTTTGGAAGATTTGTATGCAATTAAATCATCGACATATGCGATTGCACGAGGAGCCTCCCAATAGAATGGCTGGTGTAAATACAGAAGAAAATCGGCGAGTTTACCGCTCCATGTTGCAGATTGTTTGTAATATCAAAGTCACGTTGCCATTCTTGACAACTAACTTTCCATCATTAAGCATATTATAAATCATGCAAAACACGGATAAGCTTCAGATAAAGACCTTCTTTGAATAAGGTGTCGAAAGCCTTCTCCAAACCAACCGGACAAGGGACAGATCGTGAAGAGGCTTAACGTGGACACCTGCCTATTAAGGCTTAATTCCACGGTGGGCCTACCCGCTTTTGGAGTTCCCTTGGGGCGGACAAGACCCCTAAAGTGGTTTACCAGACCACACTATCATCTAGAGTGGTCAGCTAAACCACTCTAGTAGCAAATGATGAATTTCTCATGGTAAATTCATCCTCCTTGCTAAGAAGCAGGGCCTATCATGCACCCCTAGTATCAAGGTTAAATAAGACAATGAACACACGCTTCTTACGAAGCCGTGCCATCCTCCCAGAAACCAAAGATACCTTTTCGCTTCCGCATTTAGAGTAACCACAGCCCCCGTGAAGCGCCCACAAGGGGGCCTACCTCAATTTTAACAGGCGACTGCTACCGAGACAAGCTCACGTAATCAGCCGGGGCTCCTGTTAACCCACGGTACCTACTTTTAGACCCTAGGTGAGGCCTCGCCCGTCTCTCATGAGACGCACTTGTGGTTCGACTCCATGAAGTCGCTAGCTCACCATCCAGTAAGGCAACAGTTCAGTAATCCAGTCAACCAAGGTGAAGACTAGGACACTCCCTGAATAGAAGCATGGTTACAGCCTCTTGTCCTTACGGAAAAAGTGGTGATTGCTTAACTAGACTAGGTATTGGAAGGCTCGTACTTCCGGCAACCTGACCATAGGCCAATTCTGCCCCCGGACCTATAGGAGAGGATGTTTTAGCAGACTCTTACTGCAGGCACATCCATACCGTGGGCCTATTCTTACATCCCCGAACCCACATGGGTTACCCGACAAGGGACAGGCACCCATGCATTGATTCTCTTATTTTTTTTTCATTAGAAACTTATTTAACGCGACATGAATGGTATCATGCCCCTTAAAGCCGAACTGTTTATCGGTAATAAAATGTTTGCCATCCGCCCACTTGGAAAGAGCTCTATTGGGAACTTTATCGAATACTTTTCTGATACTGGAAAGAAGATTTATCGGCCAGTGATTTGCCAGATTAGAATTATCCTTACGCTTTTTAGGAAGATCATGTACAAAAGCTGTAAACCAACTCACTGGAAAACATTTCTTTAGTGACTAGAGTTCAACCTTCGAAATAAGAAGGGATCTGACCCGTTCTGCTAGGCTATGGTAGTTTTGTAAAAGTTTCGTCGT
Organism: Platycheirus rosarum; assembly: GCA_963971375.1. Lineage (NCBI taxonomy): Eukaryota > Metazoa > Arthropoda > Insecta > Diptera > Syrphidae > Platycheirus > Platycheirus rosarum. The sequence goes on from OZ020508.1 coordinate 25,954,958, forward strand.
TGAACCCGGTGAAACCAGGATTCTTAAATCGGCATTGATGCTGTTTCGAAGGTAAAAAAAGATTCAGCTAATTTTATATGTTTCAAATCGTGATTCACCAGGACTTAAAAAAATTACCCTGTTAACTCTCGACCTGTACCTTCGACATCGTGTTTGAGGTACAGATACACTATGAAAAGGATTCATGATGACGATTTTAATTCAAAGAATTCGGTCGTAATGGCAAGTTTTTACCTTACTTGGTTTTTTTCTTGAAATTACCTACCAGATTTTTGATCAGTTTTTCCCAAAACAAATATCAACCCAATGTTCCAAAGGAAGATGTGTCTTAAAAAATGCCTTCAATACACCATTTTTAAAACCTCACTAAAGCACCTATTTGCCATTGGCATTTATCCATATCTTTTTCCTAGACCCAGCACAACCAAAAACAACACTTGTAATTTTCCACAAATGAAACCTTCCCATACGATCATTGAACCCAAAGTAGCCGAAAACTCGCGTGAAAATGTTATGTTTTACTGACCAATTTATATAACACCAAAATACACAAACAGTTATCCGGAATTCCGATGAGTAATAATTCCACCGAAAAAGAAAACTGTGACAGATATTCCCCATGAGCGGGCGGTTTTACTCGTAAATGCAAAGTTATGTTTCGTTTTATAGCAAACATTAACTTTTTCGTTCAAAGAGCAATGACACCAATGATCCAGAAAAACATTGATTACATAATTTTTTGTTAATTTTTTGCAATTAAAACTAACAGCAGGTGTTATTAGCGCGTGTTCGATAATTAGTTCACAAAAAATAAATTCCAACAATTCGTGCGGCACTTTTGAAGAGAAGTTTATGCGGTCGTTGGCCCATTTCTGGCTTTAGTTGGGCAAAACAGTCGGCCGTTGGAAATGTTGTTATAGTTAAGAAGTGTCAACAAATGATTTCTATGTTAACAATAGAGTGGTAAGGTGACGTTTCATTGTTACCGCCGTGGATTGAATTCCGTTTGATTGGCGATTGCTCTGAGTCATTGGATGAGCCATGGCCGTGAAGTTGAATGTCCCGTTGAAATTGAGCACGAGTTTATACTTTTCGTTTTTTTTTATTTTTTTATTTTGAATAAACTGTTAATTCTTTACTTGCGTGGGAGTACAATCAAAAGTTATATGGAAATTAGCTTGTTGTTTTATTTTTTTTAGAGCCCGAGTCAAGTTAAAAAGCTTCTCTATTTTTATGGTTTAGTTTTTTCATAGTGTTAGTAAGAAAAGTTTGACATATTTTAAAAGAATATTTTTCAACTTAATTGTTTAAGTTGTATCAGTCAAGGTACACAACATTCTGTTGTAAGTATTAATCACAAAATTTGTAACAATGTATTGTCAAAAAAAATCTAAATATTCTTGAAGATGAGCATTAGTCATAATCTTCATCATCAAATTCTTAAACCATTTCTTGCAAATGGGATTAGAACGAATATCACCTCTATGTACTTTTCCCGATGTTTAATTATCAATTAGTTTCTAGAGTCACTGACTAAACTGACTGTTGTTCACGTTGGTCTTGATATTTATTGTTAAATATCGCTTTCAGAAATCCCTTATTTTTTAACTAAGCTCAATATTTCGAAAAATTATATTTGGTAGCACATACTTTGTAATTAAGTTCGTATCAAGCTCCGAAAATAAGCAGTTTTGGATATTTTTACCTTTCTCAAAAAGTGTAAGACATTAAACTATCCGGTTTTCAGTTGAGTTTTTTTTTATCCGGAACAGGGAAATAAAAAATGTGTAAATTTTTGAGGAAAGTAAGCCTGACACCAAAAAATATTTACATCGTTTTTAAAGACTTAAATTCTCTGTCCTCTAAAATTTAGTTACTAACCTTTTCTGTAAAATAAATATTTACAAAGGCATTTTTGAAATAAACATTTTTTTTATAGATTTTGAAGAAAAAAAGTAATTTTATTGCTAGCAATACCCCAAAATCTTTTTACTTGCGATATACAGCTGCGGTCAAAATACTATCAAAGGAATCTGAAATCATGAAAACATGAAAAAATAAACTAAAAAGCAAATATAATTTATGTTTTTTTTTTAGGAAGTTTGAATCTTTATTTATTAAAGCCTACACAAAAAATTTAAATTCGGATTGAATATATATAATAAGACGAGAAATAAAAATCAATTTCTCCAAAACGGGTGGTCAAAATAATAGTAGTGTCGCTAGCTCTAACCTGAAAATTTTAATCAAAATAGCCTACTTTCTTCAACTTCTTTAATATTACTGATAACTTGCTTAAAGATTAATATTTGGTTGAGTGCATGACCTTTGTTTTTTAACAGGAGCATAGTAGCATTGCATAAAGTCAATCAGTTTTCGGCATTTTTTTACGGTTATTGATGTCCAAGAATCCTAAACTCAAAGGTGCCAGTTATTCGTTGGTTGGCTCTTTTAATAGAGTTCTTAACGTCACACCACAAATTCTGAACAGGATTAGAAAAGGGTAACTGTAGATTACATTTTATCACATTGGTACTTTTGTTTCCACAACACTGTTTCGCAACATTTTTTTTTGGTTTGTTCAAAGTCCTGCTGGAAGACCTAAATCGATGGGGTTTCTTCATTGACGTATGAAAACTTTACTTTCTGAAAAATTGTCCATATTTCCATAGCCATTATATCCATGATTTTTTTGTATGCGAACAACGATTAGCATCCCATCCGCTACGCACGTGCGGAAGACATGGGAAAGTCAAGTGACGGTCTACTCTATCCCTGTTCTGTGTTTTTTCTCTAATTCCATCCCTTTATATAAATATAAACTCAATCCAAAAATAAATTAACAAATAATTTCAATAACCCAAAAAATTATAAAAAAAAAATCAATTCACGCGCCGACCAAACTTATTCAGTTTCCAAATTCATTAATCAGTGCATATAATATAAATTAAGTGCTTTGAAATAAAAAAATCGCCCAAAAATCAATTTAATAATTCATAATCCAGTGCTTTGTAATCAAAAATAAGTTTTTATTAATACCCACTAACGAGAAAAAAAACACACCACAGCGAGTAAGCTCCTTCTCTTGTCTTTTTTCCATATTTCCTTCCTCACAGACGATTTAGTTTAATCATTGCGGTAAATCCTTATGGTTAAGCTAGATCGTTATCGGATATATTAATTAATGTTCTCTGAGTAACCAGGGGCGGATCAACTCAATTATTATTAAGGCATAACACTAATAATAACTGTTTTTGTGAAGCTCAAATTGGGACTTAGTGGAGCATTAATTATAGTTAATTGTCCGTCTTTGTTTTTTTTTTTTTTTTTGTATTTTTTATGAGTTGATTATTCCAACATTCGTGGGCTCAGGAAAAATTTCTGTGCTGCATACGTTTATACTTCATTAAACAAGCCAGCTGTTTTGGCATTAAGTAAAACCCAAGTAGGAGAAAACTCTGATCACTCGGAATTTAACCTTCATGGGTATAACTTAGTGCCATTATTCTTTGCCTATCACGGAATCGCCGTATATATTAGGAATGATGTCGCATACCAACTTCTACCACAATATGGTCTGTGTTCAAATACAGATTTTAACTTCATGTGGTTAAAATTCACGGTAAATAAGCGCATTATACATACTTGTTTTATCTATAGAAGCCCTAATTTGGATAGAGTGTCAACTTCCAACGAATTTGATGCTTTGTCAGACACCATTCAAAGTATTGTTGCCCATTATCCTCACACTGAAATCATTATTACGGGTGATTTCAATGTACACAATTCAAGTTGGCTTCGCTATTCTGGCCAGACAACACCCAAAGTTAAACCAACTAACTCAGCTTGTTGATGAGCCAACGCGAATTCCTGACATTACAGGCCAAGCCGCCAACACACTAGACTTGTTTCTTACCTCCGATCCTGATAAACACAAAATTCGTGTTTTTTCGCCTCTAGGCACATCAGACCATTGTGTCATTTCTGCAAATCTCTCGTGCCAACAAAACTCAGTTGAAGAGAAACCCCCTAGGAGAACCGTTTGGCAATACGAGAAAGCCAACTGGGACGGTCTCAATAATTTCTTCAGGATCTTTAACTGGTCGCTCTGCTTCCTCGGTAGTGACATAGACTCCAGCGCAGTTATGGTAACAAATGTTATCCTCTTAGGTATGCGAAATTTTGTCCCGAATAGGTCAAAAAGTATCAAACCTAAAGATAACTCATGGTTTGATTCGAGCTGTAAAGAGATTATCAGGTTGAAAGAGGTAAGTTTCCGATGTTATAAAGCCAACAAAACCGAGGAAAACCGGAAAAAGTTTCAGCAAGCTAGAAAGGCCTGTAATGTTCACATTCGCAAGACTAAATACTGCAATGTCCCAAAGGCAGTAAAAATTTTTAGTCATTTGTTAAAAACGTAAAGAACTCCTCGTCATCATCGGTTCATCATATCTTTAATGATACTCCTGTTGTCAGTTCTCAAGCCCAATTCGCTGCTATCTCAACGCTGCCAGCAGGTGTTTGTACTCCTCCTGTACTCGAGAGCGTAAATGACTTCAAGGGACCTATCTTCTTTCGCACTCGTACAGTCGCAAGAGTATTAAAAGATCTTAACATAAACAAATCCGCTGGCCCGGATAAAATCCCCGCTATTGTTCTGAAGAGGTGTTCTTCAACGCTGGCAAAACCATTGCGTAAGCTTTTCCATCTGTCCTATTCCTCTGGTCTCTTCCCGAGTGAATGGAAAACAGCATTTGTCCAGCCAATCCCTAAGAAAGGCGAATCTTCTTCTCCCTCAAACTATCGACCAAATTGCACTTACGTCCCTTCTTTCCAAGGTCATGGAAACGTTGATTAATTTTCAGCTTAAGAAATATCTTGAGGACCGAAAGCTTCTTAATGACCGGCAGTACGGCTTTCGTAGCAACAGGTCCACTGGTGATTTGATGGGATATCTCACCGAAAAGTGGAACCAATCTCTCCATCGTTTTGGGGAAAGCAAAATTATTGCACTTGATATTTCTAAGGCATTTGATAGAGTTTGGCATCAAGCTCTTTTATCGAAAATGCGTGCATTTAGACTCGACAAATCTCTTCTTCGTTGGATTAGTAATTATCTTTCGAAACGCTCAATACAAGTTGTATTGGACGGATTCAAGTCTGATTCTCACAAAATAAACGCTGGCGTGCCCCAGGGCTCTGTTTTGTCTCCGACTCTCTTCCTTATTTTTATCAACGACTTATTATCTGAAACAACTAATCCTATCAATTGTTTCGCAGACGACAGTACTCTCAGCTTCTCATATTCGTTTCCAGATTCACATCCTCGTTCTTCGAATATGGAACTGCGTATGGTAAGTTCATTAAATTCTGATCTTGACAGCATTGTACAATGGGGAATAAGAAACCGCGTAGAATTTAATGCTTCGAAAACACAATGTTGTCTTTTGTCGTTAAAGCGAAATATACCTCTAATGCCACTGTCCATGAGTGGCACTTGCATAGAGGAAACCAACCACCTCTCAGTTCTCGGTGCATTACAGACCACCTTCTGTGGAATGACCACATATTTGACGTTGCCAAAAATGCCGCGAGATGTTTAGGTTTCCTTCGAAGATGCAAGAAGTTCTTCACCCCGTCTGATCTGGCTACAGTATAAAGCATATATTCGCCCCAAAACTCGAGTATGATTCCCACGTTTGGGCAGGTGCTCCCGTTACCCACTTGAGTTTTCTAGATATAATTCAAAAAGAGCTTTAAAAATGATGCGACCGAACAATAACAGAAACATTTACATCTCTTGAGCACAGACGTAATGTTTCTTGCCTTTCGTTATTTTATCGTTATTTTAACAAACAATGCTCTAGCGAAATAGCCAGCTGCATTCCTCCCCTGAACCAATAAACCGTTATACTCGAACTGCTAGGCATGCCCATCATTTTAGCCTAGAGCCTAACTTCGGACGCACTGTTAAGTATAGAAATTCTTTAGTCGCACCACACGAATGTGGAATGCTTTGCCAGGCTCTGTTTTTCCCTCCTCATTTCCCTAATGCTCGTGCGGTGTTTCAACATTTAAAGGGTAGACAAAAACCCCTTTCGCGCGTGTAAATTATAAAAAAAAAAACATCTGAGTAGGCGAATTAAAAAGAATAAAATTTCAAACTGTCACTCCGGGGGGAAAGAAAAAAGTATCAAATCAAGACAATAACACCTTTAACATATTTATCACGAGCAATGTTTTTTTTTACCACAACTTTGTAAATTATATTGGGAAATGGAATATTTTATACTAAAATGCATTGTGAGCCAAAAATATAATCGATCATTGCCTATCTTTTAAAATTCATTTCATATATATTTAACATTGGTCGGCATGTTTACCGTATATTTTAACCATCCAATTGTGTTGATCAAAAGCGAAACCCATTATATCCACTTTTGAAAAAAAGTCTTAAGTATGAGGTTTTGTTCCTATCGTTCAAATGCATACGTTGGACCTTAATTTGGATTCGAAATCACATTTTGTTCTACAGAAAACAGTCCCCAAAATCAGAAGTTAGTTTCAAAACCCCTTTTATCCACATTAGTTTTTGTTTTAAAATCCATTATATCCACTTAAGAAAATTCAATTTAAATTCAAAATCCCTTATATGCATGTTATGAGATGATTGAAAAGGTCCTTCAAAAGAGAAGAGCTAAAGCTTTCTTTAACATTTAAAAGAAGAAATCGACGATCTTGTGACAATTTCATTTGACTGCCAGAAAAACATGGGTTTGCCGAGGGTACCAGATTAAGCGGCTTATTATTCTCGAAAGTTTTACATCTATAACTTTGGAGTTGTTATGGGGAGTTCAAAATCCTCCTCAACAAAGAAAATGTTTTTTTCATAACATGGACTGACAACCAATTTTTAAAAGGCTCCAATCAGATTGCTTCCGCTGTTTTCAACCGTCTATGCAGCCTAACTTTGAAGGAGGTTACAACCGTACGCTTAGTTTGAGATGGATGCGGTTGTCTAAACAAAGATTCAACCATTAATGGTATGTGCTCATTTTGGCTTTTAAACAAAGCTCAACAGAGTGTAAAAACTCTTGAAATAATTTTTCCGGTACCTGGACATTCTTACATTCCACCCGAGCTTTTGCCCTTGTCAGGTAATTTTACATTTACATGTAAATGAATGTTTTTAAAATTTTTTTCACTGTGATATTTTTTTAAGGTCAAACAAAAGCAGATTATCATAACGCCAACCGAATATCGAGAAATTCACCACAGTTATTCATTTAGGAGATGACTGCTGTCCCGTTTTCGACTGGAAAAGTTCCACAACAGAATTTATTCGCCCAATCGGTACCTGGCATTTTAAATTTAATGAAACTAAGAGATTCATCTTAACTAAAGACAATAGTAGGGATGTTTTGGTACGTGGTGAGCCATACTATTTATCTGGTATAGAAGCTTCAAAATCTGTTATTAAAAACATAAACAAATTTCGAGGATGGATCCATCAAAAATAGAAATGGGGTTCAGCTTAATGACGAAAAGGTGATGAAAAGATGTCTTCTACTTGCGACATAAACATTATTGAGAAGATTGGATATCCATCGAAGAACTTCAGTTCTACAAAGAAATAGAAGTCAACCATTCAAGGCACGTGCTAGAAGATTGAAATCATCCTATCTGTGAACCTCAGCAAAGATTAGAGACGTTGAATTTAAAAACTTAAGCTTATTTTAAAAATAATGTTTTCGTGTTTTAAATTGCAAAACTTTTTAATTTTATTATGAAATTCAGAGGTAAATTTTAAAACGTATTACATCCATATTTGTTTTTGCCTTGACTTCAAAACTTTTAACCTAAAATCATGATTTCATGGCTAAAGCTGTGAAGAACGTTAATTCAATCATTCCTGCAAAAAAAAGTTCAAAAAACTGTTTTGTTTAGAGCACACAAGTTTTTCTCGATTATCTCGAAAAATATCAAAAGGATATAATGGGTTTTGCTTTTGGTCAACACAATTCATCTCCAACTTTTGAAAAGTTTAAATTACTTATATACCTATTTCGTAAATCTCGTGGTCATTTAAACAAAACAGCAATAGAAGTAGGGGAGTCTAAGGAGTATGGAGTCTACTGGCTTCGGAAAATGTAATAAAAACAGCCATATTGAAATACTCGAGCACTTCAGAAATTAATAGTGCATATGTCCCACGTGTCTCTAATAACGGAGAAATGTTAATCTGCCGGTTTTTCATTGTGGGGGTCGGGTGGCTGTATGGTAGGGAAAAGAATGAAAACAAAAAACGTCAGATTTACAGGGGGGTTGTTAAGTGAACCCGAAAGGAGCTCCCTTTCAAAAAAACTGACGATTCGGACATGACACAAGTTCGAGGCAGCTTCTTGGGAATAGAAAAAAATCGCCATTTTTTAAATACTCGAGCGTGTCAGATTATTATACAGGCAGTTCAGCTTAATTTCCTAGTCGTTGTGACCAATAATCTGACGATTTTTTGGAGGGATTTTTTAATCTGACTGTTTGAAAAAAATGTTGAGAAACAAAAAATTTATCACGAAATGTGGCACTTAAATTGCACCGAAAATAGCATTCAAATAAAAAACCTATTTAATTTAATTATAATATTCAGAGAAAAATATAAGAAAAACTGCTCACTAAAACACATTTACAAAAAAAAAAAAAAAAAAAATAAAAGAAGAGATTTTTGGCCTTATAAAAAAGTTTAAGAAGTTGTTTTTTTAAGAATTTATTTTATTATTCTGTTTTTTAAGTCAATTTTCTTAGAAAGTTGCCCTTATTGGCTAAAAGAGTAGACCCCCCTTCCATAAAAATACATGTTTCACTACAGCAGCACGTACTAAATTTTATTGATTGTTTTTGCTACTTCGGCTCGAGCAAATCGGCAGATTATATATTTTCCGTTATTCTTGAAGTATTTCCTTTAAAAAAAAAAAAAAAAAACGACCGCGCTCGAGAATGTCAAGGTCACAAGTTTGTGAACTTACCTCTCCCTTTTGCCAAGATCAAATCGTCAGATTATTGAATTACACACTTTTTAGCATGTAATTAACCCACCTTACCTTAATCTGACGCAATCGAGTATTTCGAACGATCAATTTTGTTTTACTAATCTGTATAAAGGGTTAATATATGATAAACGTTGTCAGCAGTGTGCAAGGTATTATGTTAATCTGCCGCGCATCGAGTAAATCCCGAAGCCTCTCTAGGGCAAAATAAGTTATGTACATACTTACAAATTAATGCCTGACATTTTAACTTATAATAATAATTATTATTTTGATTATACCCAGTGCCCACGCATTATTTTCTTTGAAAGTGTCATTGACCCTGACTTTGACTTTTTACATAGGAGATTTTCCTTAAGAATCATTTTACCAAATAATATGTAACCAAAAGCAATCGGAAATAAAACTAATCATTCATCAGCCACTGTACTCTGCCAAAACAAGATATCGTTACTTTCTCTCTGTTGCTATGTAGCAAGTTGGCGACAACCACCCTATCTTTGTTCAAACATTATTCAACCCACTTTCCTTAGGTGAAATATAATCATCGCACCAACAGAAAGTCACAGTCAAGGTCAATGTTCGTTGCGTATGCGTATGCCTTTGCCTATGTGTATCTGCCTACTCATTATTTGTATAACAAAAAATTCGATTCTTTTTCGGACGAATTCAACAAAGAGTTTGTCGTGCGTGATATGTCTAAAGAGAAGTATATATATGTTCTCCACCCACATCCACTCAATTTTTGTTTACTATTGAATGGTTACTAAAATAATAAAAGAAAATTCTCTGGAAGCCATATTTATAAATTTCTACATAAATAATTGCTCTTAACAAGAATATGCATGGGTGTATGTATGTACACAAAAACAAGGTATGAAGATATTACAGCTAAGAAGGAAGAAATTAATCAAATCAATCACATGTAGGAATGTACATATGTATGTATGTATATTACAAAGTATGTTAATATGTTATATTTTTACTTGCGATTATAGGTACTATAATTCAAGTTATGCATTCGTGCAGATTAAAAATTTTGAGGTAACAATCAAACATGCCATTACGATGATAGAGAAACATATTTGAGTTACTGGCAAAATTCTGTGCGTCTGGCTGTGTGTCTGTCTGTCTGTACGGATGTATTTTGGACTGCAGCCAAAACGGTTGGCCCAATCGTCTTCAAATTTTGAACTTAAGGTTATTTTGGCATTAATAATATAATAAAATAATATTAATATTTTTAACTAAGTGTCTGTAAGGCACAATGCCTTTTAGAATGCAACATGACGTTGCAGGAAACTAGTTAGAAGAATTAGAAAGATAGCAAAGAATTTTGTTTTCATTCTACATTCTACAGAAGAGTTTTTCCAATATTTTTTTAAGCTCAAAATTTAACGGTTCGTGCCATATAACCGTTATGTAAAAGCTTATTTTTCTCGGAAACGACTCCAAGATTTTTTATAAGAAAAATTCAGTGTACTACTGTAGGTATGCAATATATTTGGCGAACAAAAAAATTAGCCTAAGTAATTTTGCATAAATTTTTTTTCGAAAACTTTTATTTTGTATTTTTAATAATTAAAACATTTTTTTTTTTTTGAAAAATTAATATTTTTTAAATGAACGTTATTTTTGTGCTTAAGTTTGCATTCTTTAATTATTTTTTTTTTTAAAGTTGTTAAAAAAAATAAAATGGGGTTTAAATCATTTCAACCAATACAATTAAACGTACTTTATTCAAACAATCAAAAGTCACAAAAATCGAATAAATGCTTCGATGTTCACTTTAATTTTCTTAAATTTTATTCTACAATGTGACCGCACATATGAGCAAGTTAAATTGATAACTACTCCTCAAGACATTTAAGATTTGGGAATGTTTTATCATCACAACTAACAGTAGTAGCTTACTCGAAACTACTTGTGTATCTAAAGCAGTTTTTTAAATTTAGTCGATTTTTTAAATTTTTTAAATGATCGCTCAAAATAAATGCACAACATATAGGTTTCGGAGTAGATTTTAATACTTCTTTAAGATAATCTTCAAATTAGATAAGTCAATTCAATCCTCATAGCTGAACTCAATTTTTCATTGGCTTATTAGTACTTCTTTTTAGGGATAAAAACTGAAATATTTCGAGCAAACCAATTCATCAGTTCACATTCACATTTGTGTTGAACTGCTTTTCCATTATGCGTACATTTTAATACGCACATCCTGTTTATATATTAAATTAAACATTTAAATATCCTTGCAATGCAATACATAATACAAAAGACTTTTCAATTCAATAAACAAAATTAAAAAAAAAATCTACGGTTGAATTTTATCATCCTGTGTCAGTAAGAAATGCATTTTCTTTATATAATCTTGAATTTTTCAACTGTCAATCTAGATTTGAAAACATTTTCTCAGATCCTCGGAAAAAAAATGTTTGGCTTTGTTTTTGCGTTAACCCATTTATGAAAACTGGTTAGCAGGGACAATGTGAACATGATCGGATCTTTGTTTTGTTTAACAAAGAAAAGAAAAATCCTTTGAAGAAATGACAAAGGATGTGCATATGCGTTTAAGAAACTTAATGGAGGGTTGATTCAAAGAAGCCTTAATATTCAATCATTTTTCCAGTTGTTAAGAGTTAGGAGATTTAAGGGTCTTGTTATGCAGCAACTTAAGGTACCTACATGTATGTGTGTTTAAGAGGAGGAAGAAAATACGGTGTATATGTTAAAACTTAGAAAAACGTATTGTCATTGTGAAAAATAATAGTTGTATCTTAAATTGCATCAAAGATATCAACTAAATTTATAGAGCACTTCGTCAAGTGTAGGGTGAACACAATAGTCCATCTGATCAGCCAATACGCAATTGTATGGACAATTCATGTCCAATAGGCTTATAACGAACAAACTTTGCTCACCGGCTGCAGAAAACAAGACCGTTCGACTTAGCGTAAAAATACGTACATCTGCTCGTAAATGCAGAAACTCAATAGAAATGTCTCTATCAAACGTAATTAATATTGGCAGTGTAAACTACTGACTGGGGCAGCACCTTCCCATTTGCTATAAGAGACGACTAATAGAGAAGTCACATAAACAGAAAGGCCAGATTATTGAGACTTCAAGATCTAAAAATTTCCTTAAAGGATAACTTCTTGAGTATTTCAAAGTCCAGTAACCGTTTAATATCTCTGAAACTAGGGAAGGAAGGAATACTGTCAAATATAATGAGTGCTTATGTTTTTCAAAGTTCATGTGAACAAGACAAAAAAATTGCGTTTTGACATGCCTTCCACAATCAGAGCTTGTTTCCATATCATCCAACTCAGGCTAAAAAAAATTGGTAATCTTTGACCTATAGCGCTCGACATTGACGGTGATGACCTGGCCAACATCATTCTCCAAATAGTGACTTGCATTGGACGCTCTTGGATCTCATGTGGATTGGTACCAAGTTCTACAATTTTGTTTGTTCACGCACCCATTCATCGAGAAATGGGCCTCATCGCTGAAGTTGATTTCTCTATAAAAATTAGAGTCAGTTGCCAACTGCCCCAGAGCCCATTCAGCAAACACACGTCGTTGTCTATGAACTTTTACTTTCAGCTTCTGGGTCAGTTGAATTTAGTACGGGTGGAGGTTCATGTCAAGACGCAAAAGTTGTGTTCTGCGAAAGGCCGAGTCCTTGTGAGCGACGTGAAATCGATCGCCTCGGATTCTTCTGCACACTCACGGACGGCGGCGATGTTTTTGGCAGATCTTGCGTTTCGTCGACGAATTGGTATTTATTGATTGTTTACTGAAACAGTGGACTCAATTTTTTCCACCACACTGCGAATAGTCCTCGCGGTAGGACGATTATGGCGACGGTACAATGGGCGAAGCGCGCGCAACGTTGTCCGAACAGAATACCCATTTTCATAAAATAATTTTATTATTTGCACGTGTTTTCCAACGCTATATCCTTCCATGGTGATTTGGCAAGCAGAATAAATAAATGGCAGCCAATTTGACAGATGTAGCTTTAACAAGATGGCCGCTATCAATTGTCAAAATTCGGAAGTCCCTATTGAAAGACCCCTTATTAAAAAAAAATTAAAGTTCCTTCTAGATTGGATTTCCGGCCCTAGGACCCTGGTCATGGACTCCAAAGCGCGTACGCTCGCAATATGGAAGTAATTCAAAATAGGCAGATATCCACGATAAACTTAGTCGCATTCTGGTGAAAACATCCTAAAGGTCATATTTTTTATAGTAAGAAAGGCAAACAACATCTGATATTAGCTGTTCTAAGTCAAGTTGGAGTTCCAGAAATCTATACGTGTAGACGATGAAGAGAAGATCTCTACATCCTTGCAACGTTCACTTGATATATTTGTATGTTTTAGAGTGAAATGAATAGATACCACATTAGTTTAACAAAGATTGAATAGAATATATAAATACATATGCCAGCCATTTTTTGATGCACAAAGACCTATTCCGGAGATTTATTTGAACAGGTCTATCAAGCTTCCGGTCAGTGTTTGGATTAGGTGCCAAGGAAGCTTCGAAAAATGTTTCTTAAAGTAAAATGGTGTACAATGTATAAACGTAAATAATGTGCGCGGCGTCTCTAACCTAAGACGGCATATGCGTATATAGTTAAAATATGAAAGCCATTTTTAATTCTTACACTTCTTTTACCATAAACTGCTTTAGGAAAAAGATTAAAACAATAGCTTTTGCTAACAAAATCTGACGCGATAACTTATTCAAAAAAACCTTATAAAACGAAAATTTAGTCTAGCAGGATATATATTGAAATCCACAGCAGATGTCAAAAAAACTTCACCTGAGGAGTCTTAATATAAACCTCAAAAATGTATTAAATATGGAGTAAGCTGGTTCATAAGAAGACTGGCTTACAAACAAAGAATCTTGACTAGAATTCATACCTTTACATTAAGAAATTTAATTCCGAATCTTCGTTTTCATTTATGAAAATTCAACAGTCGTTGCTGCTTATGATATTAAGTTTGATGTTATTTAACCCAGTTTCAAAGTGAAAATCTTTCATGTGAAATAATTTAATAGGGAATTCAAAGTCTTAATTCCAGCATTGTTTTTGTGATTAAAATAAAAGCAGCTGCATTTTGCATCCGGAAGTTTTTTTAATGTAGGTATGACCATTTTATTCACTCAAATGCACATTTTCTTTTTCAATTGTAAACCCTACTAGACTTCGACGACGAAACCTATCCCAACAAGCATGTTCTTACGAAAGTCAATGGCGATTTTCCATACCATAAAGTAGAACCCCAACTAAAGAACTCTGCCAATGACCTCCTACGGCTTCATTTTATTCCTCAACAAAGAAGCCAATAACCTACCCTACCACTCATTACAACAAACAAATTTTTATAAAAAACACATATTAAACAAAAAACCAAGTAAATCGAACCGATCAAACAAAAAAAATACAACAAATATGAAACCAAACCCTTCAAAGGCTAAATACTTGGAGGAGAAAAAAAATTAAACAACATAGAACAAAGGACGAAATAGCTATACACTGCACCGACAGGACTACAGCAACTAGCCAGGACAGGGATGCAATTCAATAACCCCTTCCATCTTGATGTAGGCTGTAGGGTAAACCATAAGGCGATGCATTGTACACAACAACCCCTTTTACTTGGCGGAAGTTTCCAAGAAGGGAACAAAACGAACATAAAAAAATAGGGACAGGACTATAACAATGGCTTCATCTTTGTTCTCACAGTCATCCTGGACTCTGGCTGTGCTGTGGTTGCCGTTGCCACGCAAAAAGTTGCACATCGAACCTACCTCAAGCGAATCTCGATTGTTCTCTCGGGGGTATTTTCTGGCTGCTGCACACACTTAACCAGAGGGGTTGCAAAAACTATTCCAGTTGCAATTTAATGTTGGACTGGGAGCTTTATTTCGTAGTGTCAATGTGGTGTGCGCATTAGGGGCGATGAACCAGTGGCGGTGGAAGTTGAAGGATGTCAAACTTTAATTCCACGCACTTATGTGTTTTTGAAGTTATATGAATAAATGCCTTTTGCAATTGCGTTTTTTTAGAATTCTCCTCTATGTATGGGAACTTAATCGCCTTATAATATTTCGATTAACTTGGAATACATATATTTTCAAATGAGTTGGAATTCATATGCTTATGGATCGACTGTAATTACAACTATTCCATTTTCTGGCTCCATCTGTGGGGTTCGCCAGCAAACAACATTTTTAATCCGTTCATTAATACCTTACTTATACAACTTAATGAAATTGAGATTCTAAACGTTAGATCTTGGTTTAATTACTTACTTATGTGTTGACTGATAATTTTGTTCAAAAAATGGATTTAATAATTATATTATAATTAAAATCTATTATTAATTTAAATTATAATTTTCCCAAAGATGAAACTGTGCTTCAAGAACTATGTTATAAATTTGTTCGGCCTTTTCCCTTAACGAAAAGAATGTTCTCGCAGTTCTTCAATTGCAGAAGATGCTGCACAAGTTGGCCAACAGAATAATTGAACATGGCGGATCATATTTAAAGAGATACCTCAATTTCGACCAGCTTTTCTTGTGGTCCTTCAGTTGTTCTCATTAAAATGTCAAATATTTTTAAGTCTTCTCTATTTGTTTTCCAAACAGTTTCATAAATGTTTTTTTCTTCAAAATTAAGAAAATAAAAAAAAAATTATTATGTACTATGAACTATGATAGAATTATTCCAAGAAATTAACTCCACTCCATTTCTTTGTCCAGTTTGTTATTTTACTAAGCGTTTTCAGTAGATTTTCGGTAGCTCTTTCGATTGAGCCAGATGATGCAAGTATATAGACGTATCATCAGCAAATGTAGCTATCATGACTTCTTCTTCTTGAAGTATATCTCAAGAATGAACAACGCAAGGACATTTCCTTGTCGAACAACAGCAAACATTTGTTTTTAATTGTGAATATTTCGCTCCTTGTCGGAAAAGTCTATTTTTCTGAGGGGTTTCCAAAATGTAATTTATTCTTTTATTGTAATTAAAGTCTTAAGCCATCGGTCCAGACCTTATCCAAAACTTGGTAGACATCATTTTAACCTATCTTAATCATTCCTTCTTTTAAGGAATTCTAAATTTCGGTTGGTTTTTCATATATACCTTTAATAAACTTCCACAGAGAGCAATTTCACGATAAAAAAATGTTCTTACAGTTTTCACGAATCTCAGCCGCTGAGGCCATTTATTTTAAGCTTAAAATTTAAGGTTTTGAGTGATACTATAGAGAAAATTCATAATAACGGTGCCTACCATACAAGGGTTAAAGTTACACACATTTCTCTACCTCTCTACTGATTTTTATAGAATTATTTATTTGGACTACTTGGAGTACTTGGACCCCAGTGCCATCTAGTGGGTAGTTAAAAAGCCTAATCCTAGAACCATTCTAAAAAAATTGTTTTTGTTATAAGTACTGTTATTTTGATATTAAAACAGACACTTAATTTCTATTTATGTGTATAGATTTTAATCTGTTTTTACTAAGTCATCATCATCGGCGAAAAACGGGGTGTTCCCTATATCCAGACTACTGGCCGATGCCATTCAGTTTCCACCCAATGATTCAGGGACCGGTTTTATGCCATTTTTTCAACGTAGGCAAGGTCTGCTACTTTCTACCGTATACAAAAAACTGCAAAAAACTCACCGAGCTGGTTCCTCCTTGCTCATACTTAGTTTCCCTTCATTATTATGCAGTCCCTGATTTTGGTGCTGCCTAGTCGATCCGGATGAAAGAATCTTGTATATCTTTTACCGATAATGCTAATATCTCCTGCAGAAGCCAATACTGCCTATAATCGCGTAAAAGTCCTAACTACAATTTTCATACTTCCGAGTTATAGAGGAAAACACTAAATCACCATCCGCAACAATAATAATAATAATATAACGCGTACAAAATTCCAAATAATATTTGGTTTTAATAAATTAAAATTTAAAAATTTTAAATGTTTAAGGTTTTAGAAAGTAGGTATCGTAGATTGGGATTTTTGTGTTTAAAAAAAAATATCTATATATTTAATTCGAGCTATGTATCAATTTCTGATCTATTTTCAGCAAAATAATGTATTTTAGTTAAACTATAAATGTAAGAACAGATCTTACTTTTTCTAGATGCCGATTTAAGCAGTACAATCCGCCACAATCGATATAACCGTTTCCGGTGCCTGTGAAAATAACGTCAAAATCGGTCCGAATTTTGTATTGAACTGAAAAACCAAATTTGGGCCGAACGCACAATCTTTTCACATTTTTTCGATGTAATTCCTATGCTGCGTAGCAATTATAGCAATTAGAAATAAACATGCAGATAGAAGTATCTAATTTGCTTTAACCTCGGTCGCAGGAAAATTTTTTGACAATAGTTTTCCGTTAGAAAATTTAAAAAGAATCCGCTGCCATGACATGTTTCTTAAAAAATTCTTTATTGTTACTTTTAATACAGAAATGATGCTGGACTTTTTAAATAAAGCTCACAAATTAAATAAAGTGCCACATAGGGCTTTTCAAAATAAATATTCGAGTGAACAAAAATTATTAGTTTACTTCGAAAAAAATGTTGATAAAAGGCATGAATATTCGTTTTTCGATGTTTCGTTTTCTTCTAATTTAACCGATCAATTTTTTAGTCTCGACCTCAACTTCTCCACTTATTCTAGGGCTCCACCCTTTGATTCGCCGGGTGTACTTCAGAAAACGTCGACAGGCCTACCGGTTTTGGATTTTTGGATTATTCCATGTCTGAGGGCAACTAAATGCAGAGGTGTTATTGCATAATATGTTTGATCCAGGAGTTTTTTCACCTGTCTTTCTTCCGCGATAATGTTTAAACGTGGAACGCCTTTTGAACTGGGTTTTGAGGGCATTTTCTTTGTACATGGCAGTACCTGTCAACCTTCAATCAGTTTTGTTAATTTGCTAGCACCTCGAATCCCTATCTGATCCTATCATTTCAAATCGGTCCGTGATCAGTTCCATGCAGTACCAGTGGTCTGTCGTTTTGTGGAATACAACTTTTTTCCGACATTCCAGATTTCGTTTGTCCTACCAGTATCAGCAAGAATAAACTTCACCAATTAATTCATTTAATAACGGTTTTCGTTAATTTTTCTATACAAATCACAATTTTAAGAATAGAACTCCTAACCGAGTTTTGAATGACTTTGGAACGATGTTTTATGTATACAAGTACAATCTTCTCAAAGTAAAATCTCTGAGAATCAAGTACTTTTGTTTATCACTCATTTTAATAATAATCTAAATTTCACCTAACAACCTCAATATCCATATAAAATAACTTAATTAATGTCATTTAACTAAGGAAATTAAGTTTGTATATTTTATCTTTGTAAATAAAGTATCTGTATTGCCCCGTGGCTTAGTGGTTAGTGTGTCGGACTGCTAAGCGAATGAGCCTGTGTTTGAATCCCGCTCATCTTCTTTTCCGGGGTACTGCATCTTGCGAGGAACTGACAAAACCTCCAAGAGTAAAATTTGTCTCGAAAAAAGTGCATCTCATGTAGCCGTTCGGACTCGGCGGTAAGCTGTAGGTCCCTTCCATTCTTGCAGAATAACAACACACATAATAAATAAAAAAAAAAATAAAGAATCTGAAAAAGAAACACCAACAAAATCGTCATAGATCGATCTAACTTTGCACAAAAAGGACATCGTCCCCGATTTAATTACTTAATATCTCGTCCCTTGTTCTTGTTGCAGTTCAAAAAGGATAACCAAAGCAAACAAAAGTCAACCTCAAAACCTCCTCAGGGGCAGGGCAAACATCAACAGAGTATTTGCACAATTCTAAAATGCCCAGACGAATTCCGATTGTTTGCACTAACTGCCTCCTTTTCCGTAAACATTGCGTGTACACATATTATACAACTCCCCAGCCGCATCCACACCCCGACAAACACAATTTGTCGTTGTACTTTTGTGCATGCTCCCCCCAATATCACCCAAACACAACATCCCCAACGTCTCCATATTACAAAATATAAAACAGCGCGCATCTCCAACAAACTGGTGGATGGTGAGTTCCTGGGAGCATTGGAGCGCATGTCTGACAAAAGTGTTCCATATAATTTCTGGAGCCGACAACTATGGCTGTAGGGATGATGTCGGCCGGCTTGGAGGTTCGTTCGCTTATGTCTGTCTGTTTAAATTTAGTCCACATAATTTTCTGTATATAGGATAACGAGTGCGATGGTGTCATTGACTATATAGGGGTTGGTGACCTCGCCTCAGGGTCGACTTGGGTTGTTCAACTTTGCACGAAAGATTGTGTGTTGTGATATGATGTGGAGATGATGATGTAGATGATAACTTATGTGTGGCTCAAATAAAAAAAAAGGATTTTATAGTTGTACCTATCTCTGCGAAGGGAATTTCATATGCATCTGGATGTGTGTTGTAGGTTGTTGTGCTATTGCTCTGAACAGCTGCAGTTGTTTGGCGGATTTTGTTGTTGTTGTTGTTGTCGACATTTGAGTGCAATGGCTGATGTTTTTGTTTTAATTTTTCGAACCGAATATGTCTTTCTTTCAGATAACGTGAATGACATAATTATGTACAGATAAGTACGTATGTGTGAACATAGGTATCTTACTAACTTTCGAGCGGTAATTGTTATATGTCACTTTTCGTATTTTGCATGAAAAAGAAATAGGCAAGCCTTCATAATTATATTTAAAGGTCTAGAATTAATCTAACGAAATACCTACGGATTAAAACAAAACAATTTCTTCTTAAACCTACGATTGTTGTGACTGAGTCCACAAGTCACCCTGAGGGTTAACATGTGGGGTTCGCCGTGTTGACCTCAGAAAACTTCCGCGAGCCTCCAATGTAGGCATTTGTTTGATAAAGAAATTTTTGCGACATCTTCCTTCAACGAAAGTGTTGCAGCCAAAGTACAAAATTCAAAAAGTCTCAAGTTTTTAAAACGAATGAAATAAAGTTAGGCACAGGTCTTAAAACCAGACTTTTTGTGGTCTAACTTATCTACTTTAAATGCTACAAATATAAAGTGACTACATTAAAAAAAATCGACAAATCCGACCCAAAATCCCAAATAATGTTTAAAAAGCTGTAGGTATCATCTTTTCTTGTGGCTCAATTTAAAATTTCATTTAACTTGATTTTTCAAAGCTATTCTAGCCTTCATAGCCCAATTGATTGAAATACCTACTTCCTGGAAGTACCAACCAACCTCTAAATAAAATCAGCGAAGAATTAGGTACATATATAATTTGGTTAACTACAACTTCAAAATAGGAAAATGTGTAAGGTGGCCGGGTACACTGGTACACTTATCATACCTACATTTTTAACGTACATTTTCTTAAAATAACTTCGTAAAAACAAAACAACGATTAAATAATTTTAAAGGCTCTGAACTCTGATACAACCGAATCCGACATCCCCTTCTATGTCGTCATTATGACGTTGTCGTTGACCCTTAACGTTTGGGGTTAATGAAACCAATTGACACACACAGCAAATATTATTTACACGTTCTCTTTTTTAAACAACGGATAAAATGAGTAATACAAAACAAACAAAAATAAAGTAATTTAATTATACTCACAAACAGAGAGCATTTCCCCAACCATTTGACTACTCTTTGTCTTTATCTCTTTGGACACATTTCTCTTATATACTTACGTCTCTGGCAAATACCTTAAATTCTCTTATCATAATTTCCCACATGACGTCATTTCCCCTACGTCAATGACACCAACCTGACCGATTGATAAAAAGTCAACGTTAAAAGAGAACTTCTTCTCTTTTACGTTTTCTCTATTCTCGTATTTGTATTGAAAGCGAATTAACTTCCGCATTGCATGCGCACTTTTCTGTTGCTGTCATCAGAGATCCAAATCCGACTCATGCTTCATGTGTTTGCTTCGCTTGCACTAATTAAAATGCCTTATATCCGCAGGGAACCTCATACATGTCGACTCTTTCCAAACGGCAATGCATTACAGCGACGAATCCAATAATAGAAATGGAAGACTGGTTTATTAGTTGACGGACCACGGAGTTATAAATAACTACAGCGAAAAGAGATAAAGAGTATTTGGGCAAGGGATTCGTTTGCGTTTTGTCCGCTTTTCGGTTTCACCTCCAGATGGAGTAATGTGTTTTTTCCTGTTTCCGACCGAGGGATGATTTTTAAAATTGGAAGTAACGGTTTTGTAATTTTTGAATTAATATCGCATTAAAAATGATGAAATAAGCAATTAATTTGAAATATTCAAGGAAAGCCGATTGTCTTATTTCTGTAACAAAATAAATACATAGCTTATTTCAAAAGGAAGAGACAAATTTTTTTTCTTTAAACATCAAAATGTATTTCGTTATTTGATAAATAAATCACATAAATAAATGGTTAAGTAGACGGCTAAGAGAATAAAAAATAATGAATAGAAGTTCCTTTACAGTTCATCGACTTTGAAAGTAATTTTAAGAATTCGTACTTGAAAATGTCGACCAGCCTCCTGACTTATATTGGCCAACTATCTGCAGATTTTTCTGCATTTGATTATACTAGAAATTTTTAAGGCTGCCTGTACTCGTCATCATCAACAGCACAAAAACCCGTATTCGTTCATCCATCTGGATGAATAATTCTTGTACACATTTGTCGACATCTGCCGATAGTGTCGATATCTCCTGCGTAAGCCAATATCTGGCTGACTTGATGACGATATTTGATATGTTTGAGTCAACGATTGCTTTCTCTAACAAATAATAACTATAATATATATGTAATGCAAGCCAGACTACCTCCTTGTAGGAGTCCATTAAAGATGTTGATTTATCTGGACCGTAAACCGGCTACTTTTACTTGGCGTATAATGTTGGTCATGTTCTTCTTACAATGTAATGTCAATTTATTCGGGATGTCGAAATTACTCGCGGCCTTATAAAGTTCTACCCTGGCTATTTTATCGTTGCGTCGGCGACTTTAAAATCTATACAATAATGGTAGAATGTTAAATTCTAGACATTTTTCCATTACCTGTCTAACGGTAAAGATCTTATCAATTGTTGATTTGCTTGGTATGAAACAACAATACAAATTCCAATTATAGTTGTCGCGTATGGTGTATTGCATTTTTATAGGATATATGTGATTTCTCCCTTTTTATTTACGAAACACATGATGTCTTAATCGCCACTCTAATGCATTTCTTCATGTTTCCATATGTGTACTACGATGTCATAAGTTACTTGATGCGGTTTTGGCGCTCTGAATCAGCTCGGCAATCGGCTTCCGAAACCTTATTTTTAAGCCTATTAATAGCCTTTTGTATTTTTCCTCGATGCTTCGTGGCGGCAGTATAAGGGGTTTCTCTTGCAATGAGAGACTCTTCAACAACAACAATTCATAAAAAGTACATCATTTTTCACTACTCCAGAATGCATTAACGATCGGTGATCAGATTTTTCTCTCCGTCATCTTGGCATCTTGTTGGAATAGGGCCATGTTCCATACTTTACTACATTCATTAATGTTTTCAAACTAAATATTTTAAAAAGTGTCACGTTGTATTGAGAAATTAATAAGAATACAAATAATAATAATGCCCTGCTTGCTTTGTAAATACAACAATTTAAAATTGAATATCTGTGATTTAATTTTAAAAAGAAATGATTAAAAGAAACATGTTAAATGTTTTTTTTCAGTGTCTTACAATTTATTAATTTGGATATCATAATTTCAACAAATGTAACTGACCAATCGCACCAATTTATGAGGTAAGTAATCTACTAAAAAAGTTTTAAGAAAATATTATACATATATAGGTATAAGCTATATTTAAATCTCCTAATCTTTTTTTAAGAAACTTGTTTTTTGCATCCAAGGCAAAACTTATCTGTAGT
Source organism: Platycheirus rosarum (assembly GCA_963971375.1). Taxonomy (NCBI): domain Eukaryota; kingdom Metazoa; phylum Arthropoda; class Insecta; order Diptera; family Syrphidae; genus Platycheirus; species Platycheirus rosarum. The sequence continues at coordinate 25,977,973 of OZ020508.1, forward strand.
GAACAAAAATGTTCCCATCTCTGTCCTTCGAAGTGTTTTCTCACCTGTTCCTAACCAAAGTGACCCATTCTCCTCCTCCTCCTACCGAACCTTAGCACTTATGTGTGTCCATTCTTTCTAAGCTCATGAAAACGCTGGTTAACCGTCAGCTTACGGAATATCTCAAAGACATGACCGTCAGTATGGTTTTCGCAGTATTCGTTTCACTGGTGATCTGATGGCATATCTCACCGAACAGTGGAACAAATCTTTACATCGCTTTGGTGAAAGTAAGCTTATTGCGCTAGATATTTCCAAGGCATTTGATGGATTTTGAAGCTCTTTTATCTAAAATGCGGGCTTTTGGGAACGTTCAATACAAGTTGTATTGGACGATTTCAAGTCTGACTCTCACAAATTAAACGATGGTGTGCCCCAGGGTATCGTTTTGTCGCCGACTCTTTTCCTTCTTTTTTATAAATGAAAGGTGCTTGGCAGGTGCTTTTCAAGCATCGCTAAACCTGCTCAATAGAATGCAAAACAAAGCGTTTAAATTAATATGAAATAGAAATGTGTCTGAAACTATTGCCCCTTTCGAACACCGACGCAATGTTTCGTGTCTTTCCTTATTTTATCGTTTCTTTTATAAAAAAAGTTCGAAGTACCCAGATGCATTCCTCCTGTTTAAAATTTCACCCATAATACTTGTCTCACATTACATTACATTACATTACATTTTAATCTACTCCGTAGATTAATCTACGAAGTAGACACACTTACTAGCACTGGCTACTAAGGCAATCGGCTCAGACAATTACAAGACAACAAACAAGACGACATTGATACAGGACAGAAGAGAAGACAGAAGGAGAACAGAAAACACATAACACATGTCAACAGCACGCAGTGGGTTTTCGGACGGTCCTCCATCTTTCTACTAACCACGCGCAACGCTGCTTGATTTCGCTGATCTCACGGGAAGCGATGCTTTACTTTTTACTTTTAAGAGATTTTTATTTTAACTTTTTCTTATATCTACTTAAATGCTAGACAAAAATCTTAAAACTAGCTAAAAATATCATCTTAATTAACTTACTGGCCCTATGCGTGCGCTCTAAATTAATCTCTAACTTAATTTTAATTGCCTTTCGGCCTAAAAATAACTTAAATTTATCTTATCTACATATATCGGGTTTTATTTTTTCCCAGAAAATTAAAAAAACTGGTTTATCTTTATCTACTTAACTTAATCTATCTTAAACTACTTAAAAACGAACTTAAAATAAACTAAAGATAAACTTAAAATTACTTAAAATAAACCTAAAATACTATATAAATATACTAAAATTAGAACAGCCACAACAAGCTTTTTTTGATTTTCATGTTTTTATATTTTTTTGTATTTTTTTTGTATTTTTTTTTTGTGCCGCCGCAACTGCCCTACCTAACTAAAAGCTACAATAGATATATGTAGTCGGCCATAGGCGATATTTCGTCTTTGCCGACTGAAAATTATCGGGTTTTAGTTAAGCCACCAAAATTGGTCCTTCCGATCCCGACGGGAAGCGATGCTTTATCGGAGCCAAGGCCGTTGACACTTGTCTCACAAGAAATGCTCATTAGTTCACCCTTGAGCACAATTTCGAACGTGCCGTGAAATATAGAGATTCTTTTTTTCACCGAACAACAAGAATGGAATAGTTTACCGGCGAGGTTTTCCTTGCCATTGCAATTTGAAAGCATTCAAGACTAATATTAATGGACAACTTCTATCCTTCCTTCCCTAGCTTCCCAATGCTCGCGCAGTGCCTTAAACATTACAAGGCCACACTAAACCCTTGGGCGCTTGTAAAAAAAAAAAAAATCTTTTAGCCTTAAAACAATACTGATTTCGCCCACACCAATTACAGCAATCTTAAAGGTTATAGAACAAGTGAGAAAAGCATTATATACTAATAATAATAAGGTTTAATTTTTAGTTCTCTTGGACTAGATTTCTCTACGTTATAATTTTTCGCCGGGTGCAGGCTTGTTTCTTATCTTTCCGAGAGACACCCAGTCAATTTTTTGCCAATATCTAGCGAAGTTCCACAGGGTTCTAATTTAGTTCTATTACTCTTTTCAATTTACTTATTTACTATTTACATTACTCTTTTCAATGAAGTACCAAAACTTTTCGCCACTGCGAAGAACACCTTTTTGGTGATGACCTTCAGCTAATGGAAAGTTTCTATGCTATAACTATTATTACCATTTCTGTTCTTTTAACTTTAATCTTTTCGTTGTTATTCTTAAATTCATTCTCTTCTTTTACACAAGTCCTTTCTCATTACTTATGCAACCATTTATAAATAAATACAAACTGCAAAGTTTCAAAACTATCAAAACTTTTTTGTATATTAATTAGCAAATTAGAAAAAAACTTTAAAAAATCATTTCTACCCCAATCATTGTCATGTTTAAAAATAATAAATTACACCTAAAAACAACTTTGAAAATTGAAATTTCAAACACCCACCTAAACCTCGTTTGCTCGACAATTTTATTTAAATTAAAACTCAAAGGAAATGCATATGATTAAAAATATATCGTCATTATAATCACACAAGAGATCCCTGAAAAATCTGGTGTATAGCAAGAAGGAAAAGAATCTTCCTCATACACTCGATGGCACTCAAGAAACTATTTTGATCTCTAACACTTCTTTTTTGAAACGAGTGGCTGCTTCGCCTGTGCATATACAATTTCTATGCCATCGAAAGGGTTAAAGATCGCGAAAATAAACCAACCCGAGGAGTAGGTATAGTTCCCAAAAAAAACTAAAAAAAAAACAAAAAAATTGAAAGAAAAGAAAAGCAAGAACAGAAACCTGCGCGAAGAAAAATCAGTTCACGTCAAACTAAACCACTTCCTAGGGGGTTGAAAAACAATGACTGAACACCTCACTCCCTGGTAGGTATATGGGATTAATATTAGCATTCACCCATCATTTAGCAGCAAACTACACTCAAGCACTCTATGTGGTAATGGAGAAAGGGTACTTTTCCATAGCCATGTTGAATAGTCTCCCAACGGACAACCCACTCGTCACCCTGGTTCTCCTTCAACCAACTCTATCCTTGGCTTAAGGAACACACAAACAAGCATTCTTGCAGCGTTGCAGCAATTATTCGAGTCAGAAATAAAAATGCATATAATGAAGAGAACTATAGTAGCAATGACCCTTAATTGGGACAACAACCAAGAATCACCCTATGCCCCTTCCAAGCCGCCGCCAGTGGTAGAGAAACAACGCTCCTCCATGCCACCGACACGACAGCCACCCATTACCGACTAAACTCGTACACTCTGCCCGCACTAACGCAAAACTATTGCGCGCTGCATTTTTGAATTGGTTGCACACACCGACACTACATGAAGACGAGTCATTTCCATTGCATCCCCCTCGAGTTTCCTCCCTCTTGCCCACCCATACACATTCAGATATTGCACAAGTATGTGTCCATAGAGTACTGAGGGGTAGGTCAGGAGCAGGAAACGATGCAATTCCATTGCTGTGCAATACAAGGCCTGTCACGGGCGGTGTCAGTCACCGTAGAGCTAGGGGGTGGCGACTTTTCACTGAAAAACATAACCTAGAGACAGAATTAGTGAACGATGTACAGAGCGAGTGCGGGACAGCGGGAAATTCCTTTGATTTTCATTCCCTTTCGAGTTTTTCCGAGTTTCTTTTTGTGTTTTTTTTTTTTGAATTCCCTTGCGAACAATTTTCGCACTTGATGCGATTGCAGTTCTTGTAGGGGTGAGATAGTAGTTGTGTAGTGCTGGGAGAAAGAGTGGGGTACAGATGGGCGAATATACCAGTGGAAAGCAACTATTAGCGAGATAAAAGCTTTTCCTTTACCTATTTTCCGAACAATAACCTTTTTCCTTCAACTGTGGAGCTCTTAGGGGTGGGTGATGGCGATGGGGTGTTATTGTATTTTGTATATTTTTTTTTTACATTTTTACAGTAGACCACCGTAGATGTTGCACATCGCAATTTATTTAGTGAAGAAAATGTGCACTTTTGCATTTTAATTACTATTTTTATGCACAGGGATTTGTTTTTTATTTGTTTGTAGTTTTTTTCATTGCAACGAAAATTCTACTTCCTGTAGGTGCTGGGTAGGGTGGGTGGTGTGTTTTGATTGCGATGGGGTGGGATTCGGTGTACAAATCGAGTGTAGGCCTCAGAGTTGTTTGGCATATAAAGTCAGGACAGATGGGCATTGAACTTTGGATTACTTCTGGGGTTTACTATTTTCTTTTTTCTCCCTCACTCCTTACAAATTTGCATAGGTATGTTTAGTTTGTATGTAATTCGGCGTTGCATGCGGACAAATTTTGTAGAAAATGGTTTGTAATTTATTAAGGCAGGGCTTTTGATTTGCGCTGTTGAAGTACATATGTACATACATATATGTATGAAGATTTGTTTAGATTCGATTAATGTTTTTTATTTGTAACAGTATAAAAAATTGATAAATATTATTAATTTAAGATAGGTTCTCTCTATAGTTAATAGTTTTTTTTATTTTTTTCGTGGACAAATTGTATATTTTTGAATAATTATTCTAGTAACTAGTCGAGTGGGTATTCTTAAAAGTTGGATATATTCTACACAAGGTGTGTAGTCACGTGCAAGATGAAACTGTTGGACTGTGAATCATGTGCTGGTTTGATGCATTTCATTTTCAATAAGATTATTGACCCTCTCTTTTGACATGTAATCAGTTCTAAATTTATAAATTTGTTTATCACCCAGCAGTTATTAATCCATTGTTTATGTTACTAAATTTCCTGAGATATCTTAAAATTTATGGAGCCGTTTCCGAGAAAAATACTTTTACTTAATAGCTAATATGGCTGTTAATATTTGAGCTAAAAAAATTAAAAAAAGTCTTTTGTATAATGTCAAAATAACTTTAAGTTCCAAATTTGAAGACGATTGTTTCAAACGTTTAGCCTGTAATTCAATGTACATAGACAGACAGGCACAATTTTTCGACTATAATATGTTTCTCTATCATCGTAATGTTATGTTTGATTGTTATCTCAAATTATAATATATCTATTTAAATTGTGTTACTAGCAAAATATGGAATATATCAAGATAACTTAACTTCACACCCAAGGTTAGTTCTCATTATTGCACGTCTGTCAAATTAAATAGCTTAAATCATTCAATACAATTTCTATTGCTCGAACAGCTGTTATACGATACCCATAAGGTTCCTTCTCTTACCAAAACGATTCCAAACAAAGCCGAATTCTGCACTTTCAGTGACCTACACAATGAGACGATGTGACCCTCCTATGGACACAAAATGTGTTATTAGTGTTACTTGTGTCACCTTTTTTAATGATATCTTGTTACGGTTAATAAGTTCCATAAACCATAAGCTCGATCTTAGCTTCATTCAGTTGATAACCAAACAGTGGCTGTCAAGTGACACCCGCAGGCTACTTATGTTGTCAGGCAAATATGTTCAGCAAAGCAGAGCAAACGAATATGTACTTTTTCCAGCGCCTACCTCCTATAGACCTACACATTTTTCACAAGTGCGCTATTGTAAAAGGGGATTCAACGCTAGTGTCACTGCTCTCCAGCTTAAGGAGGATGTTGCTCCAAATGTGTTTGGTTCGCTTTGTTTCTCCATCGGAATTGGGTTAATTCACAACCACTTCCTGATGTATACATACAAACATATGTATCCTGTTCATATTCTGTTGGTCCTGTTTCGCACCTTTTCGTTCATTTTTATGATACGAAATTTTTGTTTTCTTTTTAATTTGCTTTTTTTCTTTTTGCCTTTTGTTCTTTTTAGCCATTTTGAAAAGCTGATGCTGCTGCATAATGTGAACAGTGATAGCGGGTGTCAGCTTTTATAAAATTCTCTTTGTTTTTTTAGTAGGTGTGTGTGTTTGTTTGCATGTTTCAGTTTTGTGTTTGTGGCCTGGAAATTGCAGACGTATATTTATAAGGACGAAAGATATTGTAGAGCAGCGCATTTTTCTAGAGGTGCTTCATGTGGGGTTACCTAAGTTCAGTTTTCTATTCATTGAGGAATACGAAATTGGGTTATTTTATTTTGTGAATGTCGGCAAGAAATTAATAGGAGACATGCATTTGCTTTCGTAAAGTAAGACATGAAAACTAGCAATACATGCAAGAAGGTTTATCATAATCGGTTTTTGTTTTTGAATGGACTAAATTATTCATCTTTCGAAAAGAAGTGTAGCATGTAGAATGCATCTTGAGTTAAATAAACTCGTGGCGAGAATACATATAAAACGAAGGGTGTAGTTTTTATTTAAATTTAAAAGAATTTCTTACACTAAATAGCAGATAAAGTGGCAAATCCTCAGGTTCATATAGATAGTAATAAGCAATTTTTTTGCACCACCTTTTGACAGCTATATACTATTGTTAGTTATTTCCACAGTTTTTGTTGTTGCTATTTTCGACGCCTGGTAGCAACAAGATAAAAAATCAACAGGACACACTTTTGACATCCTAGCCCAAAACTTATTCATTGAATGTACACAGTCCTGATTCATCAATTCTGACTTAATGATGATTGGTTTAGTAATCAATCTCAAAACCATAACAAAATTTTAAAGACTTGTGCGTATCTAAACGACAAGTATAACTAGAAATATTTTTTTTTTCACTAAAAAGTTGGCCTCCAAAAGTACTTTAAGACTCAAACAAAGCAACAAATGGAAAAGAGCAACTACGGTGATAAAACCATAGTGAACTTTAGCTAGCAATATAGAAACTCAAACTGATTTTGCTTCATCGCAATTAGTTTTCAAGTCATTGGCACTAACAGACATTCCAACAAAGGAATTCTCCAAGGAAACCTAAGTCAGAAACGAAAATCATTTTTTGGCTTATACGGGCGGTCCCAAGACGGAAAAAGGGTATAGGGACAAGCATCTTATCAGTAAATCATCAACTAATTAAATTTAAACTCAAAACTTCAGTGGTGTTTACCAGATAAAAGTTGGGGGATCTGCAAAGCACCTTATCTTATAGTTTATTTATTGTTTATTTATTGTAGCAGAGAAATCGGTACATTGTTATCTTAATCTATATTGCACAATTTACAGAGTTATGGTACATGATTACCTTACTACTGACAATATTACATATCTTAAAAAAAATGGCAAGATCAAAATGAAAACTGAAGAAAAAGCTACTAAAAAACCTTCATTAAAATAGTTTAATTAATTAGAGTAGACATAGGAAAGCGGTGTCGCTCTTGATAGAACCCACACTTTACAATACAATTAAATAATTACGTTTATAGATACTATACAAATAATGATTCCAACATAGTAAGTATGAAGAATTATTTATTAAAATAACTAGAATTAGAATTAGAATAAATCAATAATCAAACAAACAAACAACAACATAATTAAATAAATAGATGAATAAATAAATAAATTTGGTTATAATCTGTAAAACTTACAAACATCCAAAGCTTGAGTGTAACTCCCATATCTATGGGCTGGTGCTCCAGAAACTTACTTAAGTTTCTTGTCTCGTATAATATTCTTAGACGAGCCTTTACATTGATACATTTTCGTTGAACATTGTCGTAATATCTCTTGTCTCTCTTTGTACTTGAGATTATAGAGACTATAAGGCAAGTTAAGGATTCGTGAATATAAAAAAAATTGAGTTAACCATCCATCACACATGACATAACGATCATATTTTTTTTTTGAAAATCAATATTTTAAAAGTAATGAAATAAAATTATTTAAAATTTTATAAACACATGTATAATAAACTCTAAAAAACTGCATACCAAAATTAAAAAAAAAAAAAAATTCCAAAAAACTATAAATAAAAAGAGGATTTTATCAAAATCCGTCATACAATTTTCTAAATATATGTATATTGTTTTCATAAATTCGTTATTATAAAAGACTTGTGATGGCATACTCCATTTTTACTTAAAACCGTTAAGGGTTGTAGTTTTGACACTTTATAAGTTCAGAACGCGTTATTTTTGTGCGTAAATGCTATTTGTTTCGATCAAAGATCATGCCTTCCAATATGATTAAGCACAAAAGAGCAAGTACTTGCGACCAAGTCTTTCCCATTTTTTTACTGGTTTACTGGCGCTTCTACGGTCAGAGCTCTATTGAAATAGACAGCTGCAACCCTTCCTTTAAATTTTAAACAATTTAACTGTAATACGCGCATTTCTAGGAATGTTCATCAGCTTACTTTTGAGCCCGATTTTGGTAGTACATAGTGTCAAGTATATAGATTCGTTTTTACGCCGTACTACCCGTATATAAAACTCTCTATATATCTATTTTGTAATATCCATAAACCCATCTACATTCCAACATGACCTGCCTGCTCCCGGCTGTGAGGACATAGGAGACTGATCGCCAATTTACCTCTCGCTAATTGGGTTTATTAAAAAAAAAACAACAACACAGATTCAACCATTCATCCTTTGATGGAAATTGTAATACCTATTTCTTCTGTTTTTGCTATGGAGCTTTTAGAATTTAAGCTTTCTAAGAGCTTTTGGGAGCATATATTTTGGTTTTAAGGAAAAAGCTGTTTTCGCTGCATGTTTTTTGTTTCCTCCTTTAAAAATAATAAAAACGATTAAACTACAATACTTGTTGGCTATTTTTTTAAAAGAAGAATTACTATTTGAGCAGGTTTTTGATAGAGTTCGGTTGATTCATGAAAATAAAAATAAATGTATGAGTGTTTCATAATATTTAAAATTATGCAGTGCAATAGATATCTTTTTTATGTTAAAAGATGTAATGCCCCCTGGAGAACTTCTAAAAAACGCGCCAACTATCTTCTTTTGGTGGTGTGTAAAAAGAAAAATGCAATTTAATTTTTTTTAGATAAAGTTTAGACTTTACAGTCCACATGTTTCCGTTCATGAAATCTAATTAAACAGTTAGTAACCCTACCAACATTTGTGAGAGAATTATGCCAATGTGCAACCATGTGAGAGCTTTGAAATGGAACTTATTAAAATCTAAATAATAAGGGTGAAAAGCAAATATTCTATCAGGATATTATAAAGAGTCACTCACACTTAATTTTCCATTCTTAATCCCTTCCTTCTCGAGAGGACCGCAATGGATCTTTTGGTGGTGGTGATGCAGCTTGCACCTGCTGTATCATAAGGAAATACGGAGTACTTTAAGAGAAAGGCAATTTTTGAAAAACGATAGCAACACTAACGTTATACCAGAGCTCTTTTAAATATTCGCCAGTTCAGTACGTATGTTCTGTAACTTAAGCGATAACTTTTCGCATCGTAAAAATTAAAAAGATCCATTCCCTCTTATCGCACCTGGAAGTAGTAGGGATTCAGTAAGTCGATGTGATAGTTTCAATCACATATCGATTGAAACTTCCATTGGAAGGCGATAAGTTGAACTGTCAATCTAAAAAAAATAAGATTTGAATCTGAGATTGAAATTTAAAATAAAATGGGTTTTGCATTTTCGTCTTCGTGTTGCTTAAAAGTTTATTGAATTAAAGAAATACATGCCTTTATTTCGTTTAAAAAAATGTTTCGGTATTTTTATTGACAGATTTTAGGGATACAACCAACGGCACCAACCCATTATAATTAGTTTTGTCTCTTTGGTACTCCAGAACAAGTTAGCGAGCAAATGGATTCAAGTCCTATCGGAGGACGAGTATCCTGCCATTAGGCAAAGGTAAATTTGTGTTTAACATTTAATTTATCGCTTGGTCGGTATATGACGATAAAATGTGACGTTTGCAATGAAAAACTTATCGATTTTCGATCATATTGTGATATTTTGGCCTGGGGTTCGACAAATAAAACTCAATCAAAATTCCACAATAATAAAACAAATCTCTTTATTTTATAAAACACAACGTCTTTCAGTTTAAATAACACCAATTTAACTTATTTCACTTATTCACAATTCAAATACGTTTTTATAATTCAACACTTTTTATTTAATCTCAATTCAATCACTTTTTACTAATACTTCCAGTTGTTAACAATTCCACTTTCGAAAATAAACTGAACTCTCAATGCAATCTACTCTTGTATTTATACAACTTTAAAAGCTTCTGGAAGCTTCTGTCTGGTTCTGGCACAATCTAAGCTTTCGGTACTAATTCGAGTCTCGAATTGTTTCGTCAAGTTCGATTTAGTACTAAGTTAAAACATGTTGCAAATATGTAGCATACTTCTAGGGGCATGGTTGTTGTACACAATAAATGGTGGTTGTTGTACACAATAAATGTTGGTTGTTGTACACAATGAATCCAACAGATGGCGTTAATTTACAAAATGTATCTAAACTTGTTGCCACATCACATTGTCCCCCTCTTAGTTTTGTTCGTCCCGAACAAGCACATCATCATTGTTTCCGTGGTAACGATGCAGTCGATCCACATGGACAATTTTCATTTTTGCTCTTGGTCCTCGTTGGATTCGGAAAACGACGTCATTAATGCGCGTAACTATTTGGTAGGGACCTTCCCAGTCCTGCTGAAGCTTGGGCGATTTTCCCTTTCTGCGATGTGGGTTATAAAGCCATACCAGATCTCCCTCATTGAATTCAGGTGCTGTTGCTCTCGCATCGTATCTGGTCTTCATGCGGTCACTCGCAATTTTTATGTTGTTTCTTGTTCTCTGGTGAATGTCGTTGATCCTTTCTCTAAGATCTAACACGTAGTCCTCTTCGCATTTTGGATCTTCAATAGGAAATCCGAATCTTAGCTCACTTGGAAGCCGGGCAGTTCGTCCAAATAGAATTTCGGATGGAGTGTATCCAGTTGTACTATGAACCGCATTCCGGTAGGCCATAAGAAATAAAGGAATTCGCCGATCCCAATCCCGTTGGTTCTCGTTCACGACTTTGGACAGATGTTCCTTCAAGGTCTTGTTAAATCTTTCTACCATTCCATCAGACTGTGGATGAAGAGGTGTTGTCCTTGTTTTCTTTAACCCGAGTGATGCGCATACTTCCTGGAATACCTTCGACTCGAAGTTTCGCCCTTGGTCGGAATGCAATTCCATAGGCACCCCGAACCTGCAGACCCAGTGGTCCACTATCTGCTCGACAACGGTCTTAGCTTCTTGATTGGGTATCGCAAAAGCCTCCGGCCATTTGCTGAAGTAGTCCATGACAACAAGGATGTAACGGCTACCGTTTTCAGTTTCCGGGAACGGGCCTGTGATGTCAACGGCGATTCTTTCAAAAGGGGCGCTCACGTTGTACTGGTGCATTTTACCTCGTGTTTTGACTTTGGGTCCCTTGCTAGCTGCGCATGTTATGCACTTTCGACACCAGCTCTCTACATCGTTTCTCACGCTTAGCCAATAAAAGCGTTCCCGTACCTTTTCCAGTGTTTTGTTGATTCCCAAGTGCCCACCGGATATTCCAGCATGCATTTCTCGTAGGATCTCCTTTACTTTCGATCGTGGAACCACAAGCTGCATCTTAAAGGATCTTCCATCCGGCATTTCCCATTTTCTTCGCAAAACACCATCTTCCACATGGAGAGAGTCCCACTGCGCCCAGTATGCTTTTAAAGTAGGACTTCTGTCGGAGATATCTCTTGCGTTTGGTTTCTCCATAGATTCCTTCCATGCAAGGATTGGCTCGATGTCAGGGTCTTCTTGTTGTGCATTACGAATTTCTTCGGCACTCCAACCCTCTACAGGTTCGGCTCTTATTCTCTGGACAGATATACCTTCATCCTTTTCCTCTTTTCGCGCACAATGTTTGCAACTGGGCTCACATGGTCTGCGGGAAAGCGCGTCCGCATTGCAGTGCAGTCTTCCTTTGCGATGCTGTACTTCGAAGTCGTAAGTCTGCAATCGTTCGATCCATCTTGCTACCTGCCCCTCAGGATTTTTGAACTGTAGCAACCATTTTAAAGCGGCGTGATCGGTACGCAGGATGAATCTCTGTCCATACAGATATTTATGGAAATGTTTTGTCGCCAGTATCAGAGCAAGGAGTTCCCGTCTGGTTACACAGTAGTTTCTCTCTGGTCGCGACAGAACTTTGCTGAAATAGGCTACCACTTTCTCCTGCCCATCTTGTATCTGCGACAGAACTGCTCCAACACCCACGTTACTAGCATCCGCGTCCACAATAAATGTTTTGCCAGGGGTGGGGTAAGCTAGTATTGGTGCCTCACAAAGTCGCTGTTTTAGATGTTGAAAGCTTCTTTCGCACTCACCTGACCATTTAAATTGTCTACCCTTCTCAGTTAGCTGGTGCAGACACTTTGCGATTCCGGCAAAATCTTTGACGAACCTCCTGTAATAAGTGGCGAGACCTAGAAAGCTCCTCAGCTGGTGTTTATCTTCGGGAACTGGCCAATTTCTCACGGTTTCGATTTTCTCCGGGTCAGTGTTTACTCCATTTGATGATATCACATGCCCCAAATATTTCACCTCAGCTTTGAACAGAGCACATTTCTTTGGATTTAGTTTCAAATGTGCAGTTCGAAGTCGTGTAAACACCTCCCTCAAGTTGTCGCGATGTTCAGCGAACGTCTTACCCACAACGATGACGTCATCCAAGTACACCAGGCAGGTTTTCCATGTCAGACCCTGTAACACACGTTCCATTAAACGCTCAAAGGTGGCTGGAGCGTTACACAAGCCAAATGGCATAACGGTAAACTGCCATAGTCCATTTCCCGTTGTGAAAGCGGTCTTTTCTTTGTCTTCTGGATGGATCTGTACCTGCCAGTAACCACTTTTCAGATCGAGGGTGGAAAACCATTTCGCTCCAGAAAGGGTATCCAAGGTGTCATCTATTCGAGGCAAGGGGTAGCTGTCCTTCTTGGTGACATCGTTGAGCCTCCGGTAATCCACGCAGAATCGAGTGCTGCCGTCCTTCTTTTTCACTAGTACAACGGGTGATGCCCACGGACTTTTTGAGCTTTCGATTAGACCGTCTTTTTCCATGGTTGATATCATCTCATCGACTTCCGACTGTTTTGCCAATGGAAGTCTTCTAGCAGGTTGTCGGATCGGTCTGCTATAGCCGGTGTCTATTCGGTGCTGTACTAGGTGTGTTCGACCATAGTCTCCATCCTGCGATGCAAATATATCAGCAAACTCGCCAATGAGATTTTTGGCCATGGTTTTCTGCTCCTGATTTAGCTCACAGTTTCCAAGGATAGCATTACATACCTCAGCCAATTTTGTTGCAGAAACAGGACTCGCAGATTCACTCCCAGATGTTGTCGATATGGCTGCAATGGGTACGCATCTTCCAATCACCTCTCCTTGTCTGAGCTTGACGGAGTGTTTGTTCGGATTCATCAGCCTTATCGGAACCATGTTTTTCTTTGGTTCTACTAGCATTTTTCCAACGATATAGCTTGGAAAGTCCTCTTTATTATCTGCTTCAATGAAATAGAATCGGTGGTTCCCAGGATCACCCTCCAAACGCGTCCAAAGAACTGTCTCTGAAGAAGGTGGTAGGACTTCATCTCTGCTTATAACCGCCCGAAGATTCACAGCGTTCTCGTTTCCGTATACCATAGGGATCTCAACGGTTCGGTACCTTAACACTTGCATTCGAAGGTCTATGATTACTTCATGTGCCTTCATGAAATCCACTCCAATGATGCATTCGTCGCATATGTCGGCTACCAAGAATGCATGTGAGAAGGTCAACCCTGCCAGTTGTATCTTTAGAAATACCTCCCCGTATACTTTTGCTGCTTCTCCCGTAGCTGTCTTCAGAGTGTAGCAGCTGGTGTTATGTAGCCAGGATGTCTGAACAAGGTCTCTTCTGATTATGGAGGCTGTGGCACCCGTGTCGATAGTGGCCACACATTTTCTGTTTCTGATGACTGTCTCCACTGTCAAGCTCTTGCTGCAGCGTGTAGTTTGCGAAACTTGGATGATGGTCCTGGGGGCGTCGATTCCATCAACCAACTTCAGCCCCGCGAAGTTGGTTCTTAGGCGTTTCCCGCCTGCTGTTGATCAGAAGCTTGTCCAGCAGTGTGAGTGTTATTCCTGCCAGATGCTTCGTCATTCTGCCTCCTCCTCGCGCAATGTGGGCAGCTTACCTGTCTAGGTGGAGATCTGCATTGTCGCTGTAGGTGTCCTAGCTTGTTGCAATTCCAGCATCTCATTTGACCTCGAGCAGTGTTCGGGTTTTGTCTTTCAATGTCGACACGTTGACATGAGCACTCTAGCGTAGCCATTTCCCTGACGCGATGGCTACCTTGCGAAGCTTGGTCTGCTGCTTCCATTGTCAGGGCAAATGCTAAAGCCTCAGCGAGCGTTTTCTTTCCTGCCATTCTCACAGCCATTTGTAGTTTTCCATCTGCAATGGCATTAGTGAACGCATCGGTTGCCAGTTCGTTTATGATTTCCCTGCTGGTATTGGGATAAGACAAATTCGCCAAGCGCTCAATGTCAGCTTGCAATTGTTGTAGCGTTTCACCTCTTGCCTGGACCCTTCTGCGCAACTGGACTCGGTAAACTTGCTGCATGTGGTCGTCGCCAAACCTCATCTCGATTGCCTTGACCATGGCATCATAATCATGATGTTTGTCTTCAGGAATGGTCTGCAGCAATTCGGCAGCTGTTCCTCTGAGCGCAAGCGTAAGAGCAATTGATTTGTCTTCGTTGTCCCAGTTGTTCGTCAAGGCGGCAGCTTCGAACTGCCTCTTATAAATTGGCCATGATGTTTGACCATCGAAGACAGGGGGCTGCATTTCCTTTCTTCGTGGACCGTCACTCGAATATTCCCGAACCTTCTGCTTCTTCAAAGAATCAACTTCCTTAGCTAGATGTTCGTATTGTTGCTCTACACTTTCTACTTGCTTTCCGAACTTTTCTTCTAAGTTTTCTATTTTCTGATCTACTATTTGGAGTCTTTTGTCGAAGAGAACATTCTGTGCATCTAGCTTGTTTTCGAGAGCATCCCTTTGTTCGCTTAGTTGCTTCTGAAGAACTTCTAAAGAATTCTTCTGCTCATTCTTTTGTTCGTCGAATTTACTTTCGAGAACGTTCTTTTGTTCTTCGAGAACGTTCTTTTGGTCGCTTAATTGCTGCTGGAGAATTTCCAACGAATTCTTCTGCTCATTCTTTTGTTCTTCGAGAACGTTCTGTTGTTTTTCGAGAACGTTCTTTTGTTCTTCGAATTTCGACAGAAGCAACTTCATAAAAGCAGGCATTTCATCGGCTGTACTTACTGTGCATTCTCTCCCTTGTTCTTCAACATCGAACAACATGGTATCGGGGTCTCCACCATCCTGAGTGATAGCATTCTGAAGTCGGAGCAATAGTTCCTTTTTCAGCCCCGAAGTCTGAAGATTTCGTTTTCCTAATTCTTCTTTCAACTCAGCTGTTGTCAATTGTTCTAATTTGCGACCCATTTTATGTAACTTAAACACTATTTTCGCAACACAGTCAGTTTTATTTTAATGTCTCTTCTAGAAAGATCTTTTTCCAACACTATTTTTAACAAAAATACTCGCTATTCACAGTTTTATAGCACAATCAGTTCAATAGTTTCTGGAAAATTCCACTTTCACAATTAAATGAGTCACCGAAACTGTTTTAGAAAATGTCACTATGGAATTTTCTAGCACTTTACTGAGTTCTATCCCCAATTTCTGACACCAATGTGATATTTTGGCCTGGGGTTCGACAAATAAAACTCAATCAAAATTCCACAATAATAAAACAAATCTCTTTATTTTATAAAACACAACGTCTTTCAGTTTAAATAACACCAATTTAACTTATTTCACTTATTCACAATTCAAATACGTTTTTATAATTCAACACTTTTTATTTAATCTCAATTCAATCACTTTTTACTAATACTTCCAGTTGTTAACAATTCCACTTTCGAAAATAAACTGAACTCTCAATGCAATCTACTCTTGTATTTATACAACTTTAAAAGCTTCTGGAAGCTTCTGTCTGGTTCTGGCACAATCTAAGCTTTCGGTACTAATTCGAGTCTCGAATTGTTTCGTCAAGTTCGATTTAGTACTAAGTTAAAACATGTTGCAAATATGTAGCATACTTCTAGGGGCATGGTTGTTGTACACAATAAATGGTGGTTGTTGTACACAATAAATGTTGGTTGTTGTACACAATGAATCCAACAGATGGCGTTAATTTACAAAATGTATCTAAACTTGTTGCCACATCACAATATAGAACACCGTTTTATCGCATTTCCAAGTTTTTTCATTCCGATGTGTTCCATGCGATAACATTAACGGATGTCAAAGTTAAAGAACCTGTGGAGTGCGAGTTTGTTTGAATTTTCAACGTTTTTCGATTAATTATGTCGGTTTAATAGTTACAGAACAAAGGTAGGTACAGGTTTCTTTTTAAATTTCAAAGATATCCAAAAATTTTCCCAGTTACGTGTCATTTTGATGGAACTGAAAAAATTATCTGACAACGATCTTACTAGCAAACGCCACAGCCTAGCTCAGACCTGAGAAACAGACCTGCCAGAATACTTTTTGAACGAACTAGACAATTTGTTTCGAAAAGCAACTTTAAAAAAATCTTAAAATTCAATGCTAATTAATAATGGTTTAATGGGGTTTCCGCCCATTCCCACCCTTCAGTAAGAAATAAAAAAATTTATAAATATTAGAATAAAAAAAAACCCTTTGCATGTTGCATGCAACATGTTTATGTAAGTTGTCAACATTTAACGCCCTTGTGACTGTGAGCAAAAACAAAGATCATACAAATACAACTACAATTACAACGCTAGAGAAAAGCTTTATGCTTCTCTCAAAAGCTCTGCTTGATTGTTCTCTCTCTCTCTCAACTTAACACATGTGCATTTTTGTTTTTACCTCAACACAATCAAAATCGTTTTCTACTACATTCATACGAAAAAAACATCAAAAGAAATGAAAAGTTCACAGATTCAAATCACTCAATTGCATTAGTATTCCCAGCTAGTTCCTACAGACACATTGAAAGCGAAAGGCCATTGGCCGGAATTTTGTTGACCTACTAAGCGTGAAATACATTGTCATTGCCGTCAAGCTATTTTCCTCTTGCACACATATTGTGCTGTGCCGTTGCAGGTACCTCTCGCTATGGAAGTGTATGTAAGTATGAGCGCGACTGCCGCGCCGCGCCGGCAGTCTGTTTGGTGAAATTGTCAGAAAGTCAATCATTTAGTCGGTTTATGGGGAGGGGGTGGGACTATTCAAAGCTTAGAGCTTAGACACTGTTTTGTTTGGAAAAGTCATTGACGGTGAGAGTTCGCCGAGAAGGGTGTTCGTGCTTAGATGTGTGTGTATGTATGTTAAAACGGGATTGTAATTACATAGTTGAAAGAAATTATAACAGAGAAATAAGTTTCGCTTTTAATCTATCTGTACGTGTGTTTCACTAACGCTTAATTGTCTAACTGAAATTGTTGTACGTATATAGTTGAGAACTTTGTTGCTGTTACGAGTTCTCTATTGCACTGCAGCATGCAGAAATGCATTGCATACTAAATGTTGTTAAGTTCTCCCTAAATAACTGCGAATGCCTTTTAGAAGCATCACGTATCGTATCACTTTCTTCAGCCAAGGGTAAACGGGAAAGAAAGAAGTTCTTTCTAGGTTTTGAAGAGCAGCACGAATAAATTCAAAGCGAATAAACGTAAAAAATATGCACACATGTGCAGTTCTAGAATGAAGATTAATAGATATTTGTTTTTTTTTATAAAAGTGTCCATTATACATAGGTTTGAGCTTTTCACAAGGGTTGCCAACAAATGAAAATCAAAACAGAAAGAAATGGGTTCCAAACCTTTTGTGGTTGTTCTAAGCTTTGTAGAAATCAGGCTTAAGTACAGTACTTTGTAGAAGAGTTTATTCAACAAAATTAAACTCTTTTCTTTTCATTTTGCACTTGTCGCTTGAATACGATGCATGGTACCTGCATAACATCCAAAAAATTTTTTGTAGATAGTTGAAGAAAACTATTTGGCATCCCTTTCGAAAGCGCACAATAACCCTTCAAGTATAAATAGTTGACCTTTAACTAGGTTAAAGCTTTTCATGCATGCATTTTTACGCACGCAAGTTGTTGTTTTTTTTCTTTATTATTATCAAAGATTTTTTGGGCGGAAATAATTTAATGAGATTTCATCATAGAAGACCATAAACAGAATTGCGAGGAATGAGTTTTAGTTTTGCTCCAGATTGATAATCATTTATATTTTTTTAATTGATAAATGAGGTAAAAGACAATTTTGTTTTGAATTTTTGAAGTACCTATACAGATGCTGAATACACGTTAATAAACCCTGAAACGCTTTTCTCATAAAGCACGCTCGATATGGAAAGAAGCATTTCCCCGTCGTCTAATTTCTCGATTTGGCGTTTTGGGCTGGCCAGTCAGATCACTCAATTTGACCGCTCCAGACTTTTTTATTATATTTTGAAACACTTAAAAAGAAAATGTCTCAGGAATGCGGGCATATTGACGGAAGTTCTGATACACGTGATAAAAAATATCATAAAACGATCCCGTATTGTCGGCGGTCACTTGACGGTTATTATTATTCGAATTGATGAAAAAATCTAATTTATTAAATAAACATAATCCACAAGTATTACTAAAATATTCATTCTTAAAAAATATTACAGCGAATAAAAAAAAAGTCGGGTGATTACTTTTGCCACGTGTACAATACAATTCCCATATCTAGGTCTTTTGGATGGAATTCAACGACAGCATACAAAATGATTGGAGATGATGCCGTAATTAGAACATTCATCGAATATCGACGGGATATTTTATGTTTCACGGCTTTCTCTTTTTTCCCGTTATTTCTGCGGTCAATCAATGATCTAGAAAGAATCTAGAGAAAAAGCCAGTTGCAATATATTCCTTAAACGGTTTCACCGTAATACTCGCGTTTCCAGGAATGCCCACAAATTTTCCTCGGGCCCCATTTCCGTCGTATTGTTAAGTACACAGATTTGTTCTTCAGTCGTATAACTCGAATATAGAATGTTTTGCCTAACTCTATTTTCCGATTAATGCGAGTTTTTTGCTATAAAAATATATAAGTATGTCAACGGCCTTGGCTTTGATAAAGCATCGCTTCCCGTGAGATCAGCGAAAGTGGAAAGATGTTGGACCGTCCGAAAACCAACTGCGTGCTGTTGACATGTGTTAAGTGTTTTCTGTTTTCCGTTCTCTTTCTATCTTCTGTTCTATCCTGTATCAATGTCGTCTTGTAATTGTCTGAGCCGATGGCCTCAGTAGCCAGTGCTCGTGTGTCTACTTCTTAGATTTATCTACGGAGTAGATTAAAATGTAATGTAACGTAATATATACATATGTACAGTGTACACAATGCGAATGAATCATACCACTATTTTTCACAATACTAAACAATTGTATGAAATCACTTTCAAACTTCACTCTCTTCACTCGACTAGGCCAGACAAATACAAACAAATATGATACGACAACGAATGTCAAGTGTCAAGATTGAGCGGA
Organism: Platycheirus rosarum; assembly: GCA_963971375.1. Lineage (NCBI taxonomy): Eukaryota > Metazoa > Arthropoda > Insecta > Diptera > Syrphidae > Platycheirus > Platycheirus rosarum. The sequence goes on from OZ020508.1 coordinate 25,997,517, forward strand.
AAATTAGGTTAACACATTTATTTATTTATTATTATTATTGTTTACTTTATTTGTTTAATTATCTGAGTTCTTATCAATCTTTAGGTGTGATAAGAAACTTTCATTGCACACTCTGGTTGCTTTATTTTAGTTCTTCCAATTAGAATGCATATCTACATTATTCTATACGTCTTACGCGTATATGTGAATCAATGTCGTATATTTTCTACTATGCTACTATACTATAAACATACTTATATGTACTATATAGTATGCGCCTACATAGGGGCAATTTCTTCAAGTGCGATTATATTATTTAAATATTCGTCGACCGCAGCCATTGTGTGCATGTGACAGTTAAATGTTTATTTTTCTAAACTAGGTTTTGTTTACTTTGCATCAAAAGGTTCAATGATCATGAGAAAAATTTCCACTAGAAGAACACAAAGTACTTTAGTTTATATTTTTAAGAAAAAATGCAAAAATATTGTGCATATCAACCATAAGGAGAAAAAGGAAAACTGTGAAAAAAACGCATATTTCTAAGTAAATTCGCTTGGAATGTAAGACTTTTATTGCTTAGTGTTCAATTTGTTCTTTATATATTTACCTACAAAGAAAAATAATTATTAAACATGACAATACGACGTTAAACAAATATAATAAATCACTGTATACAGTGTTGCCATTAACAAGATGTGGATATTATTTTTAAAGAAAATTACTTTCAGAAATTTTGCTTTCTGGAAAAGTAAAAAGTCGCTTTCAGAAAGTATTTTCCTTTCATAGTGTGAATGCTCTCTGAAAGTACTTTCAAGAAAATTTTAGAATAGGAATTTTTGACACGCTTTCTGAAAGCACTTATTTAGCGTAGCCACATCTTCCGTGACTTGATTGACTGTGAAGTTCGTAGCTTAAATTTGTGTCCAAATTCGCGTCGCGTCGGTCGTTGCCAAGGAATACTCGTATAATTTGTGATACAGTCGGGATCATTGTATCGTCAAAAAGAATGTCTACTGAATCTGATTTTCTTGATCTTCGAGATCGTTTCAAATATTTAGTACTACGGCTTGCTACATTTACCGGATATCCATTAAAGATATAATGACATTAGATGTATAGTTCGATGGAACGAAAGTGACGTAATTATTGCAAATAGATGAAAACGATTCACTGCGATGCCAAACGACTCGGTGCAATAAATATCCTACATCGGTGACATACACCACGTCTCCAAAATGTATGTCTCCAGAATATTGCTCAAATGCTTTAGTCTTACACATAGAAAGTTTAACACATTTGCGCATGCCTTCGTCATTGAAAAGGTATAACGGAAATAGAGCAAATTCCTCATCAGATTCTTTTGTAATGCACACGCACATTCATTGAAAATTTAATAAAGGATCAATGTCTTCTTATATCAGGATTCCTGAATTTATAACATCAAGTGCTTTAATTCTGAATTTATGAAAAAAAGTATTTCGAAAATTGTAGGACCGGTTTTGTTAAAATCCTGTTTTTGTATTTTTAGTTTTTGTAAAAAAATTTTTTTTTGAGTTTTTGGCTCGTATTTTCGAGAAAAATAAGATTTTCCTTAACGGTTATAGGTATGGCTAATGGTCCCATCTATTCTGTATATTACAGGATTCTCCTGTATTTTAAAGTAAAATCCTATAAAAAAGCAGATCCTGTAATTTTGTGCAAAAACCTGTATTTCTCTTGCATTTTATCTGTAATAAAATACCTTAAATGTCGCAACAAGCGTTGGCAACACCTAGCGTTACAGCCATGAATAACGACTAGGTATACGCGAATATATGAGAGAAAATCGTTAGAAATTTAATACAACTCGAAACGGCAGCCATATCCATTTTCGTGCACCAGTTGTAAGTTGTAAGTTGTATTGGTCGGCTAATCTATACACATAAATAATCTATTCACATAAATAAAGTGCAGTGGGTCGCACGAACTTGATTTAATGTCCAACAGTTGTCTTGGGGCTTAAGATTTTTAAAAGAAAGCAGGTAAAAAATCATTTGAAATTTTGTTAATCACTTAAAATTTACTAGTTAAAACGTTTTTTTGGAAAAAATGAAGTAAGCCATTTAATTTTTTTTACAGTTTTGAATTTTAAGAAACATTTTTTCAAAAAACGGTTTTTTTTGGAAAATTTTTCGAAAACATTTCAATATATTTTTGAATATGAAATTATCAATATTTTATTATCAAAAAACAAAAAAAAAATTTAAATTTTTAACAAACCGTTTTTTGAAAAAAAAACAAAAATTAAAGAAAACTCAGACAATTCCTCAAATTTTTTTTAATTAGTTTAAGATTTATCTCGGAAAAACTAAGTATGCAATAAAATTTGAAAACTCAATGTCTATCGAGGAAAAAAATATTGAAAATCGTTCGACCAGTTTTTTTAAGTGTTTTTTTTTTTTTTGGAAAAAATATTTAAATTTTCTTTTTAGTATATAGTTTATATATAGTATATAAGAAAACCTGTAGTTTTCATCTGGGAAAATTATTTTATGAAAATTCAATCAACATTTTCCTATATATTTCAAAAACCATTTTTTTAGAAAATTTAAAAAATTGAAAAAAAAAGTTTTTGAAAATTTTGAAATGCAATATTAATTGAATTAGAAATGACTTTCTGTGTGCAAAATTTTATTGAAATCCGGAAAACCGCATTTAAAAAAACCGGTTGCGTATTGCCAAACTGTATATTCAGCACAGATTCCCATATTCTGTTCTGAACTACATACTGTTTAACAAATTTAGAATTATTTCAGAGCAAACTGTATTATGCTACCACAGAATGATCTGTAGGTATGTGGGTGTTGCTGCCCCCTTGCAACCCCCCTGCTTGGGCTCACTATAGGATTTAGAGTATGTGCGAGATTGGGTTTATGCAAAAGTTCTTTAAATCAAAAAGAAACGTTGCACATACCGAACCTTGCACCTTCTGCAAATCCTATAGTGAGCCGAAGCAGGAGGGTTCCAGGGGGCAGCAGCCCCCCCCCATACCTACCTCATACTGATTGGGAGATAAAATCTCAATTTTACAGTCACACAAATGTAGCAACGCAAGCAGCAAGCAACTCGAATCTCACTGAACTATCTGTAGTCACAGGTACTTTGCTCTAAGCTTTGGTGAGAAAAATGTATACTGACTCAGACGATGCTCTGATTCAGTATACATTGTGCTCTTCATTTCATTGAGCAAAATGTTGTATGTTTCAGCGCTCTCGAAATCAGTGCTTATATATGTACAGTTCGACAATACGCAAACCGGTTCTTTGAGAGGCACTGTTTTAGAACAAATTTCGAAAAAATCATTCTAACTGAAAGATGTATTGTTGTAAAAAAATAGCAACCTTAAAGTTTTATCAAAATCGTTAGAGCCGTTTTCAAGAAAATCAAACTTTTTGTTAAAGATTGGATGGCAGATACCGTTATTTTTCGACCTAAAGCAAAAATGAAAAATACCACCCGAGATACGAAATAAATACTAAATACCAAGATTGAGGCAAATCGGCCCATCCGTTTAGTCTGTAGAGCTGCGAACAGGCAGACGGGCATTCTTAAAAGACAATGTGCCTTACAGACACTTAGTTAAAAAAAAAGAAAAGCTTTTTACATGATACATATGGAAGTATATACAGTTACTTTCACTGGCAGATAGCTGATGTTATAGGAAATAACTTAGGCTATTTACATTACCAACTAGGTGGCGCTGGGTTCGTTTTTTTTTCAAAAATTCTTATTTATGGACCGATTTTGACGGGACTTTCACAGGCAGATAGCTGATATTATAAGTAGTAATTAAGGCTATTTTAATTACCTCTAAGTGGTGCTGGAGTCGTTTTTTTTAATTCCTATTTATGCTTTGATTTTGACGGAACTTTTACAGTCAGATTGCTGACGTTGTAAGGAGCAACTAAGGCTATTTAAATCACTCGTTGGTGCCGCTGTGGTCAATTAAATAGCAAAAATAGTTTAGTATGTTTTTGGCTTGTCCTATTAGACTACTTAAGTCGAAAGAGAATTTGCACCAAGGTATAAAACATGCACCGAAGATAAAACCATACTGAAAGTGGATACTCTTAAAGCCAATCTTACGTACGGCCAAAACTAATTTTGAAAATTCCATGCGTGTAAGAAGATCGGTAACGACTCAGATAACGTAAGCCACGGTCTTAACTTTGATGGTACACCCGTGTAATTATAGTTTAGTTATGGAAAAAAAATTACATTTATCAATGCATTATATTTAAGACTTGGAATTAATTAAAAATAGTATGAACAAAATCCAAAAAAAACTGTTTTTTTAGAAAAAATTATAAAAAAATGTATATTTTCGATTGTTGTTCAATTAGTAAAAAATAAAAGATCCTACAAAACTCCTGTTTAAAAAAAAAGTAAATCCTATAAAATGGCGAAGTTTTGTCTTTTTATTCTGTATTTTGAATAGATTGGGATGGGACCATTAAATATGGCAGATACCGTTTTCTTAGCCCTAAACATTAAATTTCAATTTCCCCTCTAAGGGATGCCAAAAAATTAACTCATTCCAAATTTGAAGGCAATTGCTTAATCCGTAGGCTTCTTTACGATCATAATGTCGTGTCTGATTGTTATCTCAATTTTTTTATGTTCGTGAATCCTAAACTTGCCTCTAATTGCAAGTCAATACAACAAAAAACTAATTTTTGATGTAAACTAGCATTACATTTTAGTTTTCTAAACCTTCAGATGTAAAGCAAAATTGCGCGACCCACTCACTATCATTGTCTGTCTTATGATTGGCATGCAACTTTTCCGGATCTCCATCAGACTTCTATGGTTCACGAACTAAAAACAATGTTTATGTAGATTCTAGAAAGATAGATACATGAAGTCTACCATCATACATTAACAAGCCTTAATTTTGAATCATCACTCTTTATCCACAATGTTCGAGAGCTACAAATTAACTCAAAAACGAACAAAACTATCGATTAAAAATCCAGCAAAGAAAGCAAGTTACACTCCTAGTTCAAAACTCAACCTTACATCAGTCAGTCGTGATTCGTTAAAAAATACTGGCATATAGTTATTACTTTCTAAGCAACGAAATACATTTTCTTAGGTCAATCAACTTTAAAGCAGATTTTAGTGATGTCAACATAATCATATTACGTTCCCTCTTTTCATGAATCATGACAGTTGTATTAAAAACAGTCCTCGTGCCAATTGACAGCCATTTTCAATTTTAAAGATCCAAACACAAATCTAAGCCGAGATAAATGACAGAAAGTTATGTCCTCAAGAGGGATATACCAGAATTTTATTAGCAGGCTTTAATCTATGCGCTCTTCAAACTCATAAATACAGATTTAACATACGGTGAAGTAATTGAAGAGTGAAAGTTTTGTCTACTCGGAAACGAATTAACTTTTACTGATATTAATGTGGCAAATGAATTTTTTGTTAGTCTTCCCAGTAGCGAAAAGTCCCACGACCTTTACTGCATTTTAAAGTTTAGCCATTACAAAATTGCATTCTTATACATTAAAAAAACAAAACCATTGATAAGCTTTGTGTTTACTGATATGATCACTATTTTACAAGACAAAAAATTGCGTTAAGCACTGAATAACAAAAGCTGTGTTAACTACTTCTCACATTTAAAGCTTTCGTGGTGACTCATGGTTGCTTCTAGTGTGTCGGATTGCAATGCCAAGAGATCTGGGTTTGATTCTCCCCCAGAGCTACTTTGTTTTGCCGTTAAGTCAAGCCCATTTGTTGATTCAAGATAAGCCGTTAGTCAAATTTGGGACAAGATCATTTAATTCACTGTATGGCTTCGAACAATAAAGTTGAACATCATGTGCACAGAGGTAGGATGATACATGATTGCAGATATAGGATAAGTCGTTAATGGGTAAAGGCAAATTAGAATTTCATCCAGTATTGGTCCATTGGTCCCTGAAGTACAACTTGATGGATTGACATAAAATCAGAGGAATCACTTCCAACAACTCTTTGTAAACTATCTTTTCGAAAACTTGGAATAACAACCATGTCACTGTAACCGAAACTTCAGTTTCAAACAAAGAATAGGTTCATTAACTTTGTCAAAGGCTTTTGGAAAGTGCCATGTGATGTAGTATGATAACAAAGTTCTTGTCAAATTGCAGCCTTGCTTTAGAAAGTTGTTGGAGAATCGGTAAATTAAAGAAGTGTTCTGAAATTCCATCTTAAAAATCTAATCTAAAAAAAAAACTACTTTTATTTTAAAGTTTTAAGAAGATTGTACTTACATTTTGAAAAACAAAAGTCGATTTTTATTGTTAATTTGGAATGTTCAGTGGCTCTCAAACTGTAACAACGAGAGCGATAAACGACACGAGAGCGATAGTGTTTCGTGAAGCTAACTATTGGCGATAGCATTCAGTGCTATCGCTTTGACGATTATCGTTTAAAAAGTAAAATAATGAGAACCCAGTATTCAGTCTTTTCAGACTTATACGGTTCCTCCAAAACGTTCACCCATACCTCAAGCGCTCACTGCATAGATGTAGGATCATCGCTTATGATGACTTCATCGCCAACAAAGAACAACTGATGCACTTTTGGGTCCGTCACTTTGCCTTCAAGCAGATAGTTAATGACTTTAATAAAGAGCAATGGGCTGATCACCAATATGATCCTTATACTTTGGATTGTAACTGTAGTTTATTTACCCGCGACTAAACGTGGTCATCCGATAGGCGTATTGAAATTTACAGTCGTTTACGGTGTGTGACATCAGCCTAATTGAACGGTAATCATGCTTCCCCTTGTACATTGGGAGAAGGTAACTTTCTCTACATGGATTAGGCATTCGATCATCTCTAAGTTTGGAGACAAGAATCAAGAGCCACATAGACTTTTTCATCTTTTTCCAAAACTCAGATCGTCGAAGAAGTATTCTCCTGGTCTGGGCTAGGCTGGGGCAGTCACAGAGGACTGATCTGCATCAACGTCTTGCAAACTTCTGCATAAGTCTGATGTGCTAATGCCCATTCTACTCATACACTTACTACCAAATAAAATTACTATAATACTATGGAGCCATGCAAATTGCAATATCCTTTAAATTTAAAAATTACAGGGTACCGGTAAACGTAAAATGTATGTTTACAAAACCTAAATATTTAGAATCCCCTTGGTAAATCGCAACTGGATTCCTTAACTCCGCAGTTTCTCTTCGCCAATATATTAAAAGCCCTGGGGACAAAAGACTACGCTCGAAAACAAAAAACTCACGTCAATTAAACCAACGATAGCAATCAAATCCAACGAACATGCCTCATGAGATGGGTACAAGCTCTACAAGACACCGCCAAGCCCTAAAAGCTTTACATCTTGTGATGTCAGTTTTACGTTTGCAGGCAATAATTCAATGCACGACCTGGCAAATTCTTATTTTCGTCGCTTGGATAGATGGTCCTCCACCAACTACAAGAGCCATGTGGCAGAGGGACTGTCAATGTAGGTATTGAATTCAACTTAAGACTGACAGCTCTGACTCTATTCGCCAAATACCGAAGGTGTGAATACCAAGTTGAACATTTGAATGGTGATAGAGAGTATCTATACCAACCAAAGCTAATGTCTGTCTTATGTTTTTTGTAATCTTGTTGTCTTACAATAACTGACGTGTTGAACTTACATTTACCGGTCGGCAGTCTGGCAGCCTTGTAGAAAACCGACGACCCACAGAGGGGCACATTATGCCCATTTGTAAGGTTTTCATCTTTGATTTGTTTGTTTTGAATTATTTGAACAGCTTTTTTGAAAGTAATTTGCAAGCGTTTGTCATGTAACAAGGTAATTTATTGGCATAGCAAATATTCTGTTGCTGATGTGAGAAAGAATTCAGTTGCAGTTTATGTGATTGCTCCCATGGACTGTATCTCAGCGGGTGCATTAAATGGATATCAGATTGCAACCTTGAGATTTTTTCAAACTGTTTTGGTATCTTTCAACACTTCTCGGGTGGATGTGATGCAAGACAAATAATGGTTTGAATAATTTGAATCATTGAAGTGGATCACATGAAGGCCGAATTCTTTCTTTTGTTTTCGAATTAGATAAAAAGGCTAAATTGATAAACAATAAACAGAATTTACCTATGCAGATAAATTGAATTGCATATTTAGTTGCGGTCAAATGTAAAATGTTAAGAAACTTTCAATGTGCTTTTTGTCCTAGTTATGTAGTCTGTTGTATTTTATATTAATTTATTTAAATTCTGCACTATAGAGCACTAAAGTTATCACTGATAGTGACCGACTCTTAGGTGGCGCACCCAACTGAAAGAGGACCTCGACTAACTTCGCTCGCAAAACTGGAGGCATCTAGCTTAGAAACGAGCTGGCTAGAGAATTTTTTTTGTAGTTAGGTATTTTTCAGCAAAATGTGAAAAACTTATCTTTGTATCCACCTATAATACATGCACAACTTCCGCCCCAAGAAGAATATTCACCCTTCCTTGTCAGTATCTAAAAATAACATCCTTTTCAAGTTTCAACATAAAACTTTCCCGGATTTTCCACTCGATGTTATTGCTAATGAAAAATAATCCAATCAAACCAACCATTTGATGTTCAAGCACTTTACTGTATAATTTTATTGCTCTTCAGTTGAATTTTCAATTTCCCTTTCGATTGCCATTGGCTTTACCTTAATGCTGTTAAGCATATTCCATTGAATTGGAGGAAGTATCGAATGTTCGAGCACCATACACTATCAATATTGCACCCGGAAATGGCAACATACACAAACACACTATAAAGTAACGAACACTGGGTGCAAAATTTCTCTGCCTACAGAGCCATCTGCTGTAGCTTCGCCCAACTCCACCTCTCGACCAAACAATTTTGTATTCGGTTAATATAAATAAATAAAATATTATGTAAATATACAAACATAATATGCACATCCATGCCGCCGGAGTCGACGACGATATCAGGAACACACATATTCCACGACATTCATTTCATTAGTTGTCATTGTGAGACATAAATTTATAAAATTCAGTTGCATATGCGCTAGCTGCACCACATGCCTTTCTTCTATGTAAAAATATAGCCAAACTGACGAACAATAAATGTATCTAGCAACATGTCGAGTACATTCAAACGAATCGGCCGTAATGAGTTTTGACGACGACGACGACGTAGAAGAAGAAAGTAGGTGAAAGGTCAAAGACCTTACCATGACGATGTTGTTGACGTTGATGATGGATTTTTGCGCGCGACAAGACAATATAAGCCTCTCCTAATGGGCGAGCTTTTTCTGACATTTCGTCTACTTTCTCAGTTCCTAACCCCACCCCCATCGTCCTAGCGCACCAAAATGTATTACTTTCAATGTGAGTATCGTTGGGTATCTATAGATACATTTATTCGCTTAGCGCAAGTTTTTGCAATTTTGTTTTTGCAAAAGTTTTTACGTGGAAGTTTTAAAAAAGCTCTCTACCGAGAGATCAATCTCATTCTCATTCAACTCAAGCGAAGGCAAACTTAATGTTTGTTCTCAGAGCGCATTATGGGGTTTGTTTTTGTTTTTGTTAAAATGCATTTGGCATTTCACTGAACCATAACCAACCCCAAGGAAATTATTTTTACTTGAGGTTAGGGATTGCGAACTACTGCCGTAGTGGACCGAATGGGTGTGTAGTTGTTTATTCAAGTATAGGAATACAAGTACTATAAACCTTAGGTAAGAAAATTTATAAAGGGATAGGTCTAGGCGTTTAAGAAAGTACTGATTGAAACAATTCAATGTTGGTTCCATATGTTTTTTTTTGATGAATCTATTTTAATGTCATACATAGTGTAGTATCTAAGTATCTCTTAGATTTTTACAAGTGAGTAAGGCCAGAATTTGATTTACATGGAGCATATTTGGTTCTAGAGCCTGGGATCATGTTTGATAGGTGTATGTGGTGACCAATTATGACGAAGTTTGTTTGAACTATCACGATTGTCATGGCGAAAATATTGTAAATTAGTCTAATCGAGCACAAAATAATTTTTAGTAAAATTATTTTCCAAGCAGGAAATCTCAAGAGTTTTTGACGTGAATACGTCTTTAAAATCACTTCCATAGGGAGGCAATAAAAAATGATAACAAAATCGGGGGATACAGTTTGGTGTTGCAGCTTTATACCTATCATTACTATCCAAAACTCAATTACACCACTGGATAGCTACAGGATCAAAGAATTTACAGCGCTTTGTAAGGACTGTCATACATCGGGCGGGGTTTTGAGATCATTTTGCAGGGTATAGAGAACTTCTATTTAGTATAACTTTTGACTCGGATAAGTTACGACGTTCGTTCTAGATCTAGATTATAGATAAAACCTTAGTGTGATATTGCGACTGTGACTATAACAAGGTGTTAAAATATTAAAAAAAAACTTTAACAAAATAACGGGTCCGTCAAATAACTCTTTTTTTGAAAATCCTTCATCAACATCGAGTGTAGCTTCGGCTGTGTGGCACGTAGCGCCGTTCTGTTAAAACCAAATGTTGCCAATATCCTCCTCTTCAATTTTTGTGAACAAAAATTCGTTCAACATGGCCCGATAACGATCGCCATTGACTGTAACGGCCACTCCTTGCTCATTTTCAAAAAATGGCCCAATTATGCCTCTGGACCGAAATCCCCACCAAACAGGGTGTATCGGCTTTTCAATGTATGCGTGCGTCGAATCAGACATGAGCTTAAGTATTACCATTCACGAAATAAGCACTAGTTGAAAAAAAAAGTTAGATGGCGGACCCTTTATATAATGACACCTGAAAAATCCAGAAAAAAGCTTTTTAAAAGCAATCCAGTGGTACCAATAAAACACCATATGACCGAGTCCAGCAGTTCCGGCAACGTAAAAAATGAGTGCCAAAACATCTGCACCTGAGACGGTTGAAATTATGCAAGTTGATGCTGAAATCGCTTGTATATCGATACCGGACTATGAAGGTATCGATTGTGTTCGATCTTCAGTTATGAAGACACATTGCGCAGCAGCTAAAGCACGTTTCACTACTTCGTTTGTCAACAATCCATTTGGACATAAGTGTGATGTGTGTGATCGTATATGCGGTTTCTGCGCCCATTGAAGCCAACAAAAGATTTAAAAAAAACATGAAAACCCGAAGGACTTCTTAGTGTTCAAACATGATTTTGACGTAGAATTCAAGAAATACTAATAATATTTTATATAGAAAGACGTATTTACGTATAACACACGGCCGTGTCCATGACACAACCACACCTCATTTTTTGACAAGAATTGCATTCTCTATATCAAAATTAAAGAAAAACAAATGAGGAAGCAAAGAAGGAGCCAGAGTTTTTAACAGATTAAAGTATAAAAACGCTGATAAAAAGAAGAATCTTTGGAGATACTTAATGATGTCGTGGCATCAAAATAGCAAGTTCATTTAGGTGACAGAGAAACAAACACAACTGTTAATACAGAAATCGAACATTTTGATTCTTTAAATACTTTTACATCTTCTAATACATTTGTTTCGGTAAAAGATATAAAAATGGTTATTACAGATCTAAAAGTTAAAAAAAACTGATGACACATTAAAAACATTTATTTAAAACACCTTTCAAAAGAAGGTATAAGATTCCTGACATTTTTGATAAACGCGTGTTTAAAAATGCAATACTTTCCAAATGAGTGGAAAACTGCGAAAGTTGTCCCAATATTAAAGGCCGGGAAGCCTCCAGATATAGCCAGTGGATATAGACCAATTAGACTGCTGAGTAATTTAAGTAAAATTTAAAAAGAAAAAAATCCTAAAAATCATTAATGATGAAAAAATTTTCCCTGATCAGCAGTTCGGGTTCAGAAGATTTCACTCTACTTCTCATCAGGTTAAAAGAATATGTCAACATGTCAAAAGTAGACGCATCCAAGGAAAATCAACCGGCATGATTCTTTTAGATATTGAAAAAGCTTTTGATTCCGTATGGCACAAGGGAATAATTTATAAAATGATTAAATTTAAAATTCCGTTGTATTTGTGCAAAATTGTCCAGAGTTTTCTTTCCAACAGATTTTTTAGTGTTCATGTCAATAACAGTGTTCCGTCAATAGTTAAGTTCAATTTTGGTGTCTCTCAAGGCTCTGTACTTAGCCCTATTTTATACAATTTGTACACTTCAGATTTCCCAACCATCCCTCACTGTGAATTTGCTATTTTCGCTGATGACACAGCAATATACTCTTCAGATGAACTTGCTTTCAACATTGAGAGGAATTTAGTGCAATCTGTTGAAATATTACAAAACTATTTCAATAAATGGAAAATAAAGTTAAACGCTCACAAATTCCAGGCTATCTTTTTTCAAGAAAAAGAAAGTCTTGTTATCTTCCCAGAAACCAATCCATTATAATAAATGGTAAAAACATATCTTGGGAAAATTCTTTAAAATACATCTTGACACAAAACTTACATTCAACCATCATATTAATAATACTATAAAGAAAATGAATATAGCTATTAAACTGCTTTACCTTTTTTATAAACCGAAGATATCTTTACTGACAATTGAAAATAAAGTTATTATTCTAAAGGTTATATTTCAGGCAATATTGCTGTATGGAAGCCCTGTTTGGGGAAGGGCTGCTTTGTCTCACATTAAAAAACTTCAGGTGTCACAAAACAAATTATTAAAAATGATGCTAAACCTCCCACTTCGTTACTCTAGTGATCTTCACCGAGAAACTAATGTTGAATTGATTTCTGAACGAATAAATAAGCTCGAAGCAAACTTTATTTACAGATGTAATAACACTGACAACCCTCTTGTTCACCAGATTAATTACCTGTGATAAATGCTTGTTATGTTTTTCATTTAAACTATTTATTCACTTATTTATTTTTATTATTTATTTATTTATTTATTTATTTTTTTTTTTTTTTATTATGTATTTACTTATTTATTTATTTATTTATTTATTTATTTAATTATTTATTCATTTGTTTATTTTTTTATTTATTATTGTTGTTTCATTGATTTTTTATATATATATTTCTTTTATTTTACATAACTTAATTTAAATTGGAGGTTTTTTCTGTGCTTTTCCTTAAAAAAAAAATCTTTCCCAAATATATTCTTCATAATAATAAAAATAATGTTTCAGATGTAAGACTTTACCTGTCCAATCACTGTATTGTAAAATGTGCGGTTACAGCACATTTTGTATTGATTTATTGCAAATAAAAATATTACTAAAAAAAAATAGCAAGTTTATAAGAAGCACTCATGTTTTTTATCCTCGAAATTAGTTGAGTTTGAAAAATTTTCAATAAATGTAACTGGCACTTTCACTTATGAAAAATATAGTAAACAAAAACTGCTTATCTACTAATACAAAAAAAAAAAAATATTTGTTTTATATGCAGAATTTGGCTCTAGGAAATAACCCCAAAGCGAAATAACCCCCCAAAATTTATATGGAAGTGGGGATTTCTTTCATATGAAATAAACCCCCAAAATTGCGGATTTATTTCATGGGTTTTTAGTGAAGTATTTCATCCTTCAAATTGGTTTTTTTTCGGGATGAAACAAGTGCTAAATTCAACAATGAAAAAAAACCACAATAGCTAGGCACTGTAAGGCTTGTTTTGAAAATTACATTTACAGTTTTCTAGTAAATTAACAAAATGAAAGTGATCGCAGCCAGGGAGGTTGCAGGGGGCAGCTTGCCCTCCCTTTACACATGCTAGTAATGTAATATTTATTATAATTTAAAATAAAAAAGTAAGTTAACTAAAACTCTCTTTTATTTTACTTGTTTTTAAATTAATTTTATATTATCCCACTTTTGCAATCAAATCTGGTTGGTTTATTAAAACAAACATTTTTTTAAAACGGGATTATAAACAATAAACGATATTATAAAAAGCGGCATTTCTAAAAAAGCGGGATTATAAAAAATAGGACAACAAAAAGCGGGATTTAAAAAAAGGAATATAAAAAAGCGAGATATGGAACCCAACCCTTTGGGTCTAATTTCATAGCTATATGGGGAGTTATTTCATACTTTTTTGGGCACCTATTTCATCTTAGATTTGGGGAATAATTTCACAGCGAAATTATTCCCCAATTTTGGGGGATTATTTCATTTTCCGTTTGGGTGATTATTTCCTGGAGCTGCAGAATTTAGTTGACCGCCAACGTCTTAGATACAATTTTTTATTGAAATTCAATGAGCAGTTACCGAGAAAGTCGAAAACACAAGAAACTATTAAATGAAAAATACCGTCAAATAGACTTTTCTGGTAAAATACGATATCTTGGAGTAATCATTATCTGTCAGATATTGTTTAAAAAGCGCCTCCTTTGTCCTTGCGAAAAACAGATAATTTCCGAGCGTACACTCCTTGCAGCTCTGATGAGGCCAGTGATGTGCTATGCTGGCCAAGTATAAGAATTCCTTGAGTATTAGAAAGTTGAAAAACTGTAGAGATACTTCTAAAAAAGACTTTGTGACCCTAAAAAAACCCACATACTCGTATAATTATGCTGTATTTAAGGACTGGAGGGTCTCTACTCTACATTTTTTCACTCAAGATGCATCTCTTTAAAATTGAAAATCCGCTCCAAATCACAATATGCAAATGGTTGCAAGATATCTGCTATCATTAAAACCGTATAGGGTTTGAAAAAAAAATAGAAAAATCTTACCTTGTTAAATTAACTGTTTTAGCTCAGTAGAATGATACCCGAAACATGTTTAAGCTCTAGATATGGCCTTGGGTTCATAAGAGACTTACATTGACTGAAAGATAGCCCATATAAGCCTGATGGAAGCACGAAATTCAGTTTATGTTCTTTTCATGCAAAAAAAAACAAACATTTATATTTCTGTTTCTGTACTTATTTCGTTATCATTGCAATTCGTATTTTTTAAATTATTTTTTATTTACACACATATATTTAAATCAATATTCGGAAATAGCTTCGTTTTATTTTTAACATTGTTTTTAATTTTTTTAAGTTTGCGCATTCTTGACAAACAATCAAATTAAAACTCAAAAAAAAAAAAAATGGAATAAAGTCCTTGATAAGCCTTAAATTATCTTTTATTTTAATTTTACAATTTGACAGCTTATAAATTTATTTTGTTTGTTTGTATGTTTTTTTTTATCATAAAATTACCTTTGTAATCATAAAAAACATTAACTTCATGAAAATCTATTTTTAAATCAACACACTGTATGTACGAAAATGTTAGAAAGTACTTGCTTATAGAAAAGCAATTAGATACAGATATAGACAATGCCACTTGCCAGGAAATGACATATTCTCCGAAAAAAGTATATCTCATGTACCGGTTCAGATTCCGTGCAAACCATATATAGTTAAGATTTGAATTCACTAGGCTTTGAATCCTTAAAGAAAAAGTCGAAATTACTGTTATCTTCGCCATTTATTAAAAATGAAATAAGTTCCTGTTTTGAGAATTCATTCTTTTTGCAATCAAAATGACAAGTGGCATTAAAAAAGACAACAAACATGAAGGTATTTTTAAACATTGAACAGCTCAATAGAATGTTAATATTAGATCCGCTAATACCCTACTTTGATTGGTTGAAAAGTATTATTACTTCAACAGAATATTTCAATGAAGTTTGCATAGAAATGGAAACATTCAAACAAATTGCAAATTCATTAATAGCAAACACTTCTTCAAACGGAATCAAATTAAATTGAAAACGAAAATCGATTATTCTCTCTAAATTGCCACATTGACCCATCGTTATAGTCCATCAATACCATTGTGCTCCAAATGATTCATCGTCATGGCCTAACAATATGTTCTCACAATCATCAGTCCATTCGAACCGTTCTAATACCCAGTGTACAAAACTTATCTCCCTGCCTTTCTACCCACCGGCCGGCCACCAGCATTCACCAACGAAAATCGCTTGCAACAATATGCCAAATGGCAATATTCGCCCTTGATGTCAATGCAATAGTTATTTGCACCGGCATTAGACGAAACTGCATTGAAGCAGCTGCAATATCTTTACAATGCATAGAAACAGGTAGATACTACTGCACACACTCAGATACAAATTCAGCTACACTCATGAAGAATTGCATGCATTCCCTGCACTTTTGCGTGTTCCAAGCAGAAGCTTTTACTATTGTTAGCACTACATGAGTACCTAGATATCTGCTAGCTCAAGCTCTGTCAATAATAATATTCTGTGCTATCCAACCGACCACACTAGAATTTTTTCAGCAAACAACTTCTAATATCTATTCACACATCCAATGTGCACTTGATGCGGTCACTGACACAACAGCCTTGCACCGGCTTAACAATGTTGGCATGTCTAATGTCGAATGTATATTGTATATAGTATCTATTATAATAGAAGTTGTCATTTTTTTCGTATCTGGTTATTTTCAAATACAATGCACACACTCGATATGTTAAATTAATCATAACCGAGACGCGGGATATGCAAAAAAAGTATGTTGTTTAACGTTGTTGTTGTTGCAAGTGTGTTTTGTATCTTAGAATATTCGAGTACAAGTTCGTACAAATTGATTTGATAAGTAAAATCATTTTGTTCTTGGTATTTTGACACATCATGCATTAAATATGTGGAGCAGCGCAGAGGTGACTACGTGACTATTTCGGTTAGGAAAACCTTTATAAATTTGAACAAAGATTTGTATCTTTTACGCTTAATGTTATGATAGAAAAGAAAATTGAAAGAAAAGAAATTTTGTACGTCGAAAGAGGCTGCACTGATATGTAATACAAATTTGAATTTAAGTTTCCAATGCATAAATAATTTAATCGGAAAAAAATAAACTGTACAAAATTTCGATTTTTCGGACTGGCAAATACCTAGCTGATAAATCACCTGGTAAAATGACCCATGCTAGGTGGCTTACAAAAGCTAATCATATTCTTCGTCTGTACATCGGATAACAGCCCCTACGGAAAGTTTAATAATATAAGCAACTTATGTCGTAAAAGTTTATGCTCCAACTTGGTTCAATACTAAAAGCCAACCTACTTGCAAAAATAGACCAAGAAATTTATGGGGTTTAATATCGACAACTCGCTATCTTTCAGTGGAATTACAAACTTTTATTGATTCTGTAATCAAATGTAATAGCTTCTTTGGGCATTCAGAAAATGTATTGCTAAAAATGTTAACTGATCCAAAGAAACACATCAGATTTGGTTCTGCGCCGTATTTTACATCTTACAATCTAATTGACTAAGAGTTTTGAAGTGTACTATGATCTATCGATTAGCAAAAGGATATTTTTGAACCACCAATTATAAAACATATTTGAAGCGATGAACTCCAATACTTTATTGCTCAGGAAGAAAAACAACCAAATTGAATTTTTTCGGGTATTATATCAAACTCAGGCCTTGAGAGGGCAGTTAAGACCGTAACAGAAGCATCAGCAACCTTATGCATAAAACATGATAAAATCGTTTATTTAAAAAGTTCCGTTTAATAAATCCAATGTGATAAAAAAATTCTTTTTGTTCAACTAGTTCATAAGAAAAAATGGGCACAACTGGGTCGCACATACTTGCTCTTATGTGCCTAATTAAAATGGAAAGCAAGATCTTTGACGGAAACAAAGAACATTTAAGTTGAAAATAACACAGTTTTAACTTATAAAAAGTATAAAAACCACAATACTTAACGGTTCTTAGTAAAAATGAAGTACGCCATCACACTTGTTAAATAACAAAGAATTTATGAAAAAAGTATTTCGAAATTTGTAGGACCGGTGTTGATAAAATCCTGTTTTTTATGTTTAGTTTTTTGAAAAAAATGTTCTTTTGAAATTTATGTATGCAGTTTTTAAGAGTTTATTAATGTGCCTGTGATTACAAAGTAAAATAATTTTTGTCGATTAGTTTTAAAAATATTAATTTTTCAAAAAAAATTACAATTACAATAAAAATTTTGATATACAGACAGACAGACATTTTTTCTCGATCACTTTTTTAGACGTCTGTATGATCGTAATGTCATGTTTCATTGTTATCTCAATTTTTTTTATATTCACCAATCCTAAACTTGCCTTATAGTCCCTATAATCGCAAGTTAAAAGTTAATAATTGAAAAACGGACTTTGATCCACCACCCGAGTCAAGAGTCCACACGAGATGCCTGTGAACTTTGATTGGTTTATTGTGGACTTCTGCTTCTGGTCTTACGCCTGTGGGTCCTTCCTTATCTAGCTTATGGATACCTTACCTTAGGCAATATAAGGTCGACTGCAGCTATAAATTTTGAAAACTGGTTGACCTGATCAAAAAATTTCGTATGATCACGATCACGCCTTAATTTTGGTTGAAGCAATTTCCCTTTTTATTAAGCTTAATTTTTGGTGGAGCAATATAAATGCGGATCATTCCAGGACAGACCGCGAAGGGCTGATATAAGGAAATGACGTTGAATGCTTTTGATTCTAATAGGCGTACTCAATTAGCGGGCCGTAGATAGGGATCGGGTGACGTAGGGGTCGGAAAATTCTTTGGACCAGCGCCAGCGTTGCCGAGTTAGCTTTAAAGATGATGTTATGGATTTATGTGAGCTCTCGGTCACATAATATGCCAAGAATAGAAACAACTTTAGATAAGGGTGTACATGGAGAATGAAGAAGAAGAAAAAAGTCAATCTTGCATTTGGCAATGTTCAGCTCTAAGCAGATTGATATAAAATCGAATCTAGTTGAATGATAAAGGAGACAAGTGTGGTAAAAATTGTCTTTAAAAACTTACGGAAAGTGGGATATGGCAACGTTTTATGTCCAGGCGGTGCGAAATAAGGCCCCAACAAAACGGCCCCAAAAACAAAAATGAAATAAAGCCCCAAAAGTATATTAAGAATACAACAACAACAAAAAAATCTTTATTTTGGGGTGTAATTTCACTTTTTGGGGCCTAATTTAATTTTTAGAATTGGGGTCATATTTCATTATGAAAAAGTACCCCATTTTTTGGGCCTTATTTCATTTTTTTTTGGGCCGGGGCCTTATTTTGCACCGCCGTCAAAGTTCTGTTGTCCCGATTGGGAGGACCCTTTATATATTTACTTGTTGAGATCCAGAAAATGTATAGTAACACCGAGCAACGCCTGGTGCGCCAGATGGTTTAAAATATAAAAATCAATATTGATTGCAGTTACTATTTTATAATAATAAAAGTAATAAATATTAAAAAAAAATAAATAAATTTGAACAAAGAATATTTAAGTTGGGAAAAAATAATCTGTATAGGTTCGGGAAATGAAAAAAATGCCATATGGATTTTTTTTGTGCCAAATTGTCGTATCAAAATGGCACGACCATGGATTTTTGGCAACGTTTCTGTTTTTTTGTTTGTCGAGGCATCTTTTGATCCATTCAGGAGTCATCTTTTGATGAATCGCCGTTTTCTGAGAGGCTTTTTTTCAACCGATACTACTTATTTAGCAGCGACTTCAGCAACCTCCTTCGAAACAACTGGAGTCTCTTTGTTTTCAATTTCAACGTTTGCCATTTCAATAATTGTTATGTTTTTTGATTTACTATATCGAAAAAGTAGAATTTGTATAATAGGAAAGAAGAATAAACACACAAATTGTCAAAGAAAGAAAAAAAAATTGTTATAGGCTAATTTTTGGTCTAAAGGTCTTTAGACAAAAAAAAAATATTTTAGGTACAAACTTTTAGCTGAGTATATATATATTAGACATACGATTGCTGAAATAGTTTCCATATATATTTGATTTCAAATGCAAAGAAAATGCATTTTTTGAAACTGCAACCAAATATTGATATCCTTGGAAAAACGATAGGCTTTAACTCTTTAAAAGAAATTCTATAACTCAAATCTGAGTTTTCCAACTTTTCTCAAAAATGATCAAACCACATCCCGTGTTCTGTTTAAAAACTGATTCCTTTAAAAAATATCTTTTATAAAATAAAAGGTTTAAAGAAGTAAAACTTGAATTTAAAGATCAGTTTTGCTTAAAACATTTAATATTGTTAGATACTTAAGTTTTTATTTGAATCAGTCTTAAGAACTGTCATCTAATTTTCAAACAACAAATTTTAACATTTATTATATTAGGTTTATTGAGATTTTCACGTTAATTTTTTTAATAGAATTTAAAACTTCAATAACTCAATTCTTTCTTTTGTCATTTAAGCGACATATACCCCTTGAGTAGCATTTTCAATTATGGACTCGAAGTTCTCACTATGTGCAACACAAGCTACCTTCTGTAGAATGACCACTTATTCAAAATTGACAAAAATGCTGCGAGATATTTATGTTTCCTTCGAAGATGCAAGAACATTCCTCCCGTACTAGCTATAATCTTCAAAACACACATTACTATTAAAGAATCGGTTTTTGAAAAAAAAAAATTATTCCTAGCCTCATTTATTGAATGCCTTGTCTTTCAGACCTATTTGAGCGCAATTTCTCTTAATTTTTTTTGACCTCCATATACTTGTATTTTTATTAAGTACATATATCAAATGCCAATTTCAGCACCACAACAGCCAAGGTCGCAAAAATGCACTGCACTTGTGACACACAAATGCTTACCCCATGTGTACTATTGTACATGCATTTCCCACCACGAATTTTTCCTTTTGTTTTTGTATCCAAACTCTATTGGACGTTCTGAATATTTATCTATAGAATTATTTCTGTTTGATTTGTAGGCCAATATTTTGCAATCACATTAACTCCCTTCTCATGGCATTCGCTTGAAATTAACATGAATTATTATCTGGGTATAGGTCATTAAAGAATTATGCTTGTTCAAGCCGTTATTTAATACATATACCTACTTTTATAGAATTAGTTTTTGAAAATAATTTCAAAAATAAAAAAGAATTATACAACTACGCATTAATTGAGTCATTGTCAATCGAAACCTAAAATTGTGGGTCCAAAAAACAAAAAAAAAAAACAAAGCACGAATAAACTTCATTGAAAACCAGGTCGAAGTACAATCCTGGAAAAATTTCCTCCGATGCAATTAAGTTTGCAGATGTTCAAATGCATTTAGAATACATAAATCAATTAACATCCAATGTGATGAGAATGAACAAAAAGACTTATAAAATATGAATGAAAATTAAATGTTATTTGTATCTCAAACATCATGAGCATTTGTTTGTTCCTAAGCACGAGAAACTTCTATTTATGTAGTTTTATAGTTACATGCGAGGAGGAATCGCGCATTTGACAATCTTTTGCGTTGGAAAATTCTTCTGCATCCGAGTTTATGAATCAGCAGTTGAGTGATAAATAAATATAAACAAACACTCGTTTATTTAATGTGATCGTCAACGATATATACATGAATTTTGCTTAAACGTGTGGTTTCTTAGTAATATGTATTAATAGAAAACAAATATTACGTATACGCCATACACACATGTGTCATTCTATGAATTAAATCAACAAATGGATGAAAAATTATTTTTTTAAACAACTTATATTAGATCTATATACTGGAAAAGAATGTTAACATAAAAAATATTCAATGTTTCTTTTTAATTTTTACTTGCGATTATAGGGACAATAAGACAAGTTTAGGATTCGTGAATATACAAATAAATTGCACGACTGGATCGTACGTACTTGCTCATATGTGCGATGAGACCGTCGAAAAAAATTTTAAAAACAAGATATAAGCTATAAGGTACATTTAACAATAATTTACTTTTTGAAATAAAACTAATTAAAATAGGTAGCTTAATTATGTTTGTTGGATCGATTAAATCATGTTGGGGGTATTAATGTAATTTATTTGGGATATTGTCTACCTACCTATAATAAGGTTAGAAGGAAGGTAGGTACTAAAATTAAAATATCTATTCTAACCACTGTGAAGCGAGTGGGTATAGACTATATTAAAACTAAGCACAGTGGTTGTTTGTACGCAGGTGTACAATTTTGTTTTCTTGATTGAAATTTTTGCATTCAGTAGGTAGTCGAGTATTTTTTTTATAATTTGTTAGTTGTTTTTGCTTGTTTATGTGTTTATCATAGGCGTCCTTATTATTTTTTTTTGTATGATGTATGCTGTTATGATCATGAAATGCTTTAAAATAAATAACGATAAATAAATAATAAAAAAAATAACGAAGTTTGCTTTCATTAGATTAGTGGCTAGGGCTCAACCGAGCAATATAAAACAAAATTTGGGGGGAAATATTAAACAAATAAAATTTGTATGATATCAAAAAAACACTATTCATAACGTTTTTTGAAAAAAATGTTGTAAGCCATCTTACTTCTTTTGCTGTTTTCTATTTTATGAAAATAAAATCGTTCGACCAGTTTTTTCAAAAAAAATGTTTTCTTAAAAAAACTTTTCGAAAACATATTTTAAATATTTTGTGAGTATGGCAATTCAAAGAAATCTATAGTTTATTTTAGAAGAAAAATAAATAAAAATCTATAGTTCCGTTTTCAAAATATTCATTAAACACTACATATTTTGAAAATTTTATCAAAATCCGTCAATTAGTTTACGAGAAAGTCTGATTTAAAAAAAAAAACAGGTCATATGGGAGGTACCGTTATAAAACTTTTTCTGAAAAATCCATTAAAACTAAAAGATATATTTTGCATAGAAAACACCATTCAGAAAGTTTTATCAAAATCGTAGGAGCCGTTTTCGGGAAAAATCAGTTTTTCATTAAAAGTTATATGGCAGGTACCGTTAGTTTTGGAGCTAGAATGCCAATTCGAAAAACAGTCGGGTAGAGTAGTCTAAAAATACTATATACCAAGTTTGAATCAAATCGGCCCAACCGTTTAGGCTGTAGGAATCGATACGGACAGACAGACAGACAGACAGAATTTTCTGGCCCACTTTTTTCGACTTCCCCATTACTGTAATGTCACGTTCGATTCTTAGAATTTTTTTTTACGAATGCATAACTTGCCTTATAGTCCCTATAAATCGCAAGTAAAAATTGAGATAACAATCAAACATCACTTTACGATCAAAGAGAAGCCTAAAAAAGTCATTGACAGAAAATGTCCGTCTGTCTGTCTGTCCGGGTATATATCGATCTGCAGCCTAAATATATAAATAAATATTTTTTCTATTTTTAATTAAATTTTGATTTTTTTTTTTGGAAAATTCGATTTTTTTAAGACTTAGATTTAAAAATTAGATGTAAATTGATAAACTCTAAAATTCTGCGTAGCAAAATTACATAAATTTTTTTTTTCAAAAAAACTAAAATAAAAAAACAGGATTTTATCAAAACTGGTCCTACAATTTTCGAAATACTTTTTTTTTTTATTATTTGTTATTTAAGACGTTTGATGGCATACTTTATTTTTACTAAAAACTGTTAGGTATTGTGGTTTTGATACATACTTTTTATAAGTTCAAGCTAAGTTATTTTCAACGTAAATGTTAATGGTTTCTGTCAAAGATGTAATTGGGCACATAAGATCAAGTACGTGCGACCCAGTCGTGCCCATTTTTTTACTTGATTATTGGGACAAAGAGGCAAGTATAGGTTACGTGAATATTAAAAAAAATTGAGATAACAATCAAACATGATATTACGATCATAGAGAAGTCTAAAAAAGTGATCGAGAAAAATGTCTGTCTATCATTTGATCAGAACGAAATTTAAGGGCAAACTCTATTAACGGTACCTTTCATATAACGTTTTTTCTTTAATTTTTGGCTTTCTCGGTAACGGCTCTTTGGATTTTTGTCGAATTTTATATTTGAGGAGGAGGTGGCCAAATTAATTCTGCATATCAAAATTTTGAAGAATTTTTTTTAATTAAAATTAGTTTTTGCAATTTTTTTTTAATTCAAAAAACTAAAAATAAAAAATTAGGATTTTATCAAAATCCGTTCTACAATTTTCTAAATACTGTTTTCATAAACTCGTTATTAAACAAGACGTGTGATGGCGTACGTAAAATATACAGCTTTGATAAAGCGAGTTCAAGTTTTTATGGTTTCTGAAATCTAAAAAATATTCATAATATTCTTTATATTTTTATATATATTGGAATTATCTCAATATTATTGTCTTAACTAGTTTTTTACTAGCAAACGGTCTATAATGCAAAATTTCTGTTATCTGTCCCAACATTTTCGTAGTAGAAGAGAGTTTCTGGTTTGACTTAAGCTTTGAAGAGCTAATCAGGGTGAGATAAGTATGTTTCCGATGTTAGAATTTTTGTGGAGGCAGCACCCCCGGTTAGATGGCGTTGCATGTTTTCGATTCAAGGAGAGGTCTAACGAAGGTTACATATAGGGAGAGAATCATGTGCAGGTTGGAGAATTATTAAGACCATCGCTTTACAAAACCGAGGGTTGAATTGGCCTTCTGTGAGGAAATTAAAGACGAGGAGGCAATATTTTGCGCTGTCAATTGAATGACGTTGGAATCATAGACTGATGATAAGATTTTGAAAAAAAAACTTATAATCATCAGCATAGAAAGAGATGTTGGAGTTCTTTGCCATCAATGGTAAGAATGGACAGGAGAAGACCTAAGTGACTCTTGAAGGACCCTGGAAGTAGTGAGAAATGGGCTAGAAAGTGCATTTCTCAAACACATTCTTTAGGAAGGATTTCTGAGGTGGGAAAATATCCATTTTCAAGAACATGATCGGTTCGAAATCTAATGCACCAAGTTTGAGGAGTATAGGACTATTTGAAATTTTGTCATAGGCTTAAATCAATGTTTAAATAAGCTAGAATAAAGCTTTATGTTTCTTAAGCATTTTGTAAGAACAAAAAATAAGGCAAAAATATTGCAATGTCTTAAACGTAGTAAAAATTTTTGGTCTTTCGTAAAAACCAAAGATATTGAATGTTAATATCCAAGGTTTTTCCGAAACAATTTTTTTACATTCTTCAATCCTACCAGGAAAACAGACTTTTCCGATTTAAACTAGGTATGGAATATTCAGCATTTAAATAAATATATTCTGGTTTACAACTAAGAAGTGTTCTGGCTTCTTATGATACGGCTTGTATCATCCGGTTCAATCAAAGCAACCGAAACCCTTCATATGTATATCTCTTAATAAAATAAATAGTGTACTGTTCTAAAATATTACAAATCTACACATGTTAACTGCACTTACAAGAAGGTTAACAATCTGCCTAGTTTTATTAACCTGGTATAAATACAGTATACCAAAGAAGAAAAGAATAAATGCATGCCTCTTCAAGCTAAGATTAAATGAAAAACGCGTGTTAAGAAGAAGCGAAAACTTGCATATTAGAAAACACTCTAATTTTAGTTCCTATAACATACTACTTATCTATAAGCAAGTGCTACTGAAATTACATGAAAGCAGGCTAATAATCGATAATGCTCCATGGTACATACAAAATAATTTACCAAAGACTAGAAATAGAAATGTTTTAAAAAACAGAAACTTCTTGATGACCACCATTACGATTTTCGTAGCAATATTCCACTTGCGATATGTTTCAGCGACCAGTGGAACCAATATTTATACCGCTTTGGATAAAGTACAAATATTTTTCCTTATATTCCAAAAGAATTTTATAGAGTTTGCCATAAAGCCATCTTATGGAAAACGCGTGTATTTGGTATGGAGTAACCTTTAACTCGTTCTTGGGCGGTTTCCAGTCTGATGTTCTCAAAATTAATGCTGATCTATCCCACGGTCTAGTTATTCTCATTTTTATCAATGAATTCTTGTCAATATCCAGTTCACGTAGTTATTTTTTTGACGATGTACACCGGTTTTATTTGTTTCCAGGTTGGAAACCCTATTTTTCGTATATGAAATTGCACGATGATAAGCTGAATAAATTCCCAACTTGCCAACATTGCCTTATAAGGGACTTATTAAAGAATTTAATGCTTCAAAAACACAATACTGTCTTCTATCATTCATAGCCTAATAGCGAGTTTCATCCAAATTTTAAAGATTTGATCTGAAAATCGAGATTTGCTCTTTTCAATGAAACTTGTTTTATCATTTAAACCTAGTATTGGTCATTCACTGGCGAGTATACACAGTGTTTGATATCACACACAAAAATACCAGGCATGTACAGCTGATATCTTCAAAATGCCATATTTGTATTTTCTCACTTCAAAAACACCTTTATTTGTTATTTTGTATATTTAATGGATATTTGTTAATTTTTTGGCTAAGCACGGCTGGCACAAGTTCACAACAAACAACAAATAACAAAATATTTTCCATTTGACGTTTGACCGAAAGACTATTTACATGTATGTGTGCATTCAGATCAAATCTGCCAACCCATCTGAGATCAAATCTTTCGTGTTGAGATTTGATCTACATTTGCTCTTTTTCTGGCAATGAAACTCTCGAAATTGAAAAAGTTCAGATCTTTTGACAGAAAGAGCAAATCTTTTCTTGAATGAAACTCGCTATAAGTAATAGGCAATTGTATCGAAAAAAACCAAACAGTTTTAAGTCCTAGGTGTGTGTATCTGTATCAAAAATCACCTTTGTTTTATCAATGCTAAAAATGGAATATTTAGTTTTCCTAAGACGAAGCTAGGAATATGCTTTCCCGTTAGATCTGGCTAGAATTTATAAAGCGTACATTCGCCCAAAGCTGGAGCACCTGCACAGATAAGAAAAGACTTGCGTTTCCTAATCGCTATGAGTGCCTACCAATTAACATTGTACACACTCAGTCGAATTTTAAACGCATTATAGAGAGTGTATAACGTTATGCAGCCTTTATAATGCCTCTAAACGGAATAGAGCTTGTATACATTTATTTCTGATAGCCGCCATTTAATTAAAGCTAGAATACTTTCTATAGAGTTGGTGGCGTAAAAATGTAATAGATTCCGTTTTGCGATTCTATATTAGACACAAACAAAACTTTTTCAAATAAGAATTTATGCAATAATGCATAGACTCCTTATTCACTGCATAACTAATTATTTAGCCGTTTAGAGCTGTTTAGAGAATTCTAATAATAAAAGTGACTGTTTATCGCTCTGGTAGTGATGAGAAGGATGAAACCCTTTTAAAGGGGATAAGTGATGAGTGTTGATCACATTTGAGCTAACTACATTTATATGTAACTAACTTTTTATGAAACTAGTTATATAGTCGAATTACATCGCAAAAAGATGATCGCTTTTAACAATGCTTTATAATATTTGAATCCAATTTTTGTTACAAATTTTTTACTTCAATATGATTAAATAATGTATAAATTATTGTTTCTTCTTTATTACAGGGGAAGATATTTTCTAGCTGCTACGGTAAGTAAAGTATCCGATTCTTTGTCTTAAACTTTAAGCAACAATCTAATATGTAACTAACAAAAAATTCTGCTAACCGCATTAATATTTGCACAAATAAATTAAAAAAAAAATTAAATTACATCCATAATACGACCATTAGAGTAGACAATCCACACACAATCATATATTACCTTCTCGGCAGACAGATGTAACTATGTTCATGTCTACTGCAATCAGGTGATGAATTAAAATCCATTTACTTCGGCTAAAACGGCTGACGACTGACGACATATCAACTGCAACAATGACACAACACTCAGCCTGCAACACTAATAGCTGCAAGAAATTCCATCTCCGAATGATGCAATCTCAAGCCCGACCGTAAGTCGCAGAAGATGTCTGATGTAATGAGGAAGTGTGCTCTCAAAGATTTATCTGCCATTTTGAAGGCTGGCAAGAGGATTTTGCAATACCTTTATTTTTAATTCTCTTTTCAAAAATATTAAAATGCAACATAACACAAAGGAAATTTGTAAATTCAGTGACAGAATCCTAACAATATGCATATGGTATATCCATAATCTATTCCCTCCTCTTAAGGCACGTCATTAATATCAGTGAACGCTATAAGCCATCATGTTGGCTGCCATGCCAACATGTTCCCTAACACAACCCTCGTTGCACTAACTCCTAATAGTTTTAATCCAAACAAAAACCCCAACATCGTCGTTGTTGTCGTTGCAAGTAGGCTTACATACGAACTAAAAAAAAAAAAAAGTATCTGAACAGAAACAATGCAAAAATTACTCGTTCAACTTTCGGTTTGCAATGAAACTGCAACAACTACTACGGCAGCACTATAGAGCTGCCACACTGCTCTATGTCTGTAGAATGCTGCACATGAAAAACTGTGTCCGTGATAGCTTCGCAAAGTTCATTGCACCGACTTTTCTATTTCATAATTTGACTTTGATAGTCTCTCACTCTGCAGTTGTATCTAAACAGTTGTATCTTTAATCTATGCACATTCATATGGGTTGATGTTAGTGCACACACATGTGAGCGCATGTACTCATAATGTGTGCAATTGAAGTAAAGAAACACAAGTATCACCTCTAAGTGCATTTGAAAGGCGTAATGTACGTGTTTGTATATTTTTTAATTTTTTTTCTTAATATTTTATAATGTATTGGTTTTATAAATAGAGATACAATGGTGTAGTATATGTAGGTCTTCTGGAAAACAAGTAGGTGTAGGTAGGAGCACAGCTCATTGAAGATCGTTGTGTTACATATTAAATCATTTGTTTTTCTATTTGTTATTAACTTAGGGATATAACATGTCTGGTTATCAATTTAGTTTGTAAAATGTCATTGAATTTTAATTGAATAATAAAATTGTTATCAATTAACGACGTTTTGATGCAGGTGGAAAATAAAGAGTAAAGGTGAAACGAATATTGAAATTTTATTTGCCTAATGATGAAAGTCTGTAAGACTTTATTTATTTATTTAAAATAAATTAACTAGCCAAATTTATAAAGATAAATAGCTTTGCTTTTCTTAATTGTTTACTTGCGATTATAGGTACTGTAATGAGAGTTATGCATTCGTGCAGATTAACAATTTTTAGATAACAATAAAATATCACATTACGATGATAGAGAAACATATTTGAGTTATTGGCATAATTCTGTCTGCCTGTACGTACATATGTATTTTAAACTACAGCCTAAACGGTTCGGCCAATCGTCTTCAAATTTAGTACACATGGTTATTTCTAAGAGGGTTTTTTTTAGTTTTTTTTTTTAGCTCAAATATTAACAGTACCTGCCATATAATCGTTAAGTAAAAGCTTATTTTTCTTTGAAACGGCTGCAAGAATTTTTATGACAAGAAATCTGTGTCCTATTGGAGGTGTGGATTATGTTTTGATGAACCAAAATTAAGTTCGTGGGTTAAAAACGGCACCCCCATATAGCCGTTTTTATTTTCTTCGGACTTTCTCGACAGCTGGTTAACCGATTACAATAAAATTTGATTTTCAAGAATAATTAGGAGATGTAGCTAAAGTATTTTAACATACAAGTATTTTCGATTTTTTTTTGTATTGTTAATATTTATTTATTTTTTTTGTTGAAAAAATTGACATTTTAGGAACGGGTACTCTTTTATTATTTCTTTTTAATTTTTAAAAAGTTAAAAGTTAAAAATAATGATTATTTATGACATTTTTTTAAATAAATAAAATGGCGTTTGAATTATATCGTTGAAAACTATTTTATGTACTTTTTTTGACACATTAAAAGTCAGAAAAACGAAAAAAATGTCTGAAGTTCCCTTATTATTTTTCAAATTTTATTGTATGTTGTGACCGCACATAAGAGCAAGTTCGTGCGATCTGCGATCCGGTTGTGCCATTTACTTTTTTTACTGTGATGACTTTTTATTTTCAAAAATTATTCCAAATGTCGCCTTTTTGAGCTTATACAAACCCGACATGTTTTCAAAACTGACGTTTTAGGTTTTTTGTGCTTCCTGAATTTCTAATCTCAGCCTTTTGTATCCGTTACCGAAGTTCAATAGGGTTGAGTCCGTTGAGCGGTGTTATATGTACACCCATATGAAATGTATAGTTATTTTAAGCCCTAAAAACCACTCTGTTTAAACTAAATGATTAAATTCGTAAACTAAATCTTAGGAAATCGGTTCAGCAGCTTAGGCCAAATACCATAAGAATACACTCAGGCAGGCAGACAAACATTTTTCTCACTAACTTTTTTAAAGATTTCTTTATCAAAGCAATGCCATGTTTAATTATTATCTCGATTTATTTTTAGTCCTTTAACGTAAATGCAATACAATAAAGTGAAAATTTCTCGGTTTATTACCCTAAAACTAAAAAAAAAGTATTTATTTTCTTAGAAAAGTAGTTTTTTGAGTTTTAAAATTTTCTTAAAAACATAATTACAGTCATTGAAGGACCCTATATTTAGTAGTTATTAAGGGCATTGAATTAAAAAAAATCAAAAAACAAGTAAAATTTAGATTTTCCTACTAAAACTTAATAAAATTAAAAAAAAACAAATAAAAAGTAATTGTTAGTGGTAAGATTTTTTTGTTTGTCCGTACCTATTTGCTAGCTACGGACTAAGTTTGCCAAATAAATTCTACACACCAACATTACTTTTTAACTTGCGATTATGAGTACTATAATGCAAGTTATGGATTCGTGGAAAAAAATTTTTTTTCTAACAATCAAACATGACATTACGATGATAGAGAAGTCGAAAAAAGTTGTTTTTATTTGGTAGTATCTTGGGGGGTGTTTTCCATTTTTGCTCTAAGTCAAAAAATACCGGTACCTGCCATATAATTTTTTACTTAAAGTTTGATTTTCTCGAAAACGGCTCTAACGATTTTGATAAAACTTTCAGGGTGCTATTTTTTTATAACAATACATCTTTCAGCTAGAATGAATTTTTCGAAATTTGTTCTATAACGGTACCCCTCATATAAGCGGTTTTTTCAAATGCGGTTTGTGCAAATTTATTACCAAAATAAAGGTTCGTTTCGGTGGAACAGAGTATCGAAGAAGACCCGAATGAGTCCATCTGCCATCGCGCGCAACAATTGTAGATGTGCCTATCCACTATATGGAAATTATTGCAGAAGGACCTTGGTTAGCG
Organism: Platycheirus rosarum; assembly: GCA_963971375.1. Taxonomy (NCBI): domain Eukaryota; kingdom Metazoa; phylum Arthropoda; class Insecta; order Diptera; family Syrphidae; genus Platycheirus; species Platycheirus rosarum. The sequence goes on from OZ020508.1 coordinate 26,028,520, forward strand.
GTCCTACAAAATCCAACTCGTGCAAGAATTGAAGCTGAACGACCATCAAGCGCGTCGGTGAATGGGCCCAAAACGAGATGGCCACCGATTCCAATTTTTTTCAAAATTTGGAAAATTGGGCCTCTCGGCTGGAATTTATTCGAGCTAGCCGCGGCGGCCCGAAATCATTTTTAAAACATAACGGCAAATCCTTATCTTTATAATAAAGCTAAATTCTTGGCCATAACATTAAATTATATGTGTTTTATTTCTTTTTGAAAACCACACGTCTAAAAAACAGCATTTATATACATGCATAATGCAGCCACTAAGCAATTATCTAGCATAAGAACAAGTTCGACCCAGTCGTGCATTTTTTTAAATTTTATTCAACGATGTGACCGCACATATGAGCAAGTACGTGCGATCTAGTCGTGCAATTTATTTCTATTTGCAATCAATTTTTAAAAACTGTTTTGAACATTTAAAAACTAAAAAATCTAAGAATCGGTACCAACATTTTCGAAATACTTCCCGTGAGATAATTTTTATTTAAATTTATACAATTTATTATGTATTATTTATTTATAACATTAGGTGGTGTTATTCATTTACGTAGTTTTTATATTTACTTCATATTAAAGTTAGTTTTTCGTCATTAATAAAAAATCGAAATATTAATCAAACAAGGCGGTAGTCCTTTTGAGAAGCTTAAAAATTGAGTGACAAAAAATTCCTCTATTTATAACGGCTTAACCGATTTCCTTAACATTTTTTGGAGGCGTTTTTTTTTTGAAATTTTAAGGCTTGAAATAACCGTAACTGTGATCTTACCGTTAAAACAAAATATATATATTTTTTTGAAAACTGCAATTTTGATTTTCTCAGATAAAAAATGTTGAAGATTACTCAAATGCTTTATATACTGATTTTCTGAATTTTCCACTCTCTCAGTAGTGCTATTTTTTTAAAAAAAAGTTTATAATTGAGAAGACCTAGAAAATACATTCGGTATAAAATAGAGATAACAATCAAATATAACATAACGATAAAAGAAAAACAAATTGGCAAAATTCTGTCTTATTAATTATTAAAAAATATTATAAAACAAATTAAATAGAAGTCGAAATATTAACTTAAACTTGCCACCATCTAACAACTCTGATAAGTGGCATTAAATTAAATTATTTTAATTAACTCTCAGGCATAATTGCTGGCAACTTTCAGTCGCATAAGTGACGACGATATTTAATGAATCCAAATGCCGGCCGTTCTTTATATCAGCTTAATATAAAATGATGATGACCAAACATACACAATTTATACAATAAGTACACTAACAGCATTCTGAAATTAAAACCTTTTTTACCAAAAGCAAGGTGTCAAATTTGTAATGACACAAAACCATATAAAACAACGATCGTCTCCTTTAAAGTCTCGATTAGACTGTTCGTTTGTCAAATAAAACGAGTGAATGTTCATATCATTACACTGTCAGATTGCGCTCTTAAAAATCCATATTTGATGACAAAATACGCACCTGACCTTTCAAACCGCAATTTTACTTGCTTTCAAACCGTAAGGTACACACCTCATAAAAGCTTGGGAACCATAAATACAGTGCCTCACTGCGTTTATCCAACAAAATAATCTGTGTATAATGAATTAAGATTCCATTAAAACATCAATATGACCGCCATTCATTAAAGTTGCGTAATGTCCAATCTAGTGCGTTTAGTTGATATCACGGCTTGACCATCTCGTCTGTGTGCCTCTGATCGTTGGACAAACAAAAAGTGCACATAAAAACCGAGCTCCAAAGAAAAAAAAAACATAAGTTAAACCAGACTTTATATGCCTGTCTAGCTGAATAGAGTTGACTCCCCATTCTTTCTAACGTCCGATTGTCTGGCCTTGGCGAGCGCAGGCGCAGCAGCTGGCCCCAGTCAAAAATTGAAATAAGAAAAAGCGGAAAGCTTAACTAACTTACCGACAAATATTGTAGCATTTAGTTGGAGGCAGAAACTTTGTTGTAATTGGACGTTAGATTAAAATTGAAAAACGTTAGATAGCTAAGCTATGAGTAAGTCAGAAAGTATCGTACGTTCCTGCAAAATAGAAAGAGGGATGGAATAATCATCCAGATTCATTCTTAATTCAAGCTTTGTATATCACGTTAATTTTTTCTGGGAAAGTGAAAGTTTTTTTAGAATGACGCGATTTTTTTTTTAATTGATAATTATTACTCTTGCTTTATTATGACGTGATACCATACTATTGTTTCAACACAGACTGTTTATAATCAGGGTCGGAATAAATTTTTGAGGGCTGATTCAAGATTGATCCACAATCCCATTGATTTACCAAGTCGCGTAGGACGTAAAACTTAACTCTTTAGCCCTTATGACTAAGACATTGTCGCAGAGAACCCAGTAGAGTGAGCCCTTCATTAGGGCAGTTAGAATTAAGTTATTAAAGGAAAATCAAGATATAATAAGGAGTCTAGTGTTTTAAAATTTGTCTGGGTACAAAATAAAAGCCCTCAATTATGTCGTAAGTACATGTAAGTTAGATTTAAAAAAAAAATTAACAACATATTTGACAGCCATGTCACCAAAATAACATGGTTTCCAAAGGCCTTCAAATTCTACCCAAGCTAATTGAAAAACCCTTTATAACCAAAAATGTGAATGACACACATCACACTCACGTGTCTCAAAAAATCTTTTTAAGGGTCAACATTAAAAAAAAAAACAACAAAAAAACACACATCATACAAATGCAACATAAAATAAACTTGTTGGATCACTTTTACTCTTATAATGGCCGACGAATAATAAAGAACGGTGATAATGAAATTTTAATTTTGTATAATGGCCATTTTGTTTTTTTTTTATGTTTTTAAAATTTCACTGTCAATTTTGTATCGTTGAAATCTTTTTTTTTTTTGGAGGGAAAAATATTTTTTTTTTGATACCTTCAATGGCATTTTTTGACCGAGAAATGTATTTTATGGAGATTTTTCGACACACTAATTAAGCACACAAATGTAGTGAAAAATACAAAAAAAAAAAAACAGTAAAAAAGATAACTGACTAAATGGAAACGAAAATGGGTGATAGGTACTTTCACTGAGCTAGATTGTTTTTGACATTGGATACGTTTTTTTTTGGTTATTCGGTAAGATTTGTTTATATTATTAAATATACAAACTAGTAGGTATGTAATTTTTGTTAGTTTTTTTTTTTAATTTTCAGGTCCAATGCTAAGGTGGTAGTTCAAATAGACATTCAGTTTTTTTTTTGTGAAACTGTTTGAGATGCTGAATTTGGAATAAAGGTAATCACTTCATGAGTTAACACTAGACCATTGTTTATATTTAATTGAGAAAAAAATTGGCGGCTTTAGAATAAAAAAATTGTATTTAATTACTTTTCCATTGATAGTCACTTTTAAATCTTTATTACACAGTAAAAACTCAAATTATGAAAAGCTGCCTTAGTTAGATAGAGCCATTAAGCTAACGAACACAAACTTTAAAAATCATCCGTTATCCTAAAAGTTTAAACTAACCATCGTTTTTAATTTTTTTAAAAAAAGGTGAAGTTCAGACAAAAAAAATCTATTGATCATAAAAAAGTTTATTAAGTTGGAACTACCTTCCGAATTCATTAGACGCAAAGGATGTTGCAATATTTTTTTTTCAAAAACAAAATAATAAATGAATATCATGTTTTTCTAATCTGTTTCCAAATACCAAGTTTTTAGTTTAAGTTTCGATCGAATTTGAATGTTCCAAAAATATAAGACTATGGACTTATATTAACTGTATAAAGTAGCCAAAATCTCCTGAGAGTGGGCTAATAAAAATAAAAAAAACATGCAAAGTTGAAGACAATTAGCAAGATTTTCAGACTCTTCTTAAGCAAGGCAATCGAAAAAAAGTCTTAAAAGTAATTTCTCATACCATTTCAGGTTGATTGGTACTTAGGAGGCAATAACAAGTGATGCCACCGAAGATCAACTACGACTTCCGGATTAAGGAAGCTGTACTGTACCTACCTAATAAACATCGGATTCTTATTCCTGCGGTTGCTCGCTCATAAACATTAATCACTCTCATAGCTTTTTAAGCAACAAATAATTAATTTCTTTTTTAATTCCTTATTCCGCGATTAATAAAGATCGTATCTGCACGCCCAATATCGCAACAATAACCCTAATAATTTAAATTCAAACGCCACATTCAAATTCAACACATCCATCACAACACAACAGAATCGAATATAAGAACTGTGTGTGTTCACACACACATCTACAAAAATGACGATCCATCGGGTTCAATGGCTGACCTAATTTCTGAATTCAACGGGATTTGTTGTGAAAGCAAAGCTATAGCTAACAACTACAACGACATTTATCGTAAAAGCAAACACAAAGAAAAACAAAAACAAATTAAATAAGTCGAGTTGATATGGCGATACGGAATTTTGGATAGGAGAATAAGTTAAAATGTTAAATAGTGTGAGTTTGTCGGGAGGGAAGTAATGCTTTTTTTTATTTCTCGGTGTTCGCTGTTCAGATTTATACAAAACGACAACACTATCCAATAATCGACTTGAACGAAACGTGTTTCGGGATTAATACACGTGCAGTAGTAATTGCGAAAAAGCTTTTTCTCGGGGCGAAGGCATCGAATTTCGGGATGACGATGATGATGACGGGATGATTGCGAAAAGCTTCTATATTTAGATTCAGGTGAAAGATAATTTGTGTCCATTGCATAAAGTTGCGACATGCTTTATTTAATTTTAGATCTTAAAAATTTAACATTTATACATTGTATATAAACTGCAATTCATATACAATGCATTTCTAGAGAACTAAAAAAAGGAATAAGTTGGGTAGGTATATAGGTAGTAGTGGATTCCAAATTTTAAATGCTGATCTTATGATTATGACGAAAATTGAATAACGTTTTTTTTTTTTTTTTTTTTGAAAATATGGCTTATAGTTATCAATTTATCTAAAACCATAATTAGGAATAGGGTGAACAAATTATGTTAAAATTCTTAAAAAAAATAGACCATCGATACTTCATGTAGTAGTACCGAATATAACAAATAAAAAAATTGAAATAACAATTTTTTTTAATAATTAACGCGCGCACAAGGGAATGTTTGTTTCTCTTTTAATGTATGTCACACTGCGGGAGCATTAGAATAATAGGGAGGGGAAGGACAGAAGATGTCGATTAACATTGGGTTTGAAAGCTTACAAATCAAAATGGCAAGGGAAAATATCGCTGGGTAAACTATTCCAAATTCGTGTTGTTCGGCGAAAGAAGAATTCCTATATTTCACCCTACGTCCAAAATTTGGCTCAAGGGTGAACTGATGAGTATTCCTTGCAAGACGACGCAGCTGGCTACTTTGAGTGAACATTATTTTTAAAAGAACCGATAAAATAAGGAAAGACATGAAACATTGCGTCGGCGTTCGAAAGGGGCAATTGTTTCAGCGACAGTTCTATTTTCTATCAATCTTAACGCTCGAATTCGTATTCTATCAAGCAGGTGAAGTAATGTTTGCGAAGCACCTGGACAGAGGTGGGAGTTATACTAGAGTTTAGGGCGTATAAACGCTTTATAGATTGTAGCCAGATCAGATGGGGAAAAATACTTCTTACACCGATACAGAAAACCTAAGCACTTAGCAGCATTCTTAGCGATTTCAAATATATGGTCGTTCTAACGGAGGTCGTCGTTGACACACATACCGAGTACTGAGAGCTTTTCGGTTTCTTCGATGTAAGTGCCGTTCATTGATTGGGGTATGTTTAGTTTGAGTTTTCGAAGCATTAAACTCCACACGATTCCTATTACCCAATCTGACAATGCTGTATAAATCGGAGCTTAATGAGCTCCTGTTTTTTGTTTTTAGTTTTTTTAATTTTTTTTTTTTTTTGAAATTTTGGTATGCAGTTTTTAAGAGTTTATTAATATACATGTGACTTAAAAATTTTAAATAATTGTTCTTGATTAGTTTTAAAAATATTGATTTTTGAAAAAGAAAAAATGAAAAATTAATTTTAATAAGAAAGAAATATATTAAAAATTTTGCACAATTAATTTGGCTGCCTAGATCTTTATTAATATAAAATTTGACAGAAATCCAAATAGCCGTTACCGAGAAAACCAAAAATTAAAAAAAAACTGTTATATGGAAGGTATACTGTTAATAGACTTTTACCGTAAATTTGGTTCTGATCAAATGATAGCCAATACCAACACAAAAATTCTCTAAACTTTTCATTAAAATCGTTAGAGCCGGTTTCGAGAAAAATAAGCTTTTCCTAAACGGTCATATAGTAGGTACCGTTATTTTTTGGCCTAAAAATTATATTTCAATTTCTCCTCTGGCGAATGCCAAAAGATTTACACACACCAAAATTGAAGTTACTCGCTTGAGCCGCTAAGGCTGCAGCTGGTCATACATACTGACAGGCAGATAGACAGACAGACAGACATTTTTTGCCATGTATGTCCCATGGAAAAATGTACATTTTCAAATACAGGAGAGGCAACGTTGCTGTTAGGCAGCATAGAGCTGGCGGCGAAATGAACTGCGACCAAGTTTGCCTTCTCTGAAGAGTAGACAATAATAAGATATTGAGGAGTTTTTAATATTTTTTTTACAAATGACCAAAAATTTTTACTGCCTTTAAGACATTGCAGAATTTTTTGCCGTAATTTTTGGTCATGCAACAATTTGGTTCCTTGCTTGTCTGTGCCCTATCGGATTTTCCTCTATAGGGTTGGCTCTGTTTGGCTTAAGGCGTGATGCTTTTAGCTCTGTTAGGGATAAAAGCGCGCATCCCTAGAAGAATCACATTTGTGATCATTTCAGCATTGGCATCAATGTCACTATCGAGGATGCATAGTGACCAGTTTAAGTTTCGGAAAAAAATATTCAGGTCGTCCCAGTTGGCTTTCTCGTATTGCCAAACGGTCCTGGTGGGAAGTTTTTCGTTAACTGGATGAGTGGAGGACGAGAAATTAGCTGAAATGTCACAATGGTCCGAATTGCCAAATGGAAAAGAAACACTAATGGTATTGACATTACATTATATTTTAATCTACTCCGTAGATAAATCTACGAAGGGCGATGAATATTTTTCTTTTAATATTTTTTTTAAATCAATATTTAAAAAAGGGTTATTGAAGTTTTTTTTAATTTTTTTTTTAATGTATATTATTTTTTGCTTAATAATAATTTAAACATTTTAATCCACCCTGTGACCACGTAAGAGGAAGTACATGTTATATAATGCAATATACTTTGTTTGATTTTCTAAAGAACTGATCAACTGCTTACAATCAACATTGATACTCAGAAAGACGAAAGTGGCCTAAGTGATATCGCACTGAAATTTTTTCCAAACAAATTTTGTTGTATTTTTAATAAACAAAAAAAGTTTGGTCAACCGCCTTGGCTCTGATAAAGCATCGCTTCCCGTGAGATCAGCGAAATCAAGCATCATTGCGCGTGGTTAGTGGAAAGATGGGGGACCGTCCGATAACCAACTACGGCTTTTGACATGTGTTATGTGTTTTCTGTTTTTCCGTTCTCCTTCTGTCTTCTCTTCTGTCCAGTATCATTGTCGTCTTGTGTGTTGTCTTGTAATTGTCTGAGCCGATTGCCTCAGTAGCCAGTGCTCGTAAGTGTGCCTACTTCTTAAATTTATCTACGGAGTAGATTTAAATGAAATGTAAAAAAGGTTTGAAAGTCAATATTTTAAAAATGGCTTTATCAAATTATTTTTCACTTTCTTTTACATAGGTATATCAAATGAAGGTCATTGATGTGCCTTCTTTACATTTTTTTCTTGTATTTTGTGAATTTTTTTTAAAAAACTGTTAAAAAACTGTGCGTACAAATAAAGTTTAAAGTTTTCTACCGTAAACGATTAACGTAAATATTTTGGACATTAAAAATTTGGAAAAATCGAATAAAAACTTTGAAATGACCCTAACAGAAATAACCATTTTAATTTTTATTCGACTGAAAATTCAAAAAAGTTTTTAAGAAATCTTTGTATACAAAATTTAATTTAAGTACGTGGTTATGTAATGTATATTTTCTATGGACTGCAAAACCGCGTGACCGATTTTGTTTAAAATTGTCCGGTATTGTTTGGATGAGCTTGTATAGTGGACCCAATAAGTTGCACTAGGTAGTTGTACATATTTTCATGTCTTGGTTACCTAAGTGGTTTTCAACTAAGGTTAAACCAAATAGTTTGGTATACCCGAGACATGTCTCATAGTTAGCTCGTAAATAAATATAATAATCTATTTTGTGTGTAAGTTCCCTATATAGTCCAAAACGGGGTAACCTATCCCGTTCAGACACTTCTACTGAACTGAATACGCTCCACTCCATCTTGTGCGATGATGTCTTAGTCGTATTTTGACTCTGGTGTTCTGTGGAGTCCAAGGCAACATCGAAGACGCACCTGAATCTTGTTCATTCATTCCATCTTTTAGGGCAATGTCGAACCATAGACAATTCTTGGACTGATAAAGACCAGGTAACAAAATCATCTTCACTCTGCTGTAAAGCCGGCTGCTATTAAACAACCGTTTTGTCGGTGCAAAACTACATTAACCTTAGTCAAAAGAGCATCTAGGTTTCTATTGAAATAAAAAAAAACTAATCCTACCAGATTCCAAAATAATTTAATACACCTCTACCTCTATGTCCTAGAAAAATCGTTCAACAAAATTGATTTCGACTTTCAGTCATCACAGTACTGCTGAATCTTTTCCAAGTTACGCTACAAAAGCGTTGTAACGATTTTTGGATACGTTTTGTACGCGATTAGATCGTTGGCATAAGCAGTTGACTGAGTTAAACTACCTGTCCAAATCGCTGGTGTAAATACTGAAAAGAATAATAAATATACATATACAAAATTACTGAACTGGATTTCAATTTTGTTTGTAACTGTTTTGCTTCTCACTCTTCGCCCTTCTAAGTAACGTACATTTCTAATAAAAAAAATAAAATAAATTATTTGAGTAGGAATCTTCCACAGGTCCACAATTAAAGTGTTCAAACATATTAATTTTATTTATTTATCAAAATATACATAGAAATACTATACCATATTTGGTAATAATAATGATAATAAAAAACGACATTTTAATTAAAATAATCCATTAACATAAAATTCAACCTCATCCAAGGAAACATGTTTATTAACATACAATAACAATGTAGGTACATAAATGTAAAATGTAAAACCTTGGCTAACCTTGACAGTTAAAGATACCATTTAATATAAACACTCACTAACACAAACCTCTTATCCCCAAAAAATTTAAACTCTTCCAACTTTCTTAAAACCTTCAAAAAAGTAACAAATACTTTCTCAAAATTCAGAAGAGGAAATGAAAAAAAACATTTTTTTTTAACTTCAAGGCGAACTTGGTATCGATAAAGTCGCAACTGCTACTGCCAAACTTGAATCTTCTTTATCCACAAGCGTGCCTGCTGCATACCAAAAAACATGCCATATATGTATGCACTTAAACAAAATTGTCTAAAAGTCTAAAGTCAGAGGCGATACAGGGAAAAAACGAAAAAAACGCACTTTACTCAATTTTATGCGGTTTAATTGCCAAAAATATTGCGTTCAACATTTTTATTTTACTAACGTGAAGAAAAAATACCAATGCAAAAAACACTACCACCGTCTCAAAGAGAAAGGTTTACCAAGCCACGCTTACGATAAATAAAAAAAAATCATATCCCAAATGTTAACCAAAAAAGGCCTAATAAGCAGCAAACACATTGCCACACAAGTACATCGTAGGTTCGTTGCTGCAGTTACATAAAGATAACATCGACCTCAAGTTCGAGTCCATAGCGAATCGGCCAAAACCCGTTCCTCAGAAACGCTTGCATATTGTCGTTCCATGAAGACAAAACAATTTATCATCCTTCTTCGTTCTTCACTGGTAGACCATTGCGGCGGTATTCAACGTTATGTGATTCGTTACGGGCCTGCTTCAACTCCCAAATGATCGTGCTTGGGTAAATGCCTATTAGATAGTTTCGCCAGAAAGTTTGAACATAAAGGGTCTCTGCCACAGTTACTACACCCATGCAAATGTACAGAATACAGATACAGATACAACCATACGTCGTCTTGCGATTTTAAGTTCAATAAACTTCAGTGATCTACGTAACGTAAACATTGCCAACGGTGCCCAACTCTCAGTGAGGGGGTTGGAGAGATTTTCAACGCTTATGACTTTTGCTTTTGTATTTAGACATTTCGTTCACGCACTCAAGCCGTGAACGATGAAAAACACCAAAAGAGGGAAATTTTTGCTGCCAGCGAATAACAACGGAACAATAATGAAATGGAAATTAAACGGTACTTAAAAGCAAATAGAAATGCCGACTTTAAACGTGTCATAAGCTGCACTTGTCAGGTGAAAGTGATTTGACCATGATCCTGGTCGAATTACGTGAGCGCCATTGCGGCGGTGGTAAGGTAATAAATTTGGTGTACTTACAATGAATACTGAAATTAAGTTGCACAAGCTCTTGTGTCCTATTCTTGCATTTGAATAAAGAAGAATAAAGATGAAGTATTTCTGTGGGCAATTTTGAAGGAAAAAAAAGCTTCAAGACATTCCATTTATAACCCTGTGTCTGAACATTTGACATTTTTGTGAACAAACTATGTATGTATATATTTTTAACGTACATAATACCAAAACTCCAATTATGAAAATTGTTTGAGCTCCGGATGTTTAATTTATTGACAAAGGTTTCTTGACCATATGTGGCACTGTTCTCTATTCAATATGGATACGATAGCCTTTTAAATGAGTTTGCCTATGTAAACTAAAAAAAGGTTTTTTGAGTGTTGTGGTCTCGGCTTCTTCATAATCCTAATGCTGATCAAGGTCAGGTAGGTTTCGGATAAAAACAGAGGCCAATTACACTTATTAAATGGTAGTAAACTGGCCAACTTTTGTTGCGTTGCTCGGGTTTTTAGAACCTTCACCATAAACTTCAATTCTGGGCAAACCGAGGGTTCGACAAAGAATCATTTCCAACTTGCCCGAATGCTAGATACTATCCACCATGTATGTACTCTACCTAAGACCAGATCTCCATTGGACTACGTCTTGAAGATTCTGTAGTCATCAGCATGTTTGTGATCTTAAAAGAGGTTTTGTTTTGACAATAAGCCTTGCCGACTGCCTTATCAATTAAATTATGAATTGAAATGAATTTGAACTCCTCTATTATTAAATAAATAAATACATAAATCATGAGATATACTTTTTCAAGACAAATTTTACTCTTGGTGGATTTGTCAGTTCCTCACAAGAGGCAGTACCCCGGACATCCATTTATTCATACTAATTTGGACGTAACTTCTGAGTGCGATCCTATGGAACGACGACTTCAGGTGACGACAGAAGACAATATTGAGTTTTCGAAGCGTTAAATTCAACCCGATTCTTTTTACGTTATACCCCATTTGACAACGCTGTGTAAATCGGAGTTTAATGAGCTTTACATAGCACGTATGGTACCGTTGCTATTGCACGTCGGAAGATGTAGGACGTGAATTACCGAACGGATATTGAAAAGCTGAGAATAGAGTCGTCAGCAAAACAGTTTAGTGGATTAGAAGTAGCAGACAGAAGATCATTAATAAAAACGAAGACGAAAATCAGAAGAGATAAAACAGAGCCCTTCATCAGCACTTATGTATTTTGTGGGAATCAGAAAACAAATAAGAATATTTTCATTGGAATAGATTTTATTGTCTTCAGATCAACAAATTTTTGACGAATTTTAATCTTATACGTATATTTACAAAATAAATGCTATTCAGGGCTCCTTTTTGTCCACGACACTTTTTTTAATACATGTGGAATGACCACTGCGAATATTTCGCATAGTTGGGCTCCACTGGCCCACTTGAATATCATTGATAGAGTATAAGGAAGGACTCTTTGTTGGTTTATCGCAAGTTCTATAAAAAAATGCTCCAGTGAAAGAGACTGCTTTATCTTTCCCCTGAAACGAGATGTAGCCAAAAAATATATATAGCGAAACTTGAAAGTTCACTAGTTTAATGGTAGTCAAAGTTGCAGATCCACGCTTAGATTATCTCCTTCGATTGGCGTTTTCCGCAAAACAATACTCATTGAACAGTATGCATGGCCGTTAATTGTATCTCTTTACCGTTTATTTTGATAACGTTCGATCCTTCTTTATTTTGCTCAGTGGACTGTTCCAGAATCATATGCTGTTATGTAATATGTCCGTCACAATCAGCCACTGCGAAAGTCATTTTAATGACTATTTATTGTTAATTCGAATACTTCATCCATTCATGAGTGAAAGCTGCATGAGTTTTGGAAAAATGGATTCCCCAAAATATGGATATCTCTAGAATTTGAAATGGCTGTTTCGCAGTTTATAGCGAACATACGTAGCCACATACACATTCATTTTCATATATATAAAGAAGAAGAAGAAGAGTAGCTAATTCTTTTACTCGAAGAGTTGAAGAAAGGTAATAGAAATTATTAGTGTCCACCTTTATCCTCGTATTTAAAGAACAATCAATCAACAGATTGATCATCAAGAATGACATAGAAGAAAATTCAAAGAAGAAGAAAAACCCACTTCAAACGTAACAAGAAACGAAAATATCTTCAAACTCAAAATGAAAAGTCCGCTTTATTTTCCGTGTGTTGTTTTTTTTCAGTTTTTCGTTTCGTTTTTATTTCGATTTTCCTTTCACTGGTTCCAACTCATGTGTGGAATATCTATGCCAGCATAATAGACCAGGAAAACTTTTCCTGGTTCTCTTCTCTATGTCAACGTCGACGGGGCGAACAGTCGTTTTTTGCACCACTCAACCGTCAAGAAATTCATGTTATGCATGCGGATGAAGTTGAGGTTTTCTTCGTTTTTAAAATAGATACATTTATGCATTCGTAGAGTCACTAACGAACTTAAACTGACAACACCATTATAGGTGTTCCTTACTGTAGTAGTAGATACTTGCACTTTCTAGTACGTATGTTGCTCGGGTGTTTTTTGCGTTGCGTGTCTGTTTATTTTTTTTTTATTTTAATCAGATGTTGAACGAATTCATTATGTGTGTATGGATGCATTCATAGATTCAGTCGTATATTGTATCTAGATACTGTTTTGAACATGGCCGTTCAACTTGATCGCTGAATTGGGAGAAAACGAGCAATTTAGTTTTCCTAGTTCATTTGGTTAGGTGTCTTGTTTCTCTTTCTGTTTTCTTGTTTTTCCTGTGCATATTCGATTGCATAACCTTATTTTTCCGTGCAACATTGTAAGTTAATGATTAATAAACACGACAGGGAATATGCTACTTAAGAAGGGTAGTTTGGTATTTTATATAGGATTAAACTTCCTTAGCTTAGTTTCCTTAGTTAACGAAACTTGCAATGTTAGGACCTCAAGTCATGCACTTTGATTTCAATGCTTTAAGACCTTGCATCGATAGAACAAGATATCATCAATGAAATTAATATTAAATAAAATAAAGTACATAACATAGAATAAAATATAATAAAATAATAAAAAAAATTAAATAAAAATTAAATAAAAGACAAAATAAATAATATAAAATAAAATAAACCCAAAATTAAATGAAACTAAATTAAGTGAAATGAAATGATATGAAACTAAATGAAATGAATTAAAATGAAATGAAATGAAATAATATAAAATGAAATCAAATTTAATAAAAAATAAATTGCCCGACTGGATCGCACGTACTTGCTCATATGTGCGGTCACATCGTCAAATAAAATTTAAAAAAAGAAGTAACATTAACTTAGAAAAATAACACTATCTGAACTTAAAAATGTGTCAAAACCACAACACATAAAGTTTTTCTTAGTAAACATGGATTACGCCATCACACGTCTTGTATAATAACAAATTTATGAAAAGAGTATTTCGAAAATTGTAGGACGGATTTTGATAAAATCCTGTTTATTATTTTTAGTTTTTAATTTTTTTTCTAATGTTGATATGCAGTTTTTTTTTTAAATTATTAATATACATTTGATTATAAAATTTAAAATAGTTTTTTGGATTAGTTTCAAAAATATTGATTTTTCAAAAAAAAAAAAAAATCAAAAATTAATTTTAATTAGAGAAAAAAGTTATTACAAATTTTGATACGCAGAATTAATTTGGCTACCTAGATCTCGTCAAATTTAAGATTTGATAGAAATCCAAAGCGCCGTTACCGAGAAAGCCAAACAAATAAAAAAATCGTTATATGAACAGTACCGCTAATAGACTTTCCCCGTAAATTTGGTTCTGATTAAATGATAGCCAATACCAACATAAACATTCTCAAAAAATTGCATTAAAATCGTTAGAGCCATTTTCGAGAAAAATAAGCTTTTCTTAATGACAGGTACCGTTATTTTTAGGCCGAAAAGTAAAATTTCAATTTCCCCTCTGGGGAATAACAAAAAAATAACACACAACAAATTTTAAGACAATGGCTTAATCCGTTTAGGCTGAGCTCATTATACATACTGAAATACAGACAGACATATAGACAGACAGAAAGATACCACAAACTTTTTTGATCTCCTTATGATCGTGATGTCATGGTTGATTGTTATATCAATTTTTTTATATTAACGAATCCTAAACTTGCCCTATAATCGCAAGTAAAAATTAATCAATGTAAATTTAATTGAATTAAATGAAATAAAGTTGAGAATGTTATTTAATTTTTTTCGTTGAAAACTTCCATAAGAGAAGAGTTTTGGTTGTTTGCTTGTAGTTGTGGATGTTTCCATAGAAAACGTGAACTTGACAAGTCGGTTCCTGGTATGGAGTTCAGATTTCTACGGATTTATATACCAACTGTGGTGTTTATAATTTTCCTAGTCAAGTAGTGTTTGTTTAAGTATTTTCTGGGTTATGTTTCTGTTTTAATCAAGACTAAAGTAAATGTTGAGAGTGAAGATAGGAGCTATATTAGCTTATTCTACTTTATGTTCATATAACCTGGAGTCCAGAAAGAGTTTGATTTCTGCCTTTGCTTTTGAGAGATTTATCTCAATATCGGTGTTGTTTCTTGGATCTGCGATGGACTTCAGACGAACTGTTAGGGTTGATGTCCATTTCTCTTTATTGGCTCATTTTAGGCTGACTGTAAAAGCAACTTTCGAATCCGTTTTCGATTTATCTGTGTAAATAGATTTCCAATCTTTGTTGATTTAAGATTTTCAGAAGTAGAGGTGTAATATCGCTGTTGAAAGTCTTTTTCTTTTCTACTTTTTGAAGATTGAGTATGACTGATTTTTTGGGCATGTGACCGCACAACAAACTTCAAATTCAAGGTAATCGCAGGTGAGTCCCCTTAACTGTACCATTACCTATTCGTTTTCCTTTCTATCTTCAGCAATAATGCTTTTCCGAGCTCTTTGGTGGTAAATTGTTGCAACGACATTGTTGGCTGATTTTGGATATGAACCGTGCATAGAGAAAGCGTTATCGAATTTATTTATAAATTTGATTTATAATCAATATTATAAAAGTAGCCAAAACTCTCTTACCGCGGGATATTTACAAAAAAGAACTTAAAACTAGCAAAAATATTACAAAGTGAATTTACCAACAAGTAGATACGCCACTTTTTCCAGGTAATAACCTTCCTGTTAAATTTTGTCTTAAGATAGTAAGTAAAATATTTCATTTCAAATTGGTCCCAATTGTAAAACGCTTTTCTGATTTGAACATTTTTCTATAATACTACATTTATTTTTAAAATTAACTGAAAACAACAAAATGTACGAATAATCACCAGTTCACTTTTTATTTCTTCATCCTCCTATTGATCAAACCTACTTTAAATCAATTTTCTATCATAGTTTATAATATTTATGCATGTAAAGATTTCATACAAAAAGTACACGAAATTCCTGTTTATTCCTTAAAATACTTCATTCTTTAAACAAGCAGACATCTTTTATTCCATAAACCAAACAATACAATCCAGGAAACTGTACCATGCCCCAACTATGTCCCGAAACATTTTGTTTATTTAGTTTACTTGCGGCAAAATATGCTCCCATGTTTCCTTGTCTATTTCTTCCTTGCTTTGGAATCTCAGAGCCGACCTAATTTTTACATCATCTGCTCCTATAGTTTTTCCCTCTTTCTAGGAAGCAAAATGTACTAGTTTTGCCATCATAAGTGAATATATTCCCAGTTGAAAGAATTTCAAATACAAAAAAAAGGATCACACAAAAAAACGCCATATGAATGAAGATAGAAAACAGAAGAAGACATCCAAAGTGGAATACTACCCCAAGTCCGTTTGGAATGAAAAGAGTGAATTCCTTATAAAGTCTCTGCTATAAAAGACGTAGCTGGAAGCCAATCCTCAGCGAAGGCGACAACGCAGTAAGCTTATTTTCATTGACCCACAAAAGTGTCACTGGAATGGGTAGGTGGGATGGGTGAATGCGGGTGGTGAGGTTTTCACAAATCCCCCTTCTAGTTTCTGGGGTTGGTTCTTTGACTTTTTCAGGGTAAAGTGCAAAAATGAGCTCAACGTTTCTCACATCTATGCTTCCGCAATACGTATGGGTAGCCAGAGTTTTTCATTTTCAGGAATCCGCTTATAGAGAGACGGTATCTGCCTATATGTTGATACTTTTTAACGATAGAAAATTAAATTACGAAACTCTAGATGAATCCATGCATTCTCAGATACAAAACTTGGGTGAAGAAAGAAAGACGAATTATATTTAAAAATATTCCCAAATAGTCACTTGAATACACATACAGCTCGCACAAATGTATCTACTTCTCATCTTTTTAAATATAAAACCTTTCTAAAGACATATACTAATAGTTTATCACCGAGCCTCTCCTCTAGTACCTTGTCTGTGCAACTGTGAAAAATCTTCCTTCCTTTGCTTTTGCTTGGACGGCACCAGTTACCTTCCCAAACCCCCATCATCCGTTCTAGCAACCAATATCTCATAGATACAAAAACTCTGCCGTTTGCTTAGTACATACAGCAATGTTGCATAGATTCCCACTCGGCGAACCTAATGCATTCGACTATAAAAATTCAAATAATAAAAAAAAGAAACAGATACAGCCACCAGCAGGGGCAACAAAATCGACGTCGACAACGGCAACAACGACGACAACGACGACGATAGACGGAACACCAAACTAACCTAGTTTTCGAGTTTGTTATAAAGTTTGGGTCAAAGACCTGTAGGAGGTCGAATCCGTAGCAACGTACAATAACAGAAGACACACATACATGTAGACAGCGTTATACCAGCACAAGAAAATGCACTATGTAAAAGGAAAAGATGGGGAAAATGCAAACCCACACATATGTATTAATATTCTCTAATAGAAAATCTGTTTTTTGAGGGTTGTTGAATGGGTGAAGAGTGGGTGGAAAGGGGAGTAGTTAAGTTAGTGTGCAGTCAAAAAAAGACGTAAGCAACCTTACCGCCCTCGAAAAAAAGCTTTTATTCCTCCATTTTCTATACATAGATACTTTTGTGAATAGATTTTTCACTGCTCTGGCTTGGATTGAAATTTATTTGCGGTTGTTTTGTATCTAAACAGTGATGATGCTTCTTTTGTGTTGCATCCCACCCACACTCTTACTCTTACTTGGTACTTGCATAATTTAGCTTTGGACTTGTTATGGACATTGTAAAACTACCGACGAAGTCGCGGATTTTTTTTTTCATCGCTAACGACGAACTTGAATATTTAGTTTTAGAGATATGACTATAGGTACTTTCAGCCTGAAATATAACCTCATGATGTTTTGTATGGAAATAGAAAATAAAACAAGTCCCGCTAAATTACTAAATATCTTTAGATTTGAGGGATGTTTTTAATTTTTAAGGACTGACTTTTTGAATGGTAAAAATGATACAAAAATCTTTTTGTGTTAGACTTAAGACAGTGCAATTTGCATCTCAACCTCAATTAACAGGAGTTTAAATTTTACTCAGGAAAATATTTTTTTTTATAAACGATTAAGTATAAAAAATATTGAAAAAGCTCAAACTTCCATAGTTTTATGAAGATTTTCGTTTGTTGCGAACTCCAAAATAAGGCAAGTTAAAAAGCTTTATTATTTCAAGCGGATTTGTAAGACAAGCAATCTTATTTGAAAAAAATCAATCTAGATTCAGGTCTCAGCTTAGTTAAATACATTATGTTAATTGCATATACCAGTGGTACTAAATTTAAATCTCGTATTTTGTCCTATCGCTGCATTATGCTGTTGAATTCACATTTGTTTATATATGTTTAAATCTATACTTATTTTGAAAAATAATTAAATTATTCAAAATTCATTAAAAAAACAAGTGGACTAAATTAAGGCACATTTTTGAATTTTTCTAGTAGTATAAAACTTTTTTTTTTTTTTTTGTTTTTTTTTTTTTTTTTTTTTTTTTTTTTAATATGTTTTTATTTTAATTCAACTTATAACTAACTTATTGCTAGACAAAAATCTTAAAAAAAAAAATAGCTTAACTATTTGGTTAACTAACTTACTGGCCCTATACTCTATTTTAAAGTATGTGCATGAGGGATGTTGCTCCAGCAATTTATGCTAAGTATAGTATGGTCTTTAATTTTTTGGGCTTCGTACGATCAATTTTCTGATTTACAATTTACCATGGATTTTGTATTAGGTTGAAACCGGGAGATTGTTCCCAAGTTTAGCGGTATATTTAAGATCGTTTTCATGTTGGAAAATCTATCCCAAGGGCATATTCTCCTCAGCACGGGTAAGCATGAGATTTTAGACGTTCCCTTTTGTCGTCCGTTCGGTCCCTTTAATTCGAATATTGAATTATCGGACAAAACAACAGTTTTCCGCAGTCCAGTCAATGTGGGCCTTAACAAACTCCAGTCTTACTCGCTGATTGTTTTTTTTTTTAAAGCTCGGTAATATTTCAATTCACTATCCACCGATCTTCAGATCGTCCTACTTGAGATCTTTATAAAGTCCCAGTTCCTTTTGAATATTGGTTGATGATGATATCCTTTTTAGCTAGCCGGATTATTTTGTATCAAAGCGGTTGGTGTTTTTTCCGGGTCTACCGAATAAAACTAGTACCAGTTTTTTCAATGAATTTTTTAATGTTTTTCCATTCCATTCCATTGTCATTCCGGGCTATAGTTTTGACCATGCATATATGCAGAATGCAGTTGTATATGCAGACGGCGGGCAAATTTATTTTGTATGCAAGCTTGGATTAGGCGCCGGTTATAGCAGTCAGGAAAAACCATCAGGAAAAATTGAAACAAATGAAAAACAGAATTTCAACAATCTTTCTTTTTTGGAAAGTTCATCACAAATTTGTTATTTAACATAAGGTTATTTTGACATTCTATACAGGATTTTTTTTGCTCAAATATTAACGGTACCTTTCTAGCATAACCATTAAGCTTATTTTTCTCGAAAACAGCTGCAAGAATTTTTATGAATAAAAAGAAAACAGTGTACTATTGTAGATGTGGATCATATTTTGGTAAAAAAATAAATTGCACGACTGGATTGCACGTACTTGCTCATATGTGCGGTCACATCGTCGAATACAATTTAAAAAAAACAAGTAACGTTAACGTAGAAAAATAACACTATCTGAGCTTAAAAAAAGTTTCAAAACTACAACACTTAACGGTTTTTTTTTTTTTTGTAAAAATGGAGTAATGCCATCACACGTCTTGTATAATAACGAATTTATGAAAAAAGTATTTCGAAAATTATAGGACGGATTTTGATGAAATCCAATTTTTTATTTTTAGTTTTTTTAACTTTTTTTTATTTTGGTATACAGTTTTTTAGAGCTTACTAATATACATGTGAATATAAAATTGAAAATATTTTTTTTAAGTTAAGAATTTTAAGAATTAAGAAAAATTCAAAAAATAATTTTAAGTTATTCAAAATTTTGATACGCAGAATTAATTTGGCTATCTAGATATTCCCAAATATGTAATTCGACCGAAATCCAAAAATCCGTTACCGAGAAAACAAAAAATTAAAAAAAAACCGTTATATGAAAGGTACCGTTAATAGACTTTTCCCGTAAATTTGGTTCTGATCAAATGATAGCCAAACCATTGGAGCCGTTTCCCATAAAAAGAAGCTTTTCCTAAACGGTCATATGGCAGGTACAGTTATTTTTAGGCCTACAAATAAATTTTCAATTTTCCCTCTGGGTAATGCCAACGGAATCACAGACCAAATTTGAAAATAACCATTTAGGTTGCAGCTCGTTATACATACAGACAGACTGACAGACAGACATTTTTTGCAAAGTTTGATTGCTATCTCATTTTTTTATATTCACGAATCATAAGCTTGCTTTATAGTCCCTATAATCGCAAGTAAAAAATAGAGATGGTGGGTTAAGAACAGTACTTCATATAGGACCGGTATTTTTCGACTTTCTCGAAAACTGGTTATCCGATTACAATCAAAAATGATATTCAGGAAGATGTAGGCAGCTTAATTAATTCCACTTTAAAATATTTTGGAAAACTTTTTTTGTATTTTTTTATATTTTTTTGAATTTTTTTTATCAATATTTTGAAAACGGGTAAACTGATTTTTTTTTTAAATTTGTTTTACAATGAACGTTATTTTTATGCTGAAGTTTGCATTCCTGAAAAAATTTTTTTAATTAAAAAAAAAGTTGAACAAAAACACGTTTTATTTAAAAACCGTTCCTACGATTTTGAAAAAAACTACACTTCTCGCAGACGCAGCCAACATGTACTTGGTTTGGTTGTAGTTGTCCTTTCATTAATAAGCAGCCCAAGGTTTTGAGCCGTCTGTTCGATCTGGAAATCTAGATGAAGGAGTCCTGTATGGGGATGCTGAATTCTCTTTTGCTTTTTAAGTTCTGTCCTGGCTATGATATCAT
Organism: Platycheirus rosarum; assembly: GCA_963971375.1. NCBI lineage: Eukaryota > Metazoa > Arthropoda > Insecta > Diptera > Syrphidae > Platycheirus > Platycheirus rosarum. The sequence goes on from OZ020508.1 coordinate 26,049,545, forward strand.
ATATAAGGAAACATAGCCGCCATAGTGGCAAGTATCAAAAAAAGATCCAGAAATGTGAATAGGCGCCGAATTGGTTATAGCCCGAAGATCTACGTACCTGAACCGAGCGGTATTAGTGAGGGAGTCCCGTGAGTTCTCTTACTATTTCCCCCAAATGTTGGCCGAAGATACGAATTTTGGCCTCAGACCAGGCGTATTTTTGATTATTTCAACAGGTAGAAATACTGTTGTTGAAGAAAACACTTTCTAAAGGTATTCGATCAGGCATCATTGGCATCCACCGAGATTTATTGTTTGATGGGGTGTTTGGCATGGCAATTGGACTTTTTTTTCTAAATGAAGAAAGGGCACCACTACCATCAACAAACTTGGGGAAAGAGTGAAGTTAAATGACTTTTTGTATCCAAGCCTGGACAACATTGATATATTCGAGTTGCGTGATTCAAACAAAATGGCGCTACATACCATATGTCAAGTCCTTAAATAACGATAGCAGGCGAAAACTTTGTATATCTATAAATAAAACCAAAAAACTGACGTATTTTGGTATACAAAAATAACCAGATACAGACCTTCAGAAAAACTTTCAAAAGATGAATTGCTTTTGTTTCCAAACATCCAACCAACGCCGTTCTTGACATATTTTCAAAAAACCCTCATGGAAACTGTATTAAATAGGTAAGCCAAACAACAGTTAGTTTGTTAAGGTTAAAACTTTTGCGATCTTGTGAATTTTGTATCCGATTCATCTGAAAACCAGTACCTACTACCAGGACAGGATTGCAATATTAGATACAATCTATTCAATTAGTTACGTAACTTGAATGCATTTCATACCAACAACCAGCACTGCATCAGTGCACTTTATTGCATGCCTTTCGCCGTTGAAAACTTTTCCGCTTTTCACGTTCATCGTTCATGCACTTAGGAGTCTTGTGGCAATGCACCCTGGTAGTCTGTTGCGTAATCAAAAACCAACCAACCCAACCAACCAGCGCTAACAACGTTGATCGCCTAATAGAAGTGAATCCAAAAGATACAGCATCGCCATTGCATCTAAGCCACAATTAAGCCGGTAGTACCGGTCTTTTGGTTAGATATTGTTGGTGCTGCGTGCAGCTATGCTACTGCCACTGCCGCTGCTCCATCTGGCTCCGCGACAACAGGACAAATGATATTACGTTGGCGATAATATGTCTTTTACCAATGTTGTAATATCAATGCAATAACATAACCTGGCAGCAGCGGCTCTGCCACAAGATGATCGCGCAGAGTGTTGATCTTGTGCTCCACACGGGAACTGCTCCTCCTCCATGGTTTTTCTTGCAGTTTTTCCGAACTACTCCTCTGCGTTGGTCGTTGTCAGATTTTCCACATGCAATAGCTATCTTGCACCCTGCTTAGCCGCCCGACCTGGTGTTGGATATTAAATTACGTTTAGAGTTGACGGGAATGATGTCCGACTCAATTCAATAATGTTGTGGCGGTGCTGCACGTTTGATGCCAGCAGATCGCACCGCACCGCATTGATGAATTTAATCGAAAGCGAAAACGAGAAAATGAACACTCACACACTTTTGAAAGTGAAAAACCATAGAAAAGCGATGAAAAGAAAATCAAGAGGCAGTGCAGAGCGAGAAGGAAGCGGTTGTGGTACCCACAGCATTTATGGTCATAGCGTGTGAGTGGTAAATGATAGACGAGCCATGTCGGATTATGTCATACAAGGAAGCAACTTTTTCTTTCTTCATTCAGTGGGTTTCCATTGCGGCCCGTTTTTCTTTTTGTTCGGGAATTTTCATGGCGGAATGGGGGGAACTAGTTGCTATGATAATATTACATCAAGTGTGATAGTGTGTAATCTATCACTTGTGGAAAATCAAGTTGCGAAATATGGGAGAGAGATGCATTTTCACTTTTTGCATGGTCTTGATGTTGTTGGCTGGTTTTTCTGTGATTTTTTGTTGCATCAAATAATTGATGGGAGGTATTACACGACACACATCGTTATTGCATTCTGATGGTGGAAAATGTTTTGCGGTGTGAACGTTCAAGTATGAGAAAGGATTTCATAATTCGCTGTAACGGCTTTTTTGTGGTGCTGGTTTTCCTTTTAATTGCATAATAATTTAATGTGATAGATGTTGGGAAATGTGTGTCGATAAAATTGCTGAGACCATAAGTGGTTGTAATTAAAAATGTTGTTGCACGTTGGTCCTTGATTTGGAAGTGCATGTCTTGGCGAATGATTCAATAATAATAATTACTTCAAGCGGGATAATGTGTGGTCTTGCCGATTCAGTAACAACAATTAATGGAACATAATATTGGGTTATTTAATCAAATTAATCGGCAAAGTAGATTATTTAAGTTACCTCAGGATAGGTGATATCATAGGAATCTTTTAGGCAGTAGTTATGATGATTTACAAAGGAAAGCAACTTCAATGCGGAAAGAATTGAAATTCCATGGTTAAAAATCATTATTTTGCTAAAGATAAAAAGTAAGTAGATACGGAACTTTTGCCAGAAAACTTGCTGCTTATGGGAGCTTCACAAATTTAAGGTTCTCAGAATGGTTGTCAGGAAGGCGGACTTTTATCGGTTTTGATTTTTAACTTAGCATTTGCTATCGAGTTTTATTAATTTCACTACACATTCATACAATTCATGGTTGTATCTTTTTCCTCCCACACGCACAACAATTCTCATAAAGACTTAAGACTTTCCTGTCGAACGTGCTTATCAGATCAGACTGTCTTTCAGTAATAGTTCAGGAGGCGGCCGTAAGAAAGCTAGCTCATAGTTTCAATGGATAGTTTTGCGATTAAATAATGGTAAAATACATAAAATTAACAAAACCGCTTGTCGGGACAGACTTTTTTTGCCGTTTGTCGTTAAAATTGCCACTTCCGGTGGCGTTTTTGGCGTTCGTCTACCCTATCGGGTGCTACTTTTGAACCGAATAGTTGAAGGGTTTCATTCCATCAAATTCATACTTCGCTACCCTAATAGTTGGACCAACACTTCTCGCAGCAGACGGAGGCACCATGTAGCATGTAGTATATAGGGCAGCGGAAAAAAAATTATTTTTCTGTTTTTGTTTCGTTGTAATTTTTGTAAGAATTAAAGTTATTGTTCCTTCTTGTGGATTATGTTTATGTGATTTTTTTCCATCAAGTCGAAAATGAAAGCGTATCGACATCCCGAAAAAAAAGATTTTTTTTTGTCTTACAGACACGTATGTACCTATATAGTTAAAACAAAAAATATGACTCCTCTTTACACATGCTAGTTATGTAATATTTATTATATTTGGAAATAAAAAAATGAGTTAACTACAAAATCTATTTTTATTTTACTTATTTTTCTTACTGCCCGAATAATGCAATCAAATCTAGTCGTTTTATTTAAAAAAAACCTTTCAAAAATAAAGGATTAGGTTTTTATATTAGAAATTATTTTATTAATAGAATTATTGAATATCAGATTTTAATTATTCATTGCTATTTTTTAGATGCTTTTTACTATTTTTTTTATTATTGTTTTGTGTTAATTAAAATGTCCATTATTGTTTTATTATTAACAATGTAGTTCCCTATGGCGTATCCGTGGTACTGCTTTGCCAAAAGTCTGCATTTAACCCCCACATGTGCTACCTGAATTTATTTATTTACTTTAAACATAGAGCCAACTATTTATTTATTAACTCTGCAATGGATGTTTTCGTATCTTTGTATCTTTTTAACTATACCTTTTTGCAATTTTTACCAAAATTTACCATAAAAGAAATAAAAAACATCTCAAAAAAGAAAAGCAATTATTTAAGATTGAATGTCAATACAGACAAGTCGGTATCTATCGCCATGTACATACGAAATAGATAAACATATCCGGATGACCTATGCCTGGCAAATTCAAGGGTTATCACACCGAGTTCTCTGTTCCCTGCATATGTTAATATATAGGCACACATAGGCCATATAAAGCCAAATTTTGGCAATGACATTTCCCAAAAAAAAAAAAAAAAAAACAAACATGTCTACATGATAACATTCTCTTTCTCTACTGTTGCAGCTTTCGCGCATTCAAAGTGAGAATATATTCAGTCGTAGATACTAAGATATATATATATCTAATGTGAGATTCAACGTTATTACGTCAAAATTGTTGAGGTAGTCCCAATCACTCGCATACACACTTGCCTGAACTAACTACACCTACTAGGTACACACAATGTTTACAATAAATTTTCGATGCGATAACACTCAACATTGTTGAGTGGGGGGGGGGGGGGGGAGGGAGATGGATACTGTTTTGCTAAGCTTTCACCCCATCATGTCATTGTCACAACCATAACTAACCTACCCCAACCTAATGTATGAACGAAAATCGACCCAACAACCGGACAGGATGGGCTGCCAATTCTATTCGGGTGCCTCTTGCTCACACCTACACTTTGTTCCTATTATACATATCTGCACTTTTCGAGGCTATCGAGCTTTTCTATGAAGGTTCAATAACCCAACATAAAACTTTACGCGAGTCCAAGGACGTTAATTGCTAGGGATGTACACCTATGCGGTCCATATAAAAGCACACACTTACATTGGCTGCTCCGTTTGTTGTTGTGTCATCGTCGTCGTGTCGTTCTCGTCGCTTTTGTATTCATGTGTTTTATGCACTTTTTGTTGTTGTTGTTGCACTACGTGTTTGGATTTCGATTTTTCCTACGCGAAAAAGTTATCTAGGTCAGGAATTATCGGTGTTTGCCATGCAGTGTACACGGAGTAATGTGTTACATAGCCGGGAGAGTTTGTAGTAGTGAGCATACGTATCAATTTGTATATGTATTGCTCGTCAGAACTATGTGCAATAACCGGGAAAGGACCTTTGTCCTTCAGATGAAATCACTGATTTTTTTCTTTCACCCTGTTTTAAGCATATACATATATATGTATGTAAATATGTCTTAACTTACTGAAGGCTTACATTACGAGTATATTAATTTTCCTATATTAATAGGAAGAATAATGTATTGGTGCTAGCTTCTAAATTAATCCTTAATTCAAATAAAACCATTCCTTTCTAATAAATGGAAACATTTTCTTTGTTTGTTGTATTTTTTTTTTGTTTTCTTTGTTTTAATTAATTATTTTTTTATTTCTGCTTTCATAATTAAATCAAAAAAATTATATTTTTTTGGCGCGACAACTCCTTTCAGAGTTAAGGGTTAGTGACATATACTCTTCACGCGTTATGAATCTGCAGAAGCAGATGGGACCTACAATTTTAACGCCGAATCCGAACGGATTAGATCCACATTTTTTGAGACACAGTTTGCTCTGACGGATTTTTAATTTCTTCTCGAAAGATAGTAGGTACCCCAGATAAAAGAAGGTAACTTTGCAATGAATCAACCCAACCATTTTGCATTGCTAATAACTATGTCGGCTAACGGTGCACTGCTACTTCAACAAAATATAATATTGTTGCATTGTTTTCGAATAACGTTTTTTTAATCAATATTTAGAAATTGGATCCGCATTCTTTTTAATAATTTTTTTAATTCTCTTTTTAATGGCTCTTTCGCACGTACTTGCTTTTATGTGCCTAATTACATTGGACGGCAAGACCTTTGACAAAAACAAATAACATTTACGTTGAAAATAACACAGTTTGAACTTATAAAAACTATAAAAACCACAATACTTACCGGTTTTTAGTAAAAATGAAGTACGCCATCACACGTCTAACAAAGAATTTATGAAAAAAAGTATTTCGAAAATTGTAGGACGGATTTTGATAAAATCCAGTTTTTTATTTTTAGTTTTTTTTTGAAATTTTGGTATGCAGTTTCTTAGAATTTATTGATATACATGTTATTATAAGATTAAAAGATATTTTTTTATTAGTTTTAGATATATTGATTTTTCAAAAAAAAAAAAAAAAAATTAAAATATTAATTTTAATTAGAAAAAAAAAGTTATTCAAAAAATTTATATGCAGAATTAATTTGGCCATCCATATCTTTTCAAATATAAAATTTGACAGAAGTCCATTGAGCCGTTACCGAGCAAGCCAAAAATTAAAAAAAATATGAAAGGTCCCGTTAATAGACTTTTCCCGTATATGTGGTTCTAATCAAAGGATAGCCAATACCGACAGAAAAACTCTCAACAATTTTCATCGAAATCGTTCAAGCCGTATTATATAAGCGTAGGCATCAATAAAAGATTAAGATTACAATATTTCTGTTCAAATTACATATAATATCCAACCAAAGCATATATCTGTTAAAGCTATGTTAAATAAAAAACAATGCGAAGGAAAGAACCAAAAAATGATAAAATAAAATTTAAAAAAAAGTGTTAAAAATATTTTTAAAACTAAAAAAATAATAAGAAGAATGCAAACCTGAGCACAAAAATAACTTTCAGTTAAAAACAAAAATTAAAAAAAAAACACGTTTTTTTAAATATTAAAAAATCAAAAAAAAATCGAAAATATTTGTTTATATATTCAATTCTGAATATCCATTTTGATTGTAATCGGATTATTCTACGGGAGATACCGTTTTTAGCCCACCATCTTTAATTTTTGTTCACCAAAAAAAAAAAAAAAAATTCTTGTAGCCGTTTCCGAGAAAAATAAGCTTATACATAACGGTTTAATGGCAGGTACCATTAACATTTGTACTAAAAAAAATAAAAAAAAACTCCCCTCTATAATTTCAAAATAAACCTATAATCCAAATTTGAAGACGATTGGCCCAGCCGTTTAGGCTGTAGACAGACAGACAGACGAACAGAATTTTGCCAGTAACTCAAATATGTTTCTCTATCATCGTAACGTCATGTTTGATTGTTATTTTTTTTTGAACGAATATATAACTAACTTGTATTTCATAGTACCTATAATCGCAAGTAAAAATTGGTTGGATAGTTGACGACATCATCTTTGTTAGTAACAAAGTCCAGCGAACCAATCCGGTGTTGATCTTCTTTTTGCATTGCTCCTGATAAAGCAAGTGCCAGTACAATACAGATAAAAAAGGGTTTTTAAATTCATCCTGGAACGCCCAAGTTAATATTTAAGAGAAGCGGACGCATTTTTGACCCATGTTAAGTTTGTCCGATCAGCAGATTCTAAGCTTTCATTTGATACCCCATTTGTTCGTTGACCCAATGAGGTGGGCCAACACCAATAGCCATTATTTACTTAATGGCTCAATTTTCCATTGACTCGATGAAGTAGTTATCTTACGGCCGCCTTCTGGGCATCATCCCTACTGACATGAAAGTAGCGATAAGTTAAAACATATGGTAATTAAATGGTAAAAAATAAAGAACAATAAAAAACAATAAAAGTTCTAGAATTAATTATTGAGAAACATTTTTACAGAAAAGAACGACCATTATTTCACAAAACTACTTGCCAGCCCGTGGCTTAATTGTTAGTGTGTCGGACTGTTAAGCGAAGGGTTGGTTGGTGTTCGACTCCCCGCCAGAGTCACTTTTTTCCGGGGTACTGCCTCTTGCAAGGAACTGACAAGTGACAAGTCTTCCAAAAGTAAAATTCGTCTCCTAAAAGTGCAATTCATGTAGCCGTTCGGACTCGGCGGTAAGTTGTAGGTCCATTCCGTTCTTGCAGATTCCCAACATACACACAGGAATTGTTGAGAGTATAAAGTCACTAGGCCTTGGCTTCTTAAGAAGTTGTCGCGCCACAAAATTTATGTTTATTTTTATACGGTTTTAAGTTCTATCAAAATATGATTCCCACCTTATTGCCGAAAAAATTAATTCAAATGCTATGGAACAATCAACTAAGGTTATCATAGTTGAAGAAGCATTTCTGGGAATTCAGAACATTTCTAACTGACTACAACGTCAGTTAAGGCTTACTATCCAACTTAGTTAATATCTACCGCATTTTCTAAAAAAAACTGAAGTCCAAAAGTCCAAATATGCCTGTAAATCAGCAATGTGTAAAATTTCGATTTGATTTGCATATCTTGATTTGTTTTGCTACTGCTGCTACCATCAATATCAGCAACCACATGTTATTAGCAAACCTTACACCGGGCACCTTTAAGCATCTGTAAAAACTTAAAATTGCGAATAAAAATTGATGCATACAAAAACATTTATAAGTGGCTCAATTCTAGTCATCTTCATCTTCGTCGCCACATTCCGTCGGGCGTCCCCACCGTCACACACACAATTGTCTTATCTAACGAATTGCAACAAGGAAATGCAGACTTCGGAATACTGCAAGTGCAGCAAAATACCATAATTCGTTATGGTTTCCCACTCTTGTCCAAGCAATTCTGCTCCTACCATTCCACTATACACTGGTTAACTTGAAACACTGAACGTGATTTCAAGCTTGATAGGTAAAATGCTGCAGTGGAACAAATTATTACAGCATAGACCTGATTTTTATGCTACTGCCACCGTTTGAAATGGAATTGGCCGCGGTAAAGATTTTTATCACATGACAGCAACCACTTAAATATTAACTATGGTATGCTATGCTGCCATCGCCATGCCATATGTTAACATAACGCCGCCAAACATGTTTCCATATTCTATTGTCAGCGTTTAATTTTCACATCACAGCCAGAGTAATAACGGTTTGTGTATCTGAAGGACAATAATATTTAAGAATAAGATGTATCTAATAAGTTGGATACACAATGATGTGAGTCTGTAGATACATAGCTGTGCAGAGGGGTGCTATACATGTTTTGCAGAAAATAATTTATATATCCTCGTCCTTTTGCCGGGTTAACGGTGTAAAAGTGGAGTAACTATGTATTTGTACCCTGCACCGATGTCCTTGGACTATCAAAGTTTCATGGTAGGTTGATGAACCAGCGATGTACATGAAAGCACAGTGGCCTCGAAAAAAAGCTTCAACTAGAATAATGCATTTATGTATCTAGGATACGCATTTCGGATGTTATTGGATATATAAATTGTGTTCAAGGATTTTCACGGACTCGGGTTAACTGAGAGTGTTTGAGTGTATAAATGTGAGCACATTTTTTGTTATGATTTCTCGATGGATACTGATCTCTCTATTGTACATATATATGTGTAGGTAGTTTTCCTTTAACATTTTAAAAATTACATTTTTGTTTTAAAAAAAAATTAAACACATACAGATTTTTAACTTGCATAATTGCATACTTTTTGATATGAGTGGGTATGTTTTCGGCATTGACAAATAAAGAAAGGTTGAAAAACTTTTCCATTTTGCTTTCTAAAAATGCATCTTGGTTATAAAGCCATATTCCAAGAAGGCACTCCATTAATCCGATGTGTGCAAAAAACGTATTCAACATTTTAATTTTTTAGCGAAATGGTTAATTTTATCCCACGACCCTGATTATCATTTTTTTAAAGTAACTTTTTTTCTTAGACACACCTTCATAGCCCGAGATCCCACATCCCACCCCCCAATCCTGCAAGTATCTGCTTTTTTTATGAAACTTAATTATAACGAATAATAGTTAGTTAAGAAAAATTTGCCGCAAGTACCAATAATTAAATTTAGTATAATGCATTTTTTTGAAGGAATTCCAGCCATATGTTTTTTTTATTAAAAAACATGGTTGCCAGCTCCCATTTTGGAACAAATGTTGAGTCTTTGTACCTGTTTTTTTTTGTTTTTTTTTTTTGAAAACAATAAATCAAGTTGATGATTAACATTGCTCTACACGACTATCCAGGGTTTCCAGTCTAAAAAATTGCCGCAAGTAAGGGTTGCCATGATTTCTTTTATTTGTACCTCTAATTTTTAAAATTTTTAAAAATATTATATTTTTTCAAAACTAATTCTAATTCTTAATCGAACACCGAAAATATATGCTTTTATGTGTTCTAGTTTTCGAGAAAATTGAAATTTACTAAATCTACTTTTTTACAATATCTGCTTAGTATTTACACTTTATACATTTTTGTGAGAGTACGATAACTTTGCGGTCGAGAGAATTGAGAGTCTTGTAAAGGGCTAAATACATGCATTTAAAAAATATTATCAAACTTATTGCAGCTTAGTTGTAATAACTAAATAAAATAAAATATATTGTTCAGTCAGGAAAATGAAACAAATAACGATGAAATTAAAATAGTTGTTTTTTATAGAACAAATATTGATCAATATTTTTTACCAATACTGTTTAAAAAAAATATACTAATATTAATTTTATTCATTTTTTGAATCTATATTCATATCATTTGATTCATCAGAGCTTTTACCGATATCAATATTTTGATGTCAATATATCTTAAACTGTCATTGGTGTCGGGTCACCAATGATTCATGTTGGTTGTAAATTACCATAAATTAATTACCAACCGTAATCTTCTGCATAAATTTGACACAACATTGATTTAGTGCATTTTGCTGCAAATTTAAAAATATAGTCAGCAACATTTTGTGTTTTAATGTGGGTTATGTTTAATTATTACATCAAAGAAACGATTAGTCTGGTATTATTAAATTAAGTCTTTTACAAGACTCTCAACATCTCTCCACGGCAAAATTATTGTATTGTAAATTTATGAATTGTAAATACTAAACTAAGATATAGCATTCGCACATTTAATTAACACAATAGCAAATAAGTTTAACCGAAAAAAAAACAAATTAATTTAACATAAACACAAATTGCTTTAACCCTTTAGCAAATAATTTTAATCAAAAAGCAAATAAATTTAACATAAACGCAAATTATGTCAACCCTTTCGCAAATAAGTTTAACCGAAAAACAAATATATTTAACATAAACGCAAATTAATTTAACCTTTTAACACTTATATTTAAACCAATAGTAAATTTTATTCCAAAAATTCATATAAAATACTCGTCACTTCTTTTCAAATTCCACAATACGAAATAGTGGAAGATGTAATACATATGTTACCGGTAAAACTGTTTTTTAGACAAAACTAGTTTACCCTATGGGCGTTCGGTTGACTTAGTTGTGCCTTTAAATGCTATATTAGAAGAAAAGTAGATTTAGTAAATTTCAATTTTCTCGAAAACAGAAAATCATCTAGTTTTCAGTGCTCGATTAAGAATTAATAGAAGTAACAAATACTGAAAACAAGTTTAGTAAACATTGTCTTAATTTTGAAGAAAATCAATATAAACCATTTTTTTTTGTTTTTTTTTCCGAAACATCGAGTTTGAGATAAGTTTTCTCAAAAGCTATGTTATTTTATTTCAAAACCAAATTACAGAAGAGGCTTTTAGCTTTTAAAAAAACGGGACAGCAGTATTCGATCGCTTATCAGGTTCGGGCAGCCCAAAAAATACATCAGAAATCAAATGTCTTAAATTACAAATAAATAATGAAAAAAAGGGTTTTGAAAATTGTTGCACAAATTCTGATTTAAATGAGTTTTCATCTTAGTTTTTCAAAACATTTTTTTATAGATTAAAGGATCCTTTACCGGAAAAAGTCGACTTTAATAAAAATACGGTGATAAAGTAAGTACCTTTTGTAGACTTGTTTCCGTGTTTGTATCTCTAAAATATTAACATTCCGAAAACTCCTCTGAAGAGTTCCAAATAAAGCTCAGAAACCAAATTTGGAAAAAAAATAACTTCAATAAGAATTTTGTAACCAAATGTTGTATTTCTTTTTCATAGTAATGTCATTTTCGTTTGTTGTATTAAATTTTGTGACATAGGTATGCACATGAATTCGAAAGTTATCGGATTACTTGTTGTACTTTAATTAATGAAATGTCATTAGGCTTATCACAATGAAACCACTGCTGAAACGTTGTCCTCCTATCTTAACCCAAACAACATTTCAACAAAGACATAAATATCAGATTGTACAGGTAAAAGGCGTCCTGTAATGTATAGTGAATAAGGAATAGAGCTAAGATATCTTATTGCCCTTAAGGCGGCTAATTACTTCCTTAACGGAAACGCGGTGTTCAATGAACAAGCCCATTTCCTCCTTTTCCACGATAAAGCATCCAGTTTGTGCAAAACTGTTACTTTCATTTTTTGCAATAAACTAAACTTAACGGTCTTGTTTCCACTCTCGCTTCTGCTCATCCAGGGAAAAAAATGAAATAGAAACAACATGACAACAGACACCCAACAACCAGCCCAACCTCACGACTTCACTTTTAATCTAATTCACACTCCCAACCTCTCCAGCCCTCGAACACGGGAGTTGCTCCGATCACGATCAAAGCACAAAGTTAATATTTCTTATAGCAGAGTGCATCTGGCCAGCACAAAATCTCGGATGGTAGTGAATTTGAGCGGCTGTGGCGGCAAAAGCAGACAAACTGACAGCTAGACTCTTGCTGTCTGTACATGGCCTGACTTGGCTATGACGACTGTTGCTGCTTGAAAAGCCAGCTATAGTTTTGCCTCTGCATTGGCATCTGCATCTGTGCTCTGTAGTGCTAGTAGTTTGCCTGGTTACCTAGCTGGTTGTTTAGCAGTGGGTTGCATATTAGAGATCACTGTACGATTACGAAATGTGGGAAGCGTGCTTGCAAACTCAGACGTATAATGTTTCCATGTAAAATGGAGGAATGTGTTTGCGCTGTACAATGTACCTTCGAACTGAACGATGCTGCTCCGAATGCCTCGTCGTCGTCAGCTTCACAGATGGGACAAAGTGGAGTGGATGACCGTACATGATCTTCATGGTTTGTTGCTTCTCTGGCTTGTAGCTTTGTTGCGCAATCGCATTTGGCAAATTAATTGGCTTTTCAACTTCTATTTCGATAAATGTGTCGTCGTGCACTTCGTCACCCACGAAGTATCTTTTCTTTCACCCCGGAAAAGATCCTTTGCTTCCAGTTTTGTGGATTTTTTGTTTTGTTTGTATTGTATTTCATAGATCGTAAGTGGAGTGGGAGCAGGAAGAAGCAAATAAATTTTGCGCCCAGCAAAGAGTTCAACGATGACATAAAGTGAAAGTTGTGCAATTACTGCTTGGATATACAAGTTCCCAATGCAGCTTAAGCGCTGTCTGGATGCTTTGATTCCTTGATTTTAAGCACAACTTTCCGCCATCATCATGTTGGTTTCCTTCCCCTATTGTGGTTGCGAGGGGTATTGGCAGATTTCCTTTTAAAATACTCTGGTCGTTTTGGCCTGGGCACTCGACGAATTGTCGAAGACAACTTCCGCATTCGGCATCGATTGACTGACTGACTGACTGGTTTTCAAATTGAGTTTTCAATTAGGATGACGGAAAATGTAGATATCTAATTTTTTGGGCCGCAGATACTTTTGTTACGTAATGGAGCAATTACTTTTGGTCGCAAGGTTTGTGATCCTGATCTCTTAGTTTATATATCAATTTGTTGTACTAGAGTTTTGGATTGGAGAATTGTAAGAAAGGTTTTGCCTGTTGTGTATGTAGAACTTTCATCAGCATTGGTTAACTTATTTGTCACAAAAAGTATTCAGAAGGATATTAGTTTCCAAGTATAGAAAAAGAAATTTTAGTTTAGGATTTGCGCAGTAACTTGCGTCTTAGGGTTACCATCAGAGTTAACAGTTTTGTTGTCAATGTCTTACTTAGTATTATCGTTGCCACTCAAAACTCTCAGAAAAAATGGATTCGGCAATATGTCAAATATGAATTTGTCGAAGTATCGCTTCGCCTTGACTTTTAATTAAATAAGGAAAAAAGAAAAAGTCAAGGGAAAGGCTGTTGCAAGAAAATACGATGTAATAAAGTCACTATTGGACGTGCGCTTGAGCCCAGAAAAAGGCAAACATAAAAAAAATAAAGTTCACTGAACTCAAAACAAAAATGCACACACACGCCTGCTTAATGCCAAAGAAACTTGGGAACCAAAACGGGCCGCACCCGTGCCTCCGAAGCAAACCCTACCTTGACACATACATTTGAGCTGGCGATCTTATCTGGCTCTTGGAAAACTGTAGGAGTCATCCATCATTACCCATGAATACGAACAAATATAAACATAGGCAGGCACTAACGCTAACCAACTAAGCCAATAATCGTGCGCCCCCAACTGATGCCATACAAAAATCTAACAACCGTACTGTACATATCTAACGAAGTATCTGCCAGGCGGTCGAAAGCTTTGGATGAAAAATGCACCAGAGTCATGTGGCCTGGCCAAAAACCTATCATACAACAGCACGGTACAACCATGGCACAGGGAAAGTGATTTTTTTTTTTTTAGTTTTTATTTTATTATTAACTTTTATTTTCAGTGTTTTCATTTTCAGCACTAAAGTTCAATGTAAGGCTTACGTAAAATGCAAAAGTAATAGCAATGGCAACTTGAGTTTCGAAGTACTCGAGAAAGATACATAATTCCTGGCTACACCAACTGACTGGATAGTGTTTTTTTCTTAGCGATTTAATTCAATTTTTGTTGTTGTCTTTCGTTATTTGGAAGTTTAGGTTTGTTGGTCTTGTGAAAGTCGCAATGTTAAATATAAAGTTCACGCCGTGAATTTATTTTCCGCGCGGAGCAGCGTGACGGGACTTTAAACAAATGGTTTTGATTAAACCATTTTGTGAGATGAATACATTTGCAATTGCACATTGATAATTGTATTAAAATTAGTTGAGTAGGTTTTTTTTTTTTTATATAATTAACGCGCGCACAAGGGACTATTTGTTTCCCTTTTAATGTAACACACTGCGCAGGCATTAGGAAGATAGGGAGGGGAGAGATAGGAGGTGTCGATAAACATTGGTTTTGAATGTTTGCATATTGAAATGGCAAGGGAAAATCTCGCCGGGTAAACCATTCCAAAGTCGTGTTGTACGGGTAAAAAAAGAATCTCTATATTTCACGGTACGTCCGAAATTGGGCTCAAGGGTGAACTGATGGGCATTCCTATCAAGACGAGTATTACGGGCGAAACTTTTAAGAGGAGGAATGCAACTGGCTACCTCGAGTGAACATTTTTTTATAAAAGAAACGATAAAATAAGGAAAGACATGAAACATTGCGTCGGTGTTCGAGAGGGGCAATTGTTCTATTTCCTATCAATCTTAACGCTCGATTTTGTATTCTATCAAGTAGGTGAAGCGATGTTTGTGAAGCACCTGCCCAGAGGTGGGAGTTATACTCGAGTTTAGGGCGTATAAACGCTTTATAAATTGTAGCCAGATCAGATAGGGAAAAGTACTTCTTACACCGACACAGAAAACCTAAGCACTTAGCAGCATTCTTAGCGATCTCAAATATATGGTCGTTCCAACGGAGGTCGTCATTGACACACATACGGAGTACTGAGAGCTTTTCGGTTTCTTCGATGTAAATGCCATTCATGGACAATGAGGGTATGTTTAGCTTTAACGACAGAAGACAGCATTGAGTTTTCGAAGCATTAAACTCCACACGATTCTTATTACCCCATTTGACAATTCTGTATAAGTCGGAGTTTAATGAGCTTGACATACGGTACCGTTGCAAATGTACGTCCGAAGGCGAAGGACGTGAATTATCGAACGAATATGAAAAGCTGAGAGTAGAGTCGTCAGCAAAACAATTAAGTGGATTAGAAGTAACAGACAGAAGATCATTTAAAAAAATGGCTTAGAATGGAATTCAGAAGAAATGTATTAGTCATCAGGAGTAAATACCTAAATCGAAATTTTCGAAAGGATCATGTCAGTCGTTAGTTATGCATTGTGGGATAGAGCTTTATCTTCAATATGTCTTTTCTATTTTGAACTGGCTGACCCAACCGGCGTTGCTCTATTATACCATTCATTTTCTGGATCCCCATATGAGTGCCAAATATTCACTGGCAACGTGTTAAAACAATTTAAAATTGTTGATTGAAAAAAAATTATAAGGTAACTACTTTTATGTTATTATTTCCACTTCAGCGCCACCATCGGGACTCATTTTTACAAATGCTTCCTTTTTATTATTTTTTTTCATTAGAATATTATAAATATTATATGATGTGATTTTGAGTCAAATAAGAAATTTGGAAAAAAAAGAAGCTCTTATTTTGATATTACAAACAGACGCTTCAATATAATTTATGTGTATATTATAGCAGTACCCAATACCGAATTACTTTTCGAGTCTTAGGTTGAGAAATATATAAGGATTAATTTCGGAAAGCATATTGAAGTAAATAATTTTTTCAAAAAAAAAAAAAAATGCCTGCATATGCAGAATTATAAAATACTGCTCTTGCTTCTAAAATTTATGCTGCTATTGTCAATGAAAAAAGGGACACATCAACATCGAAAAACTGGCCGACACAGCTTAGAGGTGAAGGTTCAACCGTGAACTATATGAAATTTTTATTACCTTTCGAACCACTCAATACAAGTTGTGTTTGACGGATTCAAGTAAAATTAAAATAAATGCTGGCATGCTCAGGGCTCTGTTTTGTCTCCGACTCTGTTCTTATATTTATCAACGACTTATTATCTGAAACAACGAATCCAATAAATTGTTTTGCTTTCTCAGCTTTTCAGTTCGCATTTGGAACTGCAACGCAGCCTATGTACAATGGGGAATAAGAAATCGCGTAGAATTTAATGCTTCCAAAACTCAATGTTGTCTTATGTGGTTATAGCGGCATATACCCTCAATGTCACTGTCCATGAGTGGGACTTGCATCGCAGAAACCGAATACCTCTCGGTCCTCGGTATGTGCATTACAGACAACTTTCTGTGGAATTACCACCAATTAGACGTTGCCAAGAATTTCGCGAAGTGTCTAGGTTTCCTTCGAAGATGTAATACATTTTTTACCCCGTCTAATCTGGGCACAGTCTATAAATTTAATTTTTGGGCGTATTCCTATAACGCATTTGAGTTTCCTGAACCGTATCCAAAGAGAGATATACAATATTGACAGGTAATAATAATAAAAAAAAACTATAACATCTCTGGAGCACCATCGTAATGTTTATTACATTTCATTATTTAATTGCTATTTCTATAACCAATGCCGAAATAGCCAGCTGCATTCCTCACCTGATAAAATTCAACCGAAATACTCGCATTGCAAGGAATGCCCATTAGTTTACCCTTGAGCCCAAGTTCAGACGTACTTTCGCACCACATCAATGTGGAACACTTTGCCTTCTCCGGTTTTTCCCTCCCTTTTTGATATGTAGAATTTTAAAACTAATGTTAATCAAAATCTCCTTTTACATCTTTTCCCATTTACCTTATGCTCACGCGGTGTTTTAACATTTAAGCAAAATAATCCTTTTCGCGCGTATTTATTTAAAAAAAAAAAGTGAGATAGACCTTATTAAAAATAAGTTTTTGTTTTCGTTTAGTTTTAATTTGTTTTAAGAAGAATAGTTTTTCATATTATTAAAGCAAGGTTTTGCCGGCCTTATAGCGAAAGATACGGCTCGATTCGAAAATGTTTGTTTGCAATTCTGCTTCTAAAACTAGTGTTGTTTTATAAAATTGGAACATTTTAGACCTATCCATTGAGAAATTTTAATATTAGTTTTTCTGATAGAAATCTCTTTCTCTTCTTGTTTCTCTAAGCACGAGGCATCATGCAAAGAAATGCAAAAATATCTTCTTCTCATACCATATTACACATTTCGCATTTCATAAATATGTATGAAAAATATCACCCCGGATATACCATGTATTTGTTCTATCTTGAAGTCATCTCGAAAATAAATGAATGTTGTTCATTGATTATTCTCCTTTTTTACTTGCGATTATAGGTACTTTAATGCAACTTATGTATTTGGCAGATTACAAAAATTGAGATAACAATCAAACATGACATTGATGATAGGGAAACATATTTAAGCTACTGGAATAATTCTGTCGGTCTGTACGGATGTCTATTGAACTACAGGCTAAACGGTTTAACTAATCGTCTTCAAATTTATAACTTAAGGTTCTTTTAACATTCTACAGAAAGCTTTTTTTAATTTTTTTATGCACAAATATTAACGGTACCTGTCATATAACCGTTAAGTAAACGCTTATTTTTTTCGAAAACGGCTCCAAGAAAATGAAAAAAAAAATCATTGCACTTTTGTAGGTGTGGTATATGTACTGGTGAAAAAAATGCAAGTTTGTGGGCTAAAAATGGTACTCTCCATAGGACGGTTTTTTTCGAGAACTGCTCAACCGATTACAATCAAATTTGATATTGAGCAAGATGTAAATAGCCAAAGCAATTCGACATAAAAATATTTTCTATAACTTTTTTTATCTTTAAAAAATTAAATTTTTTTTTGAAAAATCGATATTTTGAAAACGGGTATGTGAATTTTTTTTCTTAATTTTGTTTTTAAATGTAAAAAAAAAGTTGTTAAATAAAAACCGTTCCTACGATTTTGAAAAAAAAATTCACACGTTTTAACATTTTTTACTAAATAAAATGGCGTTTAAATTTTTCCACTAACTTTTCCAAACATTTTACGTATTTTTTTCAAACAATCAAAAGTCAGAAAATCGAAAAAAAACTTTGAAGTTCTTTAAATATCTTTCAAATTTTTTTCGTAGCTGTGACCGAACATAAGAGCAAGTACGTGCGATCCAGTCGTGTTATTCCCTTACATTATCATCTGTGTTGGAAACAAACTGTATTGGTCGAAGTACATAATTTTATTTAAGCGTCCTTTTGCCAAAACTATCCACTCCCGAAGATCAGCTTTTTTTGAACGACCATAAATATGCATATTCAGAATTTTGGTGATGTAGTCAACTTGAAAATTAAGAGGGTTGATAAGCAATGAAGAGATTCCGGTTTCTAGCATATTAATATAGTTGGGAGTTTTTAAGGCAAATCAGTATATCCGTTTTACACAATAAGAAAAGAGTTTCTCAGCGATTTATATTTTTTGTCTTCCCAAGCTTAAGCTACATACAACAAGGGTACTACCTCTTGCGAGGAACTGGCAAAACTTCCGAAAGTAAAATATGTCTCGATAAAGTGCATCTCATGCAGCCGTTCGGATTCGGCGGTAAAATGTAGGTTCCTTCCATTCTTGCAGATTAACAACCCACACACAGGAATGGTTGAGAGTATAAGTCAATAGGCTTTGGCTGTCGCGCCAATATTTTTTTTTTTTTGTTAAACTCCTAAATATTTGTATTTGATTACATTTCTTTATTGGAAGTCCATTGGTCCTTTAGCTAGTTTTCCTGCCTTCCATTTTGAATACCACAACTATCGACTTATGTATCTAAAAACAAAAAGCACAACTTCATGTTCAAAAAGGAGAAGAGCTTTGAAAATTGCCCGGGAAATTCGAATCCATCGTACAGAAAATCTTCGATGGAAAGAGCAAATAAGATGTTGGTGTACTACCTTGAAGCAAAACTGGTTTCGTTTGGAACCATTCGTAGATATTTTCATCATCCCACACTGCTGTTTAGGTTATCTCGTGCATGTTCTTCAAGACGCGTCTGAATTTGTAATACACGAAATCTGTGTTGTTCTCTTAGTTTCACTGCCAGATAGACGGCATCACAATTAAATAAATGCACATATGAGCAAGTACGTGCGATGCAGTCGTGCAATTTATTTCAATTCACACAGCGAGGGTAGGTTAGGTAGAATTGAGTAAACGATCATTATTATTCAATTCTTTATTAATTTTTCATTATCCCGTTTACGTTGATAGAGATCGGTCATGGTGGAATTAAATTTTTTTTTTAAACAGATACACAGAATTCCTTTACGATAGTCAACGGCTTTGTACCTTTTTCATTTGAGTTTTCTCAATTCAGTTTCGTGATACACACAGATGCCACTCTTTTGAAAAAAGCTCGCCCATAAACTTTGTACTGACAATTTTTATTGAACAGAATATATTAAAAATATTAAATTTATTTTATTTGTTATTGTTATTCCTTATAATAAAAATTTTTGTTGTTGTTTTTAATTTTAAAATGACATATATTTAGTATATATTTACATGAATCTATTTCTTAAAAAGAAAATAGTCACCTAATTCTCGATCTACTGCGCCGAAAAAATCCTTTCCTGTCTCTCTAATTCTTCTAACTAGTGTCGTGCAACATCCGGTTGTATTCTAAAAGGCAATGTGCTTTACAGACACATAGTTAAAATATTATTATTATTACTAGCTTACTCATCTGGCGTTGCTCGGGTATACCATACATTTTCGAATAAAAACGACCCGGCCAGCGTGGCGCCACTTACTTATCAAAATAGTCTTCGTTACTTCTTCGAAAATTAGCTATCTGCTATCACCAACGGCGATTAAAATAGTCTAAGTTACTCGCTACAACGTGAGCTATGTATCTGCTTGCAAAAGTCCCATTAAAATCGGGACATAAATATGAATTTTCAAAAAAAAAAAAAAACACTTCAGCGCCAGCTAGCTGTAATTCAAATAGCCTTCCTTACTCCTTATAATATCAGATATCTGCCAGTGAAAATCCCGTCAAAACCGGTGCAGCCGTTCCCGAGATTAGCCGAAAAAATAGACAGACAGACAGACAGACATAAATTTTAAAATGTGTGTTTTTGTTTAAGTACTGTGTATACTTCCATTATGTATCTAGTAAAAAGTTGTTATTTTGATATTAAGAAAAGACACTAAATTTTTATTTAGGTATGTGTATAGATTATGTTTTTAAAAGACGTTTAAAAAAGTAAGTGACAAAAAAACTGTCTGTCTGTCTGTCTGCCTATCAGTATGTATAACGAGCTGCACCCTAAACGGCTTACACGATTATCTTCATATTTGGTGTGTGTGATTCATTTTTTTGAGAGATTGTAGTATTCAACTGTTGGCAACGCCATAAATTCTTGTGGAACTCAACTTGACAGCATCTGTCGCCTCGCATATGACAATATATTTGTCTTTTTCTTATA
This sequence comes from Platycheirus rosarum, assembly GCA_963971375.1. Lineage (NCBI taxonomy): Eukaryota > Metazoa > Arthropoda > Insecta > Diptera > Syrphidae > Platycheirus > Platycheirus rosarum. The sequence goes on from OZ020508.1 coordinate 26,070,391, forward strand.
TTCTTGATATATATTGATTAACTGTTGAATTCTTGTAACGAGTAGACTTAAATAAAAACCTCGTAGATTAATATATTTTAATCTAAGTTCTTTTGCATATAAAAGCAGACACAATATTTCATTGTGATCGTCAAAGATCACAACATTGGCGACGAGGATTTAGGAAAACAAAATATAATTCAACAACCTCAAGAAAATTTCCACTTAATTTTTTTTCAACATGGAGGAAACATTCCAGAAGTTGCTGCAGCAGATGCAGGAACAACAGCACAGGGATAACCTTGCAATGCAATCACTGGTTTCGCAGCTAATATCACAACAGCCATCAACCTCCAACGAAAACAGGAAAGTGGAAAACAAAAGTCCAGAATTCATCATGGAAGCACTGGCATCAAACATCACTGAGTTTTGCTTTGACATGGAAAATAACCTCACATTTGACACATGGTATGCTCGTTACGAAGACCTTTTCGAAATCGATGCTGTTCAATTGGACGATGCAGCAAAAGTTAGACTCTTACTGAGGAAACTCCATCCCATCGTTCACAGCAAGTATATCAATTACATTCTGCCAAAGCATTCCCGTGACTTCCAGTTCAAACAAACTGTGGAAAAGCTTACTCAACTATTCGGATTACAAACATCACAGTTCAACATAAGATACAACTGCTTTCAGCTCACAAAGGAAGCACATTGTGATTTCATCACGTACGCAGGTATAGTGAACAAAAATTGCGAACAATTTAAGCTCAAGGATCTAACCCTTGATCAATTCAAGTGCTTGATATTCGTAATGGGAATGAAATCTACATCTGACTTTGAGATCCGAACCAAAATGCTGAACAAGTTAGACAGCGAAAGTGCTACCATAACGTTAGAGGTGCTTTCAAGAGAATGTCAACGTTTGATTAATCTGAAGACTGATACCACGCTCATCGAGAAGACGAAAAACGAGGCTCAAGTTAATCGACTGCACACCACTGCGAACAATAACAACAAAACAAAAGTTTTTCCGAGATCTCCATGCTGGTTCTGTGGCAACATGCACTTCGCTCGTGACTGCACTTACATTAAGCATAAATGTGAGCAATGCAATGTTGTAGGCCATAAAGAAGGGTACTGCAACGCGGGAAAGAAACACAAAAACGAAACGAAGAAGAACAACAGACGAAGAGCAAAGACGAAGCATAACAACAATAACACATTTCGACCAGAACTGAAAAGCATTTTCATCACCAACAAAATTGATCCATCTCAGCGAAAGTACGTCAACGTCAACATAAATGGTACAGATATCGATTTACAGTTGGACACAGCTTCAGATATAACAATTATATCTGACTCAATTTTCAAAAAAATCAAAGTTTCGCATACCAAAAATGTGGAGCATACAGCCAGAAGTGCAACGGGAAAATTACCTTTGTCAGGTCAATTTGATTGCAAAGTCAAATTTAGAACAAGACAGGCATATTCAACATGCTACGTCACCCCAATCAACAACTTAAATGTCATGGGACTCGATTGGATAAAAGCTTTGAATCTCGAAGACATGTCAATCAGTGCTATTTGCAACGAAATCATCGCTGAAAATAGGGAAAGTTTTAGTTCCATTCAAAATAGTATTTCACATTTAAAACTTTCTTTTCCAGACGTTTTCAACGAAAAATTAGGCTTGTGTAACAAAACAAAAGCACATCTGGTGACGAAGCCCAACATACAACCAGTTTTTCGACCCAAGAGACCAGTCGCTTACGCTGTCAAAGACCTTGTTGAAGCAGAGCTGCAACGGCTACAAGACACAAATGTGATTTCGCCAGTCAATTACTCGGAGTGGGCAGCCCCTATAGTAGTCATCAAGAAGCCAAATGGGAGCATTCGCGTTTGTGCTGATTTTTCCACTGGTCTCAATAACGCACTAGAAAATCATCAATACCCTCTACCATTACCAGAGGACATCTTCGCTAGACTCGCCAATGCTCGATTCTTTAGCCACATTGACTTATCCGACGCATTTCTGCAAATCGAAGTGGACGAGGCATCAAAGCATCTACTCACAATAAACACCCATATGGGTCTTTTCCGCTACAACCGCATGGTGTTCGGTGTGAAAATCTTTCCATCAATTTTCCAACAAATCATGGATCAAATGCTTTCAGGGCTATGTGGTGCAGCTGCATACATTGATGACATATTTGTATCAGGAACCGACTTGAAGGAACACAACCGAAATTTGCATCTAGTTTTGGGTCGCATTCAAGAATACGGGTTCAAGATCAAATTCTCCAAATGTAAGTTCTTTGTTAAAGAAGTCAAGTATCTTGGATATATTATCAATCAGGACGGACTTCATCCGGATCCAGAACGTATAGTAGCCATCCATAATATGCCTGAGCCAACTAACGTGTCAGAACTTCGGTCATTCCTCGGTGCTATAAATTTCTATGGCAAATTTGTATCCAACATGAGACAGCACAGAGGGCCATTAGACGAGTTGCTTAAAGCAAATACGCGCTGGAAATGGACAGAAAATCATAAAAATAGTTTTCTGAATTTGAAGAAAATTCTGTCTTCCAAACTGCTTTTAACACACTATGACCCAAAGAAAACTATCATTGTTGCAGCAGATGCATCTAACTACGGCTTAGGTGCATGCATTCTTCATGAATTTCCTGATCATTCAGTCAAAGCAATATGTCATGCATCGCGGTCACTCACAGCAGCAGAGAAATCATATAGCCAGATTGAGAAGGAGGGTCTCGCACTTGTATTTGCCGTTACCAAGTTTCACAAAATGGTTTTTGGTCGAAAATTCAAACTACAAACGGACCATAAACCACTACTTGCTATTTTTGGAAAAAAGACAGGAATAGCCGTTCATCAAGCTAATCGCCTTCAACGTTGGGCAGTCAAGTTATTAGCATACGATTTTGACATCAGCTTTATCTCAACAAGTAGCTTTGGCTATGTCGATGTGCTTTCACGGCTCATTGACAAAAACATTCCCATTGAAGAAGATTTTGTGATTGCATCGATTAAAATAGAACAGGAAGTTAATCAAATACTTGCCGACAATCTCGAACAACTGCCAATCACTCATCAGATGATTAAGTTTCAATCGTCGAAGGATGATACCCTCCGTCAAATATATGAGTTTATTACTGATGGCTGGCCAAATCAAGTCAAGGAAAACAACGAGTTAAAGGCATATTTTAATCGCAGAGATAACATCAGTGTCCTCGATGGATGTATCATGTTTGGTCAACGAGTCATAGTTCCAAAACTATATAGAAGAAGAGTTCTCAAACAACTCCACCGTGGCCATCCAGGCATCGAAAGAACGAAATCCATTGCCAGGAGTTTCGTCTATTGGCCAAACATCGACGAAGATATTAAGACTCTCGTTCAAAATTGCAACAGTTGTGCTTCAGCAGCGAAGATGCCATCAAAAACAACGCTTCAGCCATGGCCCACACCAACGGAACAATGGGAACGTCTTCATTTGGACTACGCAGGACCAATCGAGGGAAATTATTTTCTGGTTTTAGTGGATGCTTATTCCAAGTGGCCGGAAATAATACTAACAAGATCCATTACTTCTCAGCGCACCATTGACATTCTCAGTGAGATATTTTCCAGATTTGGACTACCTAGAACAATTGTGTCAGACAACGGGACTCAATTCAAAAGCTCTCAATTTCAACAATACATGTTACAGAACGGTATCAAACATGTTTGCAGCAGTCCATACTACCCGATGTCTAATGGCCAAGCTGAGCGGTATGTAGACTCCTTTAAACGCTCGCTTCTGAAGTTAAACAAGGAAGGGACCATCATCCAGAATCTTCAAACGTTTCTACAATCATATCGCTCTACACCAAATCGGAACACACCAAATTCAAAGTCTCCAGCCGAAGTCATGTTTGGCAGAAACATACGTATAAGCCTTAATCTCATTAAGCCAGACTTAACTGAGAATCACAACCGAGATGACATTCTAAATAAGAATCAAACAACTATGGCCAATCAATTCAATCGAAAATTTAATACCAAACCGAGAATTTTCAACAATCAAGATTTAGTTTATGTTTGTGTACATTCTAACAACAACAACTTCCAGTGGAAACAAGGAAAAGTTATTGAAGGTATTGGTAAGGTCATGTATAATGTTTTATTACAGAATGGTAAACTAGTTCGTGCACATGCGAACCAACTCCGAAAGCATCATAGAGAGGTTCTGGGCACCGAACCTCCAACCGAGAAATCATGGGATAACGCGCTCGATGTCTATGAAACCGAAGTCACTCCTTGTGAATCTGATTCACTAGCCGACAGAGATGACCCAATCAGTATCAAGACTTCTCCTAACAATAATGTTGAAAGTTCACCACCTGTACCACGACGAACGCAGAGAACCCGTAGACCGATAGACAGATTTGTGCCAGGATAACTCTATCATCCAATAGATCACTAAAAGGGGAAGATGTTGGCAACGCCATAAATTCTTGTGGAACTCAACTTGACAGCATCTGTCGCCTCGCATATGACAATATATTTGTCTTTTTCTTATATTCTTGATATATATTGATTAACTGTTGAATTCTTGTAACGAGTAGACTTAAATAAAAACCTCGTGGATTAATATATTTTAATCTAAGTTCTTTTGCATATAAAAGCAGACACAATATTTCATTGTGATCGTCAAAGATCACAACATCAACTATTTAAATTGAGCATAAAAGTGTAAAAAAATGTTTCAAATTTGTCGAAAAAGTAAAAAAAAAAAAAAAAAAACTAATAAAAGTTGTTCAATGAAAGGACTGCTACAATGTTTTATTGTTGATGTTGATTGTTTTAAGATATCACTTGCCTTCTCATATCGTATAAAAAACAGAAAAAAAGCCAAGCACTCACTTAACATTTCTGACCCAGAATTTTCACACGTATTTTGACAAAAAAATATATAAATAAATAAAGATATTTTCAAAATAAAGTGTGCGTGTCGAAACTCTGTCCATCATCATTTCTACAGAATTTCACCATGATTCTAAAGACTTCTGAAGTGCTCTAGTTTCTTTGACATTTCTTTTATGAGTGAAGATGATGTTTTTTATCGTCGGACTAAATTTGGTTTGACAGGGGGACATGATTCGATTGACTAATTGTACCTAATATGTTATTTATGCATAGCTTTAAAAAATAAATGTTCTTGTAGAGCTTTCTTAAGCTTTGAAGTAACAAGTGTATATAATTTTCAACTTTATTTTAAGTGAGCTGTTATATTGTTTTGATATTCCATTGCAACTTAATCAGCCTTATGGATATTTTTAGAAAAAATTGCATTTTTTAGTTATTTATTAAAAAACCTCGTTCTTTAACTTTTTTATTAAACAAAAACGAGTATAACTCCTACCTCTGCGGGCAGGTGCTTCGCAAACATCGCTTCAACTGCTTGTTAATATACAAAAGTGAGCGTTAAGATTGATAGGAAATTACTAAAGCAATTGCCCGAACACCGATGCAATGTTTCATATCATATCGTTTCTTTTATAAGAAATGTTCACTCGAAGTAGCCAGCTGCCTTCCTCCCCTTAAAAGTTTCTCTCGTAATACTCCTCTCGCAAGGAATGCTCATCAGTTCACCCTTGAGCCCAATTTCGGTCGTAGTGTGAAATATAGGGATTCTTTTTTTAGCCGAACAACACGAATTTGGAATAGTTTTTGATCTGCAAGCATACAAAACCAATGTTTATCGACACCTCCTATCCTTCCCCTACAAGGCTATAACACTATATACCTGTCAATACTTTTTATATTTTGTCAGAATTTACACCGATATTTGAAAAAACATCATAACAACGAACTTTAAAATTGCCATTTCAATGACCTCTTGCGCAACTGCCACTGTTCATGGGCCAATTTTAAGGATCATTATTCAATATACTAAAAAAAAAACAACACAGGTTTTGTTACCTCGCAACACACTTGAAGAGCCTCTTATTAATATCATTAATATCGCCATGATTAGCTGCGCCATTCAGTACAATCAAAAGCCATGATCCAATCTGGCCTTTTCCTCAGTCAAATGTAACAAATCGAATCAGATCACCATCACTACAACTCTAACCAACCAACGAGCATTGTTTTCCCCGCTGACTTGATCTATAATGGAGTAATTTCGCTAATAAATCTCAAGCTACTGCTAATGGAGTTGGAGTTGTGCGCACTGGCCAAGTGGCAGCAACAAATCTAATGGCAAAACAATTCTCTCAAGGTGTTCAACAATCGAGACAACTTTACCGCCAAGCAGTTTGTTGCGCTTTTCATTTAACCAAGCTGTATTGATCTCTCCCAACCTGCCCCAGCTGCACCATTATTTCGGTCAAAAATCTTTGGTTTATCATTTGATTGCAAGTTCTAAGGAAAACAGAGCTTGAGAGTTTTTTATTGTTCCTATATAAATGAATGAAGTTTTCCAGTTGTGGCTTTATAGGTGATGACGGTAAGTGGGTAGTGGGTGGTCGTCGTCGATCTGCGATGACATTTTAAGATAGAATAAGGTGGACGTAAAGTTGATGTTATGAAGGTGTACACTTTGGCTTTTAATTAAACGGAGCCGGGATGGAGGTGTTAATTTGTTACCGGCATTTGCACACCGATGATGTTTTCAATGTCAATTTGTTCATTTGCATTGCACATGATCATGATCATGATGAGTGAAAGTTGTTCAATATTATGTTAAGAAGTCTAAGTTAAGTTAATTTATTAAACAAAGAATAATTGTGTCCTACAGTAAAATCTCCGTTAGACGGAAGTTATAAAAAATACGGAATGGAATATGTGAAACTTGTTGGTGTAACATATTACCGCTGAACTCGACTGTTAAATATCTTTCAATATCATTTTTTTTGCGGTTATAGGTACTTCATATAAGGCATGTTTATAATTCGTAAATTTAAAAAAAAATGAGATTAAACATGACTCAATGGCCTTTTAGCCATTAAGGAAAAGCAAATTTTTTTTCAAAAAACAATTTCAAAGATTTTGGTGAACATTTTAACAGTATTTTTGTAGGTAATGGCTATTATTAGCTCATCGGATTTCTATAAAAAAAATTATAATTGAACAAAGATCTAGTTTGAAAAATTAGTTCTCAAAAGTTAATTGTTTCTTTTCTATAAGATCTAGCGTTCCAATATGATTATTCACATAAGAGCAAGTACGTGCGACCCAATCGGGCCCATTTTTGTATTATTGTCTTTAAATTGGAATAGAATTTATTTCGTCAACAAAAATTCATTGAGCCATAGTTGGGACATATAGCGCTATGCTTAATTCAATAAATTCTCTTTTCAATAATTGCGCCTCATGTTTATTAAAAACTTTTACAAGGTGTACGTCCATTTGTAATGCTGCAAGTTTTTCAACTTTTACAGTGTTTCGCAATGATTTGTATAGTTGAATATTTTAACAAGTGAGAATGCACTACTGTAAAATGTTGACTTATTTTAAAGACTGGCAGAGTTGATTTGCGATAAATGAAAACATTTAAATTCTTTTTTATCAGAGTTTAATGAAATTATCTTTTATTAAAACAACTTAATTGTAAATGCAATTTTAGAACATTTTTCTCTTTTATCAAACAAATACACCGCAAAATAATTTGGATCGCACGTACATATTTGCTCTTAAAAACATCACTGGGATATAATTACCTTTCGTGGCGCTACAATGCGTGGTCGTTTTGGCCCTGATTTAGTATGATGAAGGCTGTTTTCATCCCTGTTTATAATATCCTCAGTCAAAATATCCTCCGTCAACAAAATCCTCCAAAATACAAAATAACTTTGCATATACCCAACATGGCACCTACTCTGAATCACTTTCAAAATTCTCAAAACCTAGTGATTTAATTTAAAAAGAGTGTATTTTCAGAGTATGTGTATTCTAAGAGGAGATATTTTGACCAAGGATATTTTGACTGAGGATGTTTTGCCCGGGGATATTTTCCTACGATATTTTGACCCGTTACCAATTCAGCAGGGTCGATCTCTAGCGTGTGCACTCCAATTTCGCACTCCAATCAGTGTACTGATTGCTACATCGACGATGGGGTCTATCTTTGCTTCTACTGTCTCAATTTCCTGTATTTTGACTTCGAACATTTTACGCGAACCATCATAAACGCTGCATATGGATTTTTACTTGCGATTATAGGGACTATAAGGCAAGTTTAGGATTCGTGAGTATAAAAAATTGAGATAACAATGAAACATGACATTACGATCATAGAAAAGTCTAAAAAGTGATCGAAAAAAAATGTCTGTCTGTCTGTATGTCAGTAAGTATAACGAGCTGCAGCCTTAACGGCTTAAGCGACTGTCTTCAAATTTGGTGTGTAGGAAAAGCTTATTTTTCTCGAAAACGGCTTCAACGATTTTGATGAGAATTTGAGATTTTTTTGTTGGTATTGGCTACCATCTGATTGGAACCAAATTTACGGGAAAGTCTATTAACGGTACCTTTCGTGTAACGGTTTTTTAATTTTGGGCTTTCTCGGTAACGGCTCTTTGGATTTCTGTCATATTTTATATTTGAGAAGATCTATAAAGTAAAATTAATTGTGCATATCAACATTTCTAATAACTTTTTTTTTCTAATTAAAATTAATTTTTCATTTTTTTTTCAAAAATCAATATTTTTTAAAACTGATAAAAAAAATTATTTTAAATTTTATAATCACATGTATATATAAACTATTTTCAATGTAAATGTTACTTGTATCTGTCAAAGATCTTTCTTTCCAATGTAACTAGGCACATAGGGCAAATACGTGCGACCCAGTCGTGCCCATTTTTTCGTTAAGCTTACTTCTCTGAAATTTCTTCTTCACCATTAGTTAATTTCTGGATCATGAACTGGGCCTAAATCGCTCATAGTTTTGTTTAGAACCTCTTATTCCGTCAGCAAACGGCTTAGGGCGTTCACATAAAACGGTGTGCAGGATCCTTAAGGCGATGTTTAAAAGACTACTTCCTCTATGGTGCATAGAAGTCAATTTCCTTTTTGTGGATCGGGTGGATGGTACTGAGTTTCTACCATCGGCCTACTTTTCTTCGACTATATTTTTTACAGAGTTGGTGTATGCACCTTACCAGGTCATCTCCAGTGTGTTAAAAAAGTTGCGATGGTATAGTTCATGCGCACCAGTTGCTTTATTCGTTTTAGTCTGGCAATGGCTACTTGAATCTCATTTTGATCGGGTAGATGTAGTTCTTGGTTGCCATCTAGAATGTCTGGAACAGGTCGGTAAAATGTACAAAGCAACAAATACATTGTTTACCTTCAACGGTTCTAACTTACGTATTGGAAAATTGTGGATGAATCTCAGATACCAATCTGTATCAATACCAATCTGTATAGAAATAAATTGCACGACTGGATGGCACGTACTTGCTTATATGTGTGATCACATCGTCGAATTTTTAAGAAACATTAACGTAGAAAAATAACATATAACTATCTGAACTAATTTTATTAAAAAGGAGTGCGCACACGTCTTGGATAATAACGAATTTATGAGAACAATATATATTTCGAAAAATGTAGGACGGTTTTTTTAAAATCCTGTTTTTTTATTTTTAGTTTTAAAAAAATGTTTCTTTAATTTTGGTATGCTGTTTTTTTTTTAAATTAAAAAAAATTAATTTTAATTAGAAAAAAAGTTGTTCAAAATTTTTATATGCAGAATTAATTTGTCTACCTAGGTCTTCTCAAATATAAAATTTGACAGAAATCCAAAGTGCCGTTACCGAGAAAGCCAACAATTAAAAAAAACCGTTATGTGAAAGGTACCGTTAATAGACTTTTTCCGTAAAATTGGTTCTGATTAAATAATAGCTAGTACCAACAAAAAAATTCTGAACAAATTTCACCAAAATCGTTGGAGCCGTTTTCGAGAAAAAAGAATTTATAAAAAAAATCAGTGTATTACTGTAGGTTGGTAGGTGCATTATATTTTTGTGAAAAAAAATAATATGGTGGGTTAAAAACGGTACCTCCCACAGGACCGGTTATTTTCTTCGACTTTCTTGAAAACTGGAGATCCGATTTTAATCAAAATTGATATTCAAGAAGATGTAGGTAGCCTAAGTAATTTTGCATTAATTATTTTTCGAAAACTTTTTTTTTGTATTTTTATTAAATTTTTTAAAATTTATTTTTGAAAAATCAATATTTTGAAAAAGCGTGTGATTTTTTTTTAATTTTGTTTTTAAATGTACGTAATTTTTGTGCTTATGTTTGTATTCTGGAATTATTTTTTTTTATTAAAAAAAAAAAAATGTTCAAAAAATACCGTTTTAGTTAAAAAAGGCTGCTTTGATTTTGAAAAAAATTTACACTTTTTTACATTTCCTAAAGAAATGAAATGGCGTTTAAATTATTTCATCCAATACAATTTTAAGTACTTTATTCAAACAGTCAAAAGTCACAAAAATCGAATAAACGGTTTGATGTTCATTTTAATTTTCTTTAATTTTTTTCTACAATGTGACCGCTCATATGAGCAAGTACGTGAGATCCAGTCGTGCAATTTGTTTGTTTATTCTTAATGCGTTATTTGTTTTGTTTGTATTCTTGATTTTTTTTTATTTTTTAAAAAAAGTTGTTAAAAAAATACCGTTTTAGTTAAAAAAGCTGCTTTGATTTTGAAAAAAAATTCACACTTTTTTACATTTCCTAAAGAAATGAAATGGCGTTTAAATTATTTCATCCAATACAATTTTACGTGCTTTATTCAAACAGTCAAAAGTCACAAAAATCGAATAAACGGTTTGATGTTCATTTTAATTTTCTTTAATTTTATTCTACAATGTGACCGCACATATGAGCAAGTACGTGCGATCCAGTCGTGCAATTTGTTTGTTTATTCTTAATGCGTTATTTGTTTTCCTGAGAACATTCGGAGTCGAATCAGGAGTTTCTCCCAGCAGGTAGTTGTGAGAAGACCAACACCTGACTCTGCATTTTGTATGTCATAGTTCCTTTCCATTGGTCTTTGGGGTTTATATTGTCAGTCGGGAGATTTCTCGTTAACTCATCCGCGATCGGCATTGGCTGTGGCGGTCGTTCCGATGTGAGTCGTCCAATATTGAATTTTCCATGAGGGATTGTTGATCGGCTACTAACTGCCATTGAAATCCGTAGAGGAAGTTTGCCACCAGTGATCTGAGTCGATGCTAGCTCCTCGGAAAGTACGAACGTTCAGAATATTCGAGTATTGTCTTCTGTCAACCGCGACAATATGGTCGATTTAGTTGCAAGTTCGACCATCTAATTATTGCGTGCTGCTTAACTTATCTTATCTTTTTTCCCGCTGCAAAAGCGATGAGCATGAGTCCTTTTCCAGATGTTGTTTCACGTAGACTGTGGTTTCCAATTATATTACCAAATCCATTCGTCCTTCAAGGGGTTGTAAACATTATGTCTTAGAAAGAACTGCTAAAAACCCTCACAAAAACCCCATCAAAATATTGAATAAAGTGAATAATTTTTTCAGAAATTTACCATTTCTCCGAAGTATCTTAAATGTTTTGTTCGACACTATATTTTATACAATTGTACCACAAATCAATTCTCTCCAATCTTCTTCTTCGTGACATTTCAATCTAGTAAAATTTTGAAGATCCGTATGTCTGATTTATATTTTTTAAACATTTGATGGAATAATTAAGCCAGATACGCACCATAACCTGAAATAAAACATTTACTGACACATTTATTTTAAAAGATATAAATCATCTCTCTGATTAAAAAGTAAAAACACAGGTGATATTATTGAAATATTGCGTCAATACTTTCTTCTTCTGTATTTTGTTTTGTGTTCTATTCCCAAAAATAAATTTCCAATATTCGAAAGAAAAAATCAAAAAAAAAATAAGAAGTGTGTTCTACAGCTGAGTAATCTCCAACCAAAAAATATCTGACCTACATTTTGAGGTGGGTGAACGAAAAAAAAAATACACGAGATAAGATTAATTTTATAATTTTTTTATTGTAAACAAAAATAAACCTTAAACTTGGTAAGTATCCAGGGATATGTCGACATTGGATTGGGAGCAAAGAATTTAAAAAAAAGCAACTAACACAAAGAAAAAAATTGAAAAAAAAACGAACCAAACACATATGAATGTTGAAGGTATTTTCGGTTTTTTGAATACTTTATCTAGTGATGATTGCAACACTAGAAACGCACTTATAGTATGCTTTATTTGAACATGTGTTTTTTATTGGTATTTACGTCTGCCCTAGATTTGGGCAAACAAAATTCTAATTAACTGGAAATGCTTGGATTGGCTTGAATAATGTGCGACAGGTTTGGTGGGAAATGGAAAATATGGAATCGATGACTGAAGAAGATGTTATTTTTATATATGCAAATTGTTAAGTTTTTCAAACTTATCTTTGAATTCAAAGAGATTTAAGGAAAAAAGTACTTATAATCACACTTTAATTGTCATATAGCCTCTAGAGTTGGCTTGAGAGATCTGCACTACTCCTTCAATTACGATGTTGCTGCCACCCGCAGTTACGACGATTACTTACCCATTAAAAAAATTGATAACAATCAAGCATGGCATTACGATGATAGAAAAACCTATAAGCAAAACAATCGAAGGAATAAGAATTTTTATTTTAAACTAAACTACTACTTCACATAAAAAAAGCTATATGTTAACACGAACACGATCTGTTAAATCAATATTTCAAATTAAGATAAATATAATTTATCTAACTAGATCTAATCACGTTGTATTGCATTACTTATGTGCTTTTTTGTAATAAATAGCTGACCATGACTTTAAACCTTTGCTGATCGGGACTGATGTGTATGTAATCTTTTTGTGTTCCATGCCTTCTTATTTTCCATCTGGTTAAAGCTTGCCAAGACAGACATATTTATGTTGCTAAATGATAAAGATCATATTACACTAACTATTATTACTTTGACCATGAATTCATATTTTTCTAATGCCCCAATCACACAAACTGAATGGGTCAAGAAATGTTACAAAATCAAAGCTAAAACTTAGACAAAATCCCGCATGTAATCGGCTCACTAATAGAGCTGTTTTGCTTCCTTTAATTTATTTGTATTATTTTTTTAACAATAAAAAGAATTCTACAAACAAACTGCATTAAACACTTAATACCACTTCCTCATTGTTGTGCGCTATGTTTTCCAAATTCAATGTCAAAATGAAACCCAATCGCAGAAGCATATTTTTTTATTTGTTGTGTGTATGTATCATCAATTGTATCCCATAGATGTATTTAATTTTAAACATAAATATTTATAAGCATTTCCAACAAATATGGCTGTAGAAATGCCGGTTAATGCATAAGGTAGATAGATTTCTTATGATTGAAGGGCATCTAAGTAAAAACAAACAAGCTATATTGATTTAAGAAATGTTCTCAAAACGCAAAACCACATCCAACAAAGTGTCATTGTTGTGGTTATAATCCTTGGACTTGGCATTTGAAATACCGTTAAATTGGTAACCTCGCATCGAATAAATATGCTGCCAAGCTTTTTACTTTTTTCTGTCAGAAAAACTTTGGGGAAAGCTAATTGTTAGGAGTTGATCATATGAAAAATGTTGTTTCTTTGTGTTTAAAAATAAGAAAATATAATTAAAAAACTTTTTTCAAATGTTTTTTTTTTGGTTTTTAATTTTTTTTATGATGTTTTTTATACTGTTCTTAATATTTTAAAATACACGGAATGCATATTTGATTCCCAACATTGTTCAAAACTCGCAATAATTATAAATGTAATAATTCCAAATAATGAAATTGTTGAACCAATTGTAATTATCTATGTAATCTGAATAACGTCGAGGTATGCCAGCTAATCCTAAGAAATGTTGAGGAAATAAAGTTAAATTTACACCAATAAATATAATTATAAATTGACTTTTAAGTCATTTTATATTTATTATTATTATTAAGATTTACCCAAACCTTAGCACTACAGCCATGAGTTAGAATGCAAATACAGAGTTTTTGTTGTGAGCAATGCTGAGAAGTTAAACTGATGCTTAATGGTCTCAGAAATAGATTCTTATAGTTACTTGTTGCCTCTTACTTATTTTATTTACTAAATTTATTAAGTTTTGATAAAATATGTGTGATATCTTCCTCATAATTAATTAAATGTTTAATAATTCTGTCAACTACAATATTTTTTTTTTATTTTGCAGAATTAATTATCAAATTACAAACACATAATATTTCTTTAGTAGCTAAGCAGTATTAGTTATAGTAACTTTTTATTCGTTGAAACATTATCTCCAAAAATTTACGTTTTTCAACATCGACTTAATTATTTTTTAAAGTATTATTATTTTTTTTTTTTAATATTTGAACTGTAACCTAACACATCAAACTTACATAATTATTATATTTTTCTTTTATTTTTACTTTCAGGGCAATTGGGTAATGACGCGAGCATTTCTTTTGCAGCGTTGGAATTCCTTCGTATAAAGTAAGTTTTTTTTAATGTTTTCTATTCATACAGTCATCTGTACGACTTGATATTTTCTGTTTAAATTAATCTCGGTTTTGAAATATTGATTTTTATGATGAAAGGTATTTTCAAATTCAATAACGCTAACGCTCCTCACACTTACAACAGTGAGAAAAGATGTCAAGTTGGTTAAGTTGAATCGAAAAGACGTATGTTTCGACGAATAGTATCGCTGAATATGTATTCAGAGGCTGAGGAACTCTACCGTCTTGAGTAAAATGGAGTGATATTATTATGAGTATGAGATACCAAGTCTGAGGTCTGGATTACGCAAAGTCTGTTATTACGATATTAACGATATTTTAATACAATAAAACAGTCTTTCCATCAAAAATCTATGGAATTCGAATCAATGACGTAGCAGATTAAAATACTATCTCTTATGCATAAGTCCTAAATGAAAAAACTCATGGTTTGATTCGAGTTGTACGGTGGTTACCTGGTTATAAGAAGCAAGTGCCTCCTGCTGTTTTGAAGAAACTTTGAAATAGTTTCACCAAGCTCATGTTCCTAATATTATGTACCGAATAGTTAAACCAACAAAATCTGGCAACATCCCAAAGACACCCAAAGTTACTCCAATCAGGCGAATTATCGATAATATTAGATAATTCTTTTTCTCGAATCAGAAAGGTATTCGAAAAGGTTCTCCATAAAACCCTTTTCAGAATAATAATAAAATACTAGACAACCGTTTCAGAATCACTACATGAATGCCCATCTGGTTGATTTGTAGAAGGCTTTCGACAACGTATCGTAGCTTATCTAAAGCTCACCACATGGAACATAAGTAAAATACTGTTATAAATAAGCTTTACGACATTGTTTTCAAAAGTGGCGATGTGATTTCTAGCACATGATAATACAAATGGTCTGTAACAGAAAGCAGTGAACAGGTCCCAGAGTTGAGGTTATCAGAATTCTCTTGCAGTGTGACTTTGAGAAGATGGAGGAATATTGTAATGTTTGGATGTTGAAAATGTACTTCAAAAAAAATTTAAATAATCCTGTTAAGATTCCCTTCAATCTAGGCCTTCAGTAAAAACTTAAAAGAACTGTTGCAAGTTAGTAATCGCTAAGACACTTTCAACTCCGTGAAAAAGTGTGGTAAATTACCTTGGTATCTGACCACATGGAGCCAGGGTTAGGCTCCACTGATATGCACTGATATGGTGTTCTTATGGCATTCGCCTTAAAAGCAGTACCTATGTTCTGTAACTGAAATCATAAGTTGTCGTATCGTTAAAAATTGAAACGATTCATTCCCCTTTTATTGCGTCTGGAAGTAGTAGAGATTCAGTAAGTTTCGATCATATTTCTATTAGAATTTTCACTGGAAAAAAATAAGATTTAAATAACAGTTTGAAATTAAAAAAAATAGATTTTATATTTTGGTCTTCGTGTTGTGTGCTACAAAGAATTAAAGCAGGGACAAAAGGAAACTTTCATTAATTCCCCGATTCGTGTGTGTGCAGTATTGCAGTTTTCTGTGCCCGGCTTTTACCATATGAAGGTACACTGGAGAAATTTTTTCAGCGACAATGAGCCGAACAAGAGTTTTTTCTCTTTAATACTCCAAAAAAAGTTGGTAGACAAATAAATTCGATTCCCATCGAATGACAATTTTCCTATTGTCAAGCTAAGCTACAAAATATTTAACATTTAATTTCTCCACTGGTCAGTGTATATATATAGAACCCTGATTTATCGCATTTTTCAGTTTCATAATTCCGATAGTTATTGCGAGCGATTTCAATGTACACAATTCCAACTGGCTCCGCTATTCTGGTCAGACAACACCCGAAGGAAGGTATGTCGAGCTCTTTGCCGGGTTACATCCCCTTACCCAACTGATCGATGTGCCAACGCGTATACCGGATGTTGCTGGGCAAGCCGCCCATACTCTTGACTTGTTTCTTACTTCTCACCCTGATAAATAAACCATTAGTGTAACTTCTCCATTTGGCACTTCAGACCATTGTATCATTTCAGCTAATTTCTCATCCCCCACCCATCCAGTTAAAGAAAAACTTCCCACCAGGACCGTTTGGCAATACGAGAAAGCCAACTGGGACGGCCTGAATATCTTTTTCCGAAACTTTAACTGGTCACTATGCTTCCTCGATAGTGACATTGATGCCAATGCTGAAATGATCACAAATGTGATTCTTCTAAGGATGCGTGCTTTTATTCCTAACAGAGTAAAAAGCATCAAACCTAAAGAAAAGTCTTGGTTTAATTCTGAGTGTAAAGAAGCTATCAGGCTCAAAGAAGTAAGTTTCCGATCGTACAAATCCAACCCTACAGAGGAAAATCGGAAAAAGCACAAACAAGCAAGGAACTCATGCAACTCCGTTATTGAAAGAACCAAATTTTTGCATGACCAAAAATTACGGCAAACAATTCTGCAGTGTCCCAAAGGCAGTAGAAATTTTTGGTCATTTGTAAAAAAATATAAAAATCTCCTCGACATCTTCGGTTCCAACGCTCATCGACAATAACAAACCAATTGTTTACTCTTCAGAGAAGGCAAACTTGCTCGTCGCCCATTTCGCTGCCAGCTCCACCTCAAAGCAACGTTGCCCCTCCTGTACTTGAGAATGTAAATTTTTCCATGGGACAGATTTTTTTCCGCACTCATACAGTAGCAAGAGTTCTCAAAGATCTCTATATACACAAATCCGCTGGCCCGTATGGTATACCCCCGATTCTTCTGAAGAGGTGTTCTTCCACACTGGCAAAGCCACTGCGTAAGCTTTTCCATCGCTCCTACTCTTCTGGAATCTTTCCTAGAAGATGGAAAACAGCATTTGTCCAGCCTGTCCCTAAGAAAGGTGACCCATCCTCCCCCTCCTCCTACCGACCCATAGCACTGACATCAGTTCTTTCTAAGGTCATGGAAACACTGATTAACCGTCAGCTTAAGGAATATCTCGAAGATCGAAAGCTTCTCCATGACCCTCAGTATGGCTTCCGCAGCAACCGTTCCACTGGTGATCTGATGGCATATCTCACCGAACAGTGGAACAAATCTTTACATCGCTTTGGTGAAAGTAAGATTATTGCTCTTGATATCTCCAAGGCATTTGACAGAGTTTGACATGAAGCTCTTTTATCGAAAATGCGTGCTTTTGGGATCGATGATACACTTGTTCGTCGGATTAGAAGCTATCTTCTGGACCGTTCAATACAAGTTGTACTTGTATATCGAAGAAACCGAAAAGCTCTCAGTACTCGGTATGTGTGTCAACGACGACCTCCGTTGGAACGACCATATATTTGAGATCGCAAAGAATGCTGCAAAGTGCTTAGGTTTTCTGTATCGGTGTAAAAAGTATTTTTCCCCATCTGATCTGGCTACAATTTATAAAGCGTTTATACGCCCTAAACTCGAGTATAACTCCCACCTGTGGGCAGGTGCTTCACAAACATCCTTCACCTGCTTGATAGAATACAAAATCGAGCGTTAAGATTGATAGGAAAAAGAACTGCCGCTGAAACAATTGCCCCACTCGAACACCGACGCAATGTTTCATGTCTTGCCTTATTTTATTGATTCTTTTACAAAAAATGTTCACTCGAAGTAGCCAGTTGCATTCCTCCCCTTAAAAGTTTCTCCCGTAATACTCGTATCGCAAGGAATGTTCATCAGCTCACCCTGGAGCCCAATTTCGGACGTACCGTGAAATATAGGAATTCTTTTTTTAGCCGAACAACACGAATTTGGAATAGTTTGCCCGGCGGGATTTTCCCTTGCCATTTTGATCTGCTAACATTCAAAACCAATGTTAATCGGCACCTCCTATCTCTCCCCTCCCTATCTTCGTAATGACCGCGCAGTGTGTTCTACATTAAAAGGGAAACACATAATCCCTTGGGCGCGCGTTAATTATAAAAAAAAAAAAAAAAAATTCCGATGTGTTCCATGCGATGACATTATCGCCTGTCAAAGTTAAAGAAACTGGAGAGTGTAATAGTTTGAATTGTGAATTTGAATTTTCAATGTTTCTCGATGAATTATTTCGTAGCGTAGGCACAGAGTACAAGTGATTTTCTACATGTTCCTCAATGGCCGCCAATGATTGCCTATGCCTATATAGACGCCATCTGTGGTTCAGTTTAACGTTGCACCATCTTTAATAGAAAAGGTTCGGGTGTTCAAAAAGGTATTTTTTTCGTACCTGCCTTGTAATTTACAGAACACCAGAAATTCCACAACCGCACTACTATCTTATACAATGGGACTAATATTACCAGCCACAAGATAAATATTTTGAGAGTAAGCGTTGGAGCGGTTTCATTTCCTGCTATGCTTTTCTATATTTAAATTGGCTTGGGCTAGTACAGGATAGATTGGCAATCCCATATTGATCTACCAGATCGACCATGAAACATTGAATATGCGATTATTTTACGACGACACATTATCGCAGAGATGAGAGCAATATGCTTCCAGTTTAGGGCAGTGTCCGATCGTAGAGAATTTTGTGATCAGGACCACCAGTTATGATATGGTTCTTCATGTTCTCAGTAACGACTATAAAACAAGCTGGAATATCAGTTTGACATGCTTCAATAACAATTGTAATGTTTACCGAAACTTTTCCGAAATTCGGATACCTAATAAAAATATATAAATAAAAGAAACTTAAAAACTTTTTTAAAGTTTAATCAAACAGCCTAATGTTAAAGAAAAAGAAGAGCAAAGCTTAAATAACAATAAGGTATTAAACACATTTTATTACTTCAAAGTACGGATCGCATGTACACAGAAAGTGTTTGAAGAATTACTTTTAAAAAGAACTTCATTCCATATATATTATTCTGGAAATCTTAATAATTACTTGAAATTTTCAAGAATTTTCAGCTTTATATTGGAATTTGAAGTATCACGTTTGAATCATATTTCGAATTGCAAAACTCTCTACAAAGCTACATATCAATCATCTTGAATTTTACTGCCCTCAAAACATCACCCTTAAAAAAGCTAAATCGATAAAAATTCTTGCAGTTTTTGCGAAGCTATCTGCTGCAACAACCCACCATTGCCCAATTAACCTATTAAATCTCGCACCCAACAATGAGAATCAACTTGAGGCGTCCTGAATTTCTTGTGATTGATTAAACCCTTTTTCCGAACTAATTATTTTTCGCCTGCACATTGGCTCTAGCGTGACAAGCATGCAGCATATTCGAAGTCCTATCCTCCCCCTAGTTGCTGGTAGTAAATCTCAATGGCATTATATTGTCAGTTACTTGCACTTGCCCCTTAAGTGTGATAAGCTTCGTGCGCCAAAAGGAGTAGCTTCGTTCATTGGGTCAATAACTTGAGCTAGCAATATAATTATATCAATGCGGTTCTGAGGGCCACACACCACACAATCAAACAAGAATCATAGTGAAGTAGTTTCTTTGATGTTTGCTACAGGAATTGTAGCTTCCACATTTTCTTATTTTTTTTTGTATTAATAGGTAGTGTTCTTCCCTACGTACCACGCCATGCCGCCCCACGTATTTCCCACCGTTATGTACACTCACTAATACCATTCTGGTGGCAACACAGTGTGCAGTGCTGCACGATGATGCATTTGGATTGAGAATGCTTGCTTATTTCATCGTTTGAGTAAGTGTTGGAAGAATTTTCTGGGTCAAACTCATACATTGGTCATTGTACTTTGCCAAGTACTTGGTCCGTTGATAGCTAAGGGAGCGGAAGGAGAAGGTTGAAGGGAAGGCTATGAGCGTTAGTGCTTTGCGTTGAATAAGTTTGAACAGGATTTTCATTCTGATTATGCGGCGGTGAGGAATGTTGTTGATAGTTTTGTCGGTTTTAGGGGAACATACTAGAAAATATGCTCCGAGAAAGTTATTTTAATCCGTTGAATGGATGACGTGAGTGCAACGTAATGCTGCACTACTCTGGCAACCTACCGCCTATAGTTAGAAAAGAATTATTTATGACGCAATGTTTTTGTCGACAACTGAAGCAGGCTCTTGTGTGAAGCGGAGTTGATATACCTTTTAATATGATACAAGTAATTATGTACTAGTTTTAAAATCTAATCATCAAATGCTTGGCAATGCTTGCAATGCTTACAATGAAAACATAAAAATATAATGTAAGTTTTGAAATTATTAAAATTACTAAATTTCTGGATCCAAAAGGCTCTTCTGGTACTCGAACATGGTACGAGTGAACATGGTTCGTTTATTATGTTTGAGTTGATTTTAGTGGTCTGCGGATCGTTTCTAGTACCAAATTTTTGTTCAGAATATTATTGTTATGTATGTTTTTTACGAAGGACTATAAATGTTTACTTCTTTTGAGATATATTAAATGATAGCCAATACCTATAAAAATACTTACCGCAATTTTCATCAAAATCGTTGGAGCCGTTTTCGAGAAAATGTATACAGCCGCATGGACATGGTCAAAAGTGGATGATTTTCCTTCTATTGAGAGAAAAATTCTCTGGGTGATTTTTGGTCTAGCATACATAAAAGACGGGTGTAGGAGATACAATGAAGAACTGAACGGACTGTGTACAGCGATATTGACCTAGCCAAAAGGGCAAAAATCCAACGTCTCAAATGGCTGGGTAATATAGAGTGGATGGACTTAAATTCTAAGGCCCGGAAAATCGTCCATAGAGTCTGCGCAGTAGAGGAAGGCTAAGACGTTATTGAAAACTATGCCAACGTCAATTGTACAATCTTTTATTGTATTATATTCCTGCAGCCAGCGCAGCGCCTCGTCCGCTTGCCGTGAAAAGTTTAAAGTTTCCCTTGGAGATCACAACCGTTTTCTGTTAAGATTAAGATAATTTTGTCCGAAAATAACAACACCACAATCCGATTCCTAAATCATTCATTTGAATCGGAGCTTTTAAGTTATATTTTAAAGCCAACGAAATGGTCTTAAAACATTCCAGGAAAATTAGGAAAAAAAACTAAACCATATTACTAAAAAATTCCGACAAAGCTGAATTTTAGCGGAGAGCTTAATTGTTACGTCCTAAATATTTCCTAAATAGTAGCCTAAATTTGAAGCGGAGCAACATATTTTAGGAAGAAGTAAAGGTAGGTATAAACATTCTGTTTTTTCGAGATTACTCGAAAACTATAGTTTGTTTTGAAAAAAATTCAGATAAATATTTTAGCTCATGTAATTCTTCACATAAAAGATTATGACACTTTTTATCGTAGTATTAATAAATTTGGAGGAAAATGGTCGTAAACGATTGGGATGTAGTATAATATTAAAAAAAGTAATAAGTTAATGTTTCTCAGTGGGGACATTTTTTTACTTGCGATTATAGGTACTATAATGTAAGTTATACTTTCGTGCAGATTAAAATGAGATAACAATTAAAAATGACATGACGATGATAGAGAAACATATTTGATTTACTGGCAAAATTCTGTCTGTCTGTCTGTCTGTCTGCCTGTACATATGTATTTTGGATTGAACGGTAAGGGTTATCGTCTTCAAATTTGGAACATATGGTTATTTTCACCTTCTACAGGAGGGTTTTTTTTAATTTTTTTTTTGCTCAAATATTAACGGTAGGTACCTGTCATATAACGATTAAGTAAAACCTTATTTTTCTCGAAATCGGCTCCTAGATTTTTTATAAATAAAAACCATTGTGCTATTGTTGGTAAGCATTATGTTTTGTGAAAAAAATAAGTTGGTGGGCTAGATAGGGTACCCCTCATAGGACAGATTTTCTTTACTCGACTTTCTCGTGAAGTTTGAAATTGATTGTGAAATTGTGAAAATTGATATTCAGAAAAAATGTGGCCTTAATAATTTCAATTTTAAATATTTTCGAAAACTTTTTTTTTGTATTGTTAGTAACTTTTTTTTATCGATATTTTGAAAACGCTAAATGATTTTTTTTAAATTTTGTTTTTGAATGAAGGTTATTTGTGTGCTTAAGTTTACATTCTTTAATTATTTTTTTTATTTTAAACAAAAGTAGTTAAATAAAAACCGTTTTATTAAGAACCGTTCCTACGATTTTGAAAAAAATAACACTGTTTCACAATTTTTATAGAAATAAAATAGCATTTAAATTGTTCCGCTGAAAACTCTCTTACGTACTTTTTTTCGAACAAACAATCAAAAGTCACAATCGAATAAAAACTTTAAGGTTCTTCTTATAACAATTCATCAAATTTTATTCGACGTTGTGACCGGTCATAAAAGCAAGTAGGTACGTGCGATCCAGTCGTGCAATTTATTTTATCTTTTAGTATGCCCACTATTAAAAAGTAAAAAAATATTGCAAACAAAACTAAATTTAAATCATTTTCCACTTTTAAAAATCAAAAACTTATATAAAAAAAAAAAAAAAAATTAAACGAGTTGAGTTAAGTTCACTCATTTTCCAGGTGCATTTCTGTTTCGTTATCATTATCGAACAAAACTCATTGACGAAACATTTAACTTTGGACCCCTATGACTTAAGAACGAATTGACGTGCAGCATTCGTTAATATGTCATTTTGTAGGTAATTGTACTGCCTACAAGTAGTAATAAATAAATAATAAATAAATAAATAATAAATAAATTATTTTTTTTAATTTTTGTTTGATATTTGTACTACATCCTAATGTTTAAAACCGTTTTTCTTCAAATCTATTAATTGTACAATAATAAGTGTAATAATCTTTTTTGTGTAGAATTACATGAAGTAAAATTTTTACCTACAACCATTTTTCAACAGAACATGTATAGTTTTCGAGTAATCTCGAAAAACAGATTTTTTTACATTAACCTTAAGTTCACCACCATCGTCGTAAGCTTTTGAACATATCCTACATAATCATAGCGTAATAATCACATGACATCACATCGACACCATCACTGACCACAATACCAAATGCATCTCCGATCTGTAAAGTTCCAAACTACCATCGAGGAACAATCTAGCCATGTTGATGTTCTCTTCTGAGCATATAAAGGAAACATGCATGCAATAACCAGTAAATTGCACCTGTATCTACACCGATACCACACGGCTGTGCTTTTTGCATAAAGTCAATGTTGGCTTCTGCAAAAAGCTCTCGATTTTATGTGCAAAAAAACCCATACCAATATACCCGACGACCCTATACGATACTCGACTCTCTCGCAGAACCAATTCAACAAAATTTAACATCATTTTGCCAGGCTTTTCTCAAAGGTTTACCAGAGACTATCTACGGCATGCAAGTGAATGAATAAAAAAGAAACAAGAAATATTGTATCTCAACAAACACACCAGAGCGATGGAAGCACTCTAAAAAAATTGCAAGTTTACGGGTTGTTGGCACTCTATGGCTCCCAACATTATGACAGTGTGTTTTGTATAATGTGCACTGAATGTAGTAACGTATAACGGCATTTTTCGTATGTTTTTCCGTGTGCTCCTTTTGCGGTCCCGCTCGCAATCGAATAGCTCTGTGGCAAGCAGTAAACGGTGCAAATAGATAATAAAAGTTCAAAATCATAATCGAAAAGAAAATTCGGAAAAAGACAAGAAATGCCAAAGAGGAAAGCACACACTAGTAACTGATATTTTTTTTTAGTTTTTTCTACTTTTACTAGTTGTGATGCAACAGGAAAAACAACAACAATAACTAGGCAACAACAACATCAAACCGAGATTGACATCAAGTCGCAACATCTAAGCAACGCAAAAAAGTATCTGTTTATCAATCGATGGTTAATAATTAAAAAAAAAGAGTATCTTTTCGAGATATTGACGGTAGTTTGTTCTTAAGTTCGAATATGCTATCTTGTCCTGGTGAACGAAATTCGCTTTGATACCATTTGTTAAGTTAAGGATATGACATAAAGTTTACAAAAGTGTTTTGTGTAAAGACTCGTCATTTAAAATTAAAAGTATTCTCGTGAAAACTCCAAATGGAATACAAAATATTTACGAATTTCCAAAAGTATAAATATTTTTGCTAACAACAAAAATGGCTTAAAAAGTAAAATGTTCTCAAATAAAGTATCTCAAGTTAAACAATGATTTTGTGACAAAAAAGATTCTCAGTGGGTGAGAAACAGTTTGCAGAAACGCTCCAGAACAGCAGTGTATGGTGTTTGGTGTTTGGAATTTGCATAAGAAAATTAATGTCCATTCTTACGGAAAAAGCGGCCAAAATTTCATCTAATCAGGTGTCGCGGGAATCAAAAAATATGCCTGGGCCAGCAGTGTGGTCTGGTATGTAAATTCATTTGTTTATAATTTTTTTCTACAAACAAAAGAATTCACAATTTTATAATATGATATTGATTTCAATTTATGCTAATTTTGATAGTTTTTTTTTTTGTTCTTTTACTATCCGACTTCCGTAACTTGCAGAAATATTTCGTTTATAATTTTAATGCAAAAATAATTTTGACATTTATATGTCGTTTGCATAAATTAAGATAAAGTTTAAGGTCTTTAATGTCAGTGAACTTTAATCAATATGCAAAGATCTGGACTGCAATATTTGACGAAGCGCTAAGACATTTTTTTTTGTTTGTGAATATTATTATGTACTATGAAATATTTGTTTATTATTATGTAGTTTAAGCTTTGGTTTTTTTTGTACTGGTACTTATATGCATATATCACCCTCCTTATCCTGCTAAGAACTAACGGAATCGTATGGACACTGTTCTCCTCACGTTTGAATTGGTACATATGCATGTATGTGGTATGTAAAGACGATTGCCTGTTTCTCCCTGGAAACTTCTAAATGAAACATGTTGACCAGATTGATGTTCCAGTTTGTTGTGTTATTCGATATATTCACACTAATAAAAATAAGCCTAATGTGATGAGTTCTAATTCTAACATTCGAGCTTTGTTAGAGTTATAAGATCAGTACCGAAAACAAGCCGCATTATAACTTTTTTAAACATCATTTGATTTCATTTTATTTTTTCGACTGTTGAGTTAGTTTGACATGATGTAAAAGGGTTCAATATTAAATGTTAGGCACCGAAACTACAATAAAGAATAACATAATATTATATAAACATGAAACATGTTTTGGAGCTCAGAGTAAGAACTTTTAAGGCTTGTTTAAGGTATACATTAACCAATCTTCTTTTCTATATAATTTGATCAATATTTGACCATAAAGGTCGCATTTTACAAGATCAACACTCGGTTACCATAAGTAACTGCATTTATAGGATAAGATATTGCTCTCTAAGCCGGATTCAAGTGAAGAGATAAAATTAAGATCAAAATAATACACTCTAAAAGGGTGGTCACACCAAAAAAAAAACATCTGTTTAAAAAACAGAGAAACATTTTATAAACATTTCAGAAATGTTTCGTCAAGCGTCAGGACCTGAATAAACATTTCAGAAACATTTCAGAAAAAAGGAAACATTTCTTAAATGTTTTTTAAATGTTTCTTAAGATGTGTCCACACCAAAGAAATATTTTTTTTTAAAAAGATTTCTGAAATGTTTCCCATTTGTTTCAAAAACATTTCGGAAATGTTTCTGAAATGTTTTTTTTGGTGTGGACGCTTTCAGAAAGATTTTTGAAATGTTTATTTTGTTTTCTATTTAATGTATACAGTTTTGTACTTCAAGATGGAAGCAATCATGGCATCGCGTTTGGTCATCACAAACAAAATAAAAAATAAATAAATAAATTTATTGGCGCGACAGCTCCTTAAGGAGCCAAGGCCTGGTGACTTATACTCTCAACCATTCCTGTGTGTGTGTTTATAATCCTCAAGAATGGAAGGGACCTACAGTTTTCCGCCGAGTCTGAACGGCTACATAAGATGCACTTATTCGAGATAAATTTTACTCTTAGAGGTTTTGTCACGTCCTCGCAAGAGGCAGTACCCCGAAAGAAAAGGTGGTTATGAGCAACCAAATAAAAATAAAAAACTTGTCAACTAGACTAAAATGTTTGAAAAATAAAGAAAGCTTTCGGTTCGGAAGGGGAAAAAGAGAAACGTTTCATAAACATTTCAGAAATGTTTCGAGAAGCGTCCAGACCTAAATATTATTGTTTTCAAGAACTTTTAATACAGTAGGATACTTTCACACCAAGTTTTAATTACACGATTAGAATTAATTTTATTGAATGGATTGCACCTCGTTTGATCGTTTCAAAATTGAAACGTTTTTTCAAAGTTTTCAAGGCTGATATATTTTTAATTTAAAGATGTAAATATGACTACTGTAATGATTTCTTAAGAATTTCTGTATTACATGAGGCAAAGTCAAATGCAATTTAAATACATTATCATAATCATTGGCGCAACAACCCAGGATTTGGTCCGGCTTCGTTCAACAAGTTCTTCCATACATCGCGAATTCTGACCGACACCATCCAATTGCGCAACCACCAGAGACTACCAAAGTTTAAATTTTGCACAATGTCTGCTGCCAGGCAAATATAATACATTTCATGTTAGTATCTTCTCCAGAAATGATAGAGTCTCCATTTGTTCCGTGAGATGACCGTTCCGCAATTCATTTAAGTACAATTCCCACCACCCCAGGATGTCTTCCGAATCAGAGATCAGATTTCGCTTTCCATCCTTACAGAGTTTGCATCGGGTAGATATTGCGACATGATTCTTACTCACTAAGAAACAACCTCATTTGATTTAACGACTTGAACTAAGTTGCCTTACCTATATAGTAGTGTATGCTACATAAATTAATAACGTTAGGAGCTCTGCATCGAGGAGACCTGCAACAACTATATCAAACGGACTTACTACGCTAAGACCAACGGTCGTGTTCTCCGTGTCGGTGTGCAGTGCAAGGTATATCTCTTTAAGGATCTGCATTCATTTCGTATGCAGCATTACCGATTGCTCTGAGAGCTTTATTTTTATATGATTTTAGCGTTTGTCTGCTTGTTTTGGTCCAAACCCCCAACGTTGTATTCCTCAAGTCCATATATGTTTTAGCACTTGTTTGTAGATTGGAACCTTTAATAAACGGTTCTTTGATTAGAGTATCTTCCAATAAACCATTTTTTTTGTTCACATTCCTTCTTATCGTCTTCCATTTAAGCAAAGCATCAAAAATCATGTCTAGAAACTTTGCCTTATTAGCGTACAGGATTTGTACCTAGGTAATAGCCAAATTGTTAATATTCTCGTAAGTGAAGTTAAAATGCGTTGATTTGGGCTCCTTTAGAAGAATGTGTCATTTAGTCCAGTTTGTTGTTTTATTAAGAGTTTTCTATAGATTTTAAGTTGGTCTATGAATTGAGCCGAATGATGCGAGAATGCCGTATCATCAGTTAATGTGACTATCTTCCTCTCGGGGTTCCTTGTTTCACTCTATTATTATATCTTTATATAATATATTTTTTCGGAACAATCTGTCTTATTTAAATTTAAAGCCTTCCGGTCAGAAGTTAATTGAAAGCTGGAGAAACATAAAAAAAACGCGCTTGAACACATCTTCGTACCCGGTCTTAGAATTTTTCAGTTTCCTTTGTTATTCTAATGATTGATCTTTTGTTGAATGGTTGCTTCTAAAACCAAATTGGTGTTCAGGAATTTGCCGTTTTTCTTCTTTAATAGGTAGTAAGCGCTTGAGCAATAATTTCTCGAAGGATTTAAAGATTACTGTTAATAATTAATACCAATTATTTCAGGCCTTTTTGTCATTAAGAGTTTTACCTGGTTTTGGAACCATTATTACTTCTACTTCTGTTTTCCATAGACGTGAAACATACACTGCATATATCTGCAACAAACTGTTTTAAGTTAGTTTTGTTATTGCCACATATCGCACACTTTCCTTTATATGTAAGTTAGGCGATCTTGATCCTTTTTTGATACAAAAATGTCAATCAGAACCCAGGTGCTTTTTTCTATGAGCAGTTCTCGAAACATACATATTTATTTTTTTTTTGAATCCAAGTTAAAATACTTTAACTTTGATTTCAAAAAATTCGAAAGAAAGTGAGAAGATGATTAGCTTTATCTTTGAAATTAATTCTTTGAACTAACATGTTTCTAAAAATTATGTATGCAATATCGAAACAAAAACCCAAGCAGTTGTTTTGAGCCTTCCACAGAAATTTTATCATAAATTTGTTTTTGTTTTGTTTATATGCTTACTTAAAAAACTGCGTTCATAATAACCCTTTTGTAAATCTTTAATTTTGTTACAACATTTCATGACACCAATGCTATATACCAACGATTTTTTGCCAAATTCATCTTCGACGGTCACACAAAGTTTCAAACATTTTCCCAATATTCTATCCTTTACCGTGTTTTTACTTGCGATTATAGGGACTATAAGGCAAGTTTTGGATTCGTGAATATTAAAAAAATTGAGATAACAATCAAACATGACATTACGATCATAGAGAAGTCTAAAAAAGTGATCGAGAAAAAATGTCTGTCTGTTTGTGGGTCTGTCTGTCTGTCTGTCTGTATGTCTGTCTGTCAGTATGTATAACGAGCTGCAGCCTAAACGGCTAAAGCGATTATCTTCAAATTTGGTGTGTATGATTATTTTGGCATTCCCCAGAGAGGGGAAACTGAAATTTTATTTTTAGGCCTAAAATAACAGTACCTGCTATATGACCTTTAAGGAAAAGCTTATTTTTCTCGAAATCGGCTCCAACGATTTTGATGAAAATTTTTGAATTTTTTTTTGATGGCATTGGCTATCATTTGGTTAGAAACACATATACGGGAAAAGTCTATTAACGTAACCTTTCATATAACGGTTTTTTTATTTTGGGTTTTCTCGGTAACGGCTATTTGGATTTCTGCCAAATTTTATATTTGAGAACACCTAAGTAACCTTATTATTAATTCTGCATATCAATTTTTTTAATAACTTTTTTTTTCTAACAAAAATTAATTTAAAATTTTTTTTTTTTGAAAACTCAATATTTTTAAAACTAATCAAAAAAAAATAATTTTAAATCTTATATCCACATGTACTACATACTAAAATTTAAACAAAAATAAATTTCAAAAAAAACTAAAAATAAAAACTAGGATTTTATCAAAACCGGTCCTACAATTTTCAAAATATTTTTTTCATAAATTCTTTGTTATTTCAGACGTGTGATGGCATACTTCATTTTTACTAAAAACTGTTAAATATTGTGGTTTTGTTACTTTTTATGAGTTCAAACTGTGCTATTTTCAACGTAACTGTTACTTGGTTCTGTCAAAGATCTTGGTTTCCAATGTAATCAGGCAAATAAGAGCAAATACGTGCGACCCAGTCGTGCCCACTTTTTATATATCAACTAGCATTACCCGCGGCTTAGCCTACGTGGACTTCAGATTAAATGATCCAATTTTTAGGAACAAAATCAGCTTGGTGTAGTAGTATAGATGTGAAGAGAATCATTTAACTTGTCCATCTACCAAACTTTAAAAAATCATACATATGTTGAGGAACGAAAGCATAACAAACAAACTTTATATCGCATGAAACCGTGCAATTTCTTTCTGATGACAATTAACATATTTGCCAGTAAATTACCTCATCCATTTACATACCCCTCCATCGTTTTTCTTAACCATACTTTATGGGTTAAAAAAATGATTTTGTTGTTTATTATCATGTATATTATTATATTTTTACTACCAATAGACATAGAAATATAAATAAATAAATAAATAAAAAAGCACTTAAAATTTAAACGTTTTAAGGAACTTATGTAATAGTTGCTTTTTGGACTGTTTTGTGATTTCCTAATCTCGGACATATTTTTTCTTCATGTTATTACCCCCAAAAAGTCATTTAAAGAGTAAAAATTTTATCGAATTCATTGATTAATAACAGGAGTTACGCAAAAGAAACAGATTCTATATTGAAGCCTGCATGTTCTTTGCGTACCTACAACCTTTTCATACCTAGGAAGACGTCATTTCGGACACACTTTCTCAATGTGGTACCAGATTGTATCAAAACGTAACTTGCCACATATATCTACACCTTTCCCCCTGACTTGAGTATTTTTGCGAAAGTCACTTACTTGAACACATCTTTGACACTTAAAATTTCTACAAATACCAATTATTCAAAAATCGCTTAGTTTATTCTCTCAACTTCCGCCTAAACCATTTCTAAAATACCTCAATCAAAGCTTCGTGGTTCAGACAACAATTTGGCATGTACCTACTATACCCATCTAAATATTCATTATTTTTTCTTTGTTAACATATCGGCACTCGGACAAGTTCAATAAACTTACGAACTCATTTTACTTAAAATCATTTCAAAAGCATTGTCAGTTATCTATAGAACTATGAAAGCAAAAGGGATTTTCACTCAGCGCCAGTATTGTAAACTAGCCAATCAAGCTCCCTGTACTTAGGTTCCCTTGCTGTCACCTACAATAAGTCTACCAACAACATTGCGAGTATCTACAACTTTACACAACCTATAAGTGCTAAATGCCACAATGAACTTTTAGTTTCATTTTACGGTTTGCCAGTTGCCACTGACCAATCTTCGTTTCTCTAGCTATTGCAGTCTTCCTCTTCAGTCGACTCGACTCAAGACAAGGTATACTTTACGTGTAGCATTGGGGCCAATAAACCTGTTCCGTGCAATCCATTTAAATCAAAAAAAAAAAAAAAAAAAAAAAAAAAAAAAAAAAAAAACAATTTATAATACCTTTAACCAAGTACCTACCAATGTACTTATGTATATATACTCTAGTTACCAATTTGAGTTTGCTTCCTATTTAATATCGAATGTATCCATCATCAGCATAAACATCATTTTGATGAGGGAAATATAAGAAAGTAGTGGGAGATCTGCACGAATCTGCCATTTTTATCTCACACAAGTATGACGCAGAAAATAAAAGCAAAAACGGTACGAACTATCGTCGCAACAAATGCAAGTGAAAGTTCTGCTTTTGCACAAAAAAGGCGGAAAACAAATCGCACAAAACAGCTATTTGAATCCGAAAGGCATTTGGGATCGTTTCCTACAAAAAAAAAAAAACAAAAAAAAAACACTAAAAACACAAAAAAATAATACATTTCCATTATTTAACGAATTCATATCAAAATTCATAAAAAAAAAAACTATCTTCAGCCATCCGTGTGCATCTAAGCTAACGATCCAAACGGTATATATGCCAAATCCATGTCCATACACACTTTAACTCAAATAAACACATGAGGAAGAGAAAAACTTTCTCCCTACCTTACCTATACCAATCAGCTATGACGCGCCGTGCATCATTCTCAGGGTAAGGAGTATGGGTTAAACTATTTTTTTATTCAGATACACTCATATACATTCATACGGATACCGACACAGATACCTACATTCATTTGAGCAACAAATAAAAGTGAAATGCATTAATACACACATAGTGTAAGAAAGTGGGGGACAATTAATATTCCCGGCTTTGTGCTCTTGTATACATGCATACACAAAGCTTTTGCATCTCCCTCTTGCTGTAATATGCTGTGCGCATAGTATCTGCATACATAATTTCTAATGGCTAAATTAAGGGGTTTCCTTCCCCCATAAAAGCCTTATGTAACGACTTTGTAAATGTGTAATTTAATTGGAGACAGACAATGTTTCAGTTTGGATTGTTTTTCTTTGTCAACATGTTGAGATACATTTTGTAGGTGTGGGATTGTTTAGTTACTGGCGTGATATTAGATGATAGAAATGAGATTTGCTTTTGATTAATAATCATGTTTGACGCAATTCGTAACTGTCTTATAATAACAAGTAATTATTTTTTGCAACTTTTTGAAAAAATTTTGTACGGTTTAACTTCAATGGGAACAATTATCTTTTAAAGACAAGATAATGTTATATTGTACATTTATAAAAGACACCTACCTTCATATGTAAACTTACACATTTTGTAGCTAGATATTTTTTTTTTTTTTTTTAAAGACGAGAAATTAAGATGCATTTATTGTGAAATCTGTCTAGGGGGCGTAGGAATACAATCAAGTATAATCAACATATAGAAGAGAAAACTTTTTTAAATTCGATTTTTTTGATCAAAAACGGTTCTTTTCATAGAAATAGGATGTCTTCCATTATTCCATATTATATTATTATTGATGCTCTTTGGGATAAATGGGCGAATTTATGACACCGATGACCTTAATGAACCTAAGCATGATTAAAACAACCAGCCAATTTTCAGTCTTCCCCAAACTTTGGAAAGAATCCTTTATTTCTCTATTCTTCAAAAAGGACTTTAAGAATGAGATCTCAAACTATTAAGCGGTTATAAAGTTATGATTCATTTTCTTTTCATTGTAAATCTATTGTTTTTCATCTATAACACGGATTCTTTAAGCATAGGTTCACTACAATTTACAATGGAAAACGATATCAGCCAAATGACTGCCACGGCTACGGTTGCAGCACCATATCCTTTTCATAAAATTTTCCATGACCAATTTGCACATTCAATAACTTCACTAAATCCATCTTTAAAGTCTTGAATCGATTGTGGATTTCACGTGGTCCCAAAGAAAAAAAAGTTAAATCAAAAGATCTCGGTGGCCAATTGTGATGGCCTCTTCGAGAAATAACACTGTCAGGAAACTTTTCTTGCAAAATTGCGATAGTCTTGTTGCTGGTGTGGCATGTAGCGCGGTCTTGTTGAAAGTAAACGTCGTCCACATCAATATCTTCCAAATCCAGCCATACAAAAATCATTAATCATAGCTCGGTAGCGCGATCCATTCGCCGTAACAGTTGCACTAGCCTCCTTTTCGAATAAGAAAGGTCCAATCACACCGCCGCCAACTCAAAAACCGCACCAAATAGTGATGCAAAATGGGCCTTATGATGATGTTTCGATGAAAATTCGCATAATTTTGATGCATTTCAAGGACCCAATCAGCGAAGATACGATGTTGCTGGTAATCGACCGGCTTGAGTTTTTGTGTAAACTCAACTTTAAGAGCCTGAAGACCTCTATGCTTCACGACGACCCAAAATTGCTTTAGGTTTGCGAACTGTGACTGCAAAATGTTCACCAGTTTTTTAATGAATTTTAATAATTTTAATGCGTTGTTGGGTCGTGAATCGTTCAATTTTTAGTTATAGTGTAATTTTTACTTGTCAAATTTAGGAAATGACAGCTTCAAAAGTGACAGCTGCCCAAATAGCGGGCTATTCAAAATGAAACCTCTTATTGGAAAGCCCTTTACAACGTCTTGCTCGTAAACATGAACATGATCATCCGCACTACCTTAGACCTTATGTTTTTTTTCCAAAATCAACCAACACAATGTGCCAATCTCTTGGGAGAGCTTGGTATATTTTCATTTTGATTCTTATTTTCAAAAAAATAAATAATTTTAAAATTTAAACTTCTTAAAAAAATATATACGAAAGTTAAATGATTAATAGTATAGAAATCAATTGAAATAAAACAAAATTGGTCATTACAAATTTTTAATATCTGACATTAAATAAAATTCATGTTTCAACTTATGAGTTCATTTGAATAAGTTATAAATTCTACGAGCATTACCCTATAATAACTTACCTCATGCATAGCTCCTCTTCACTACCATACATTAAGAAAAAACACAACATTCATAGTCACCAGGTTAAATCCCTCTAAATGCAATACAATTTTCAAATTAGGTCTCTTCCTGGGTTGAAAACCAGCCGTTATCCCTCAGTGCTTTCACCACCACCACCATTACTTTTTTATTAAAAATAAAATAAAAAACTCAGTCTCACCAAAAGCTAAAGCAACATCCAACAAATAAACAACTCTCCACCCTACTACGGCTAGCAACATTGTCTAATCACAAAACCCGATGTCTGTGTTGCTAACGATCACTAATTTCTTCCGTCTCCCACAAATATTACTGTGATATCTGTGTAAAACCATAATTGCATAGATACATCCTCAAGATAGGGTTAAGCTTTTGCATGCCAATATGGGTACAAAATACAACAAGATACAACTTTTTGAACAACAAATAACTGTGCGACTGTGTTGGCGTAGTTCAGCACCAACACACTCAGCCCAACGCGGTCGTTCGCTCTATCAATTGAATAACTGTGTCAACTTGTAAATAAATAAAACAAAACTCCCAGCAATAGATAGATTGAACAAACTTTTTGTATCTTTTATTTTGCTTTTGGCTTTAGCTGTTTCTCTTTTATTTGTGCTTCGCTTTCGTTTCGGGTGAACATTAAAAAGGACAGAAAAAAAACTAATATAGGAAGTGAAGTATTATGCAGTTGGTGGGTCTGTTTCTGTTGACTGCCTATTAAGTGGTAGCCGCAGCAGTGGGGAAATGTTATGCCGCGCGGTTATTTTTCTATGCTGCTAGCTTTTCCTCATTTCTCCGGTGGTCGGGTCGTTTCGTCGATGGAACGGTGACGGTGAGGTGTTCTATCTCTTTCATTTGGACAGTGTTTTAACAATGATAGCTGTATGTGGAGGTACTCTGTGTGACTTTGCAACACAGAAACCTAGCCAAAGAAATGTGCATACCCGAAGGTACAGATACAAATGTTTCTATGAATTGTATAATTTTTCGGGATGACTTTTTCACTTTTGTTTTAGTTTTATTTTCCCTTTTTTTCTGGTGTCTGTTGTTTGTTGGTTCGTTTTCGTTTTTTTGTGTAATCGAACTATGAAACTTTGATAGATTCCCCAAAGGGGGCCAAAAGAGGGTAACTACAGAGACCAGTCAGAAAAACAGCCAGAGCCAGGCTGAAAAAACATAGTGCGGCGCAAAGTTAGTTTAGTTCATAGAAATACCACAGAAGACACACAGAGAGTGAGAGAGTGAGTGACTTGTTGTGTGTGCTTTCTTCTGTGCACATTATGTACTCCTTTCATTTCACTTTATTCCGTTCGTATGTACGCACGTTGGGCGCGGAATAAACTAACAGTTTTCCTTTTCATTTGAAACTAAATTCATTTTTCATCCAAAAATATAAGAACACAAAGAAAATAATCACTCAAAGAATCTTATAAGATTTTCATTCGATAATGTCGGCTGAAATTTCGATTGCATAATTTAGGAATCTAGGATGTTGTGTTTAGCATTACAATAAGGCGGTTTTTCTGAGATTCAATACGTTAAAGGATACTCTAAGTGATTAGTTTCGACAAATGAGTGGTTTTCACAGTGTCCTTATAAGAATTCAAATTTTCAACTGTCAAACAAAGTGGATTTCCTGTTATCATTTGAAGTTTCGAAAAAAAAATATCTAAAATATAACGAAAATAATGTTGACGTTAGATTTGCTAACGAATACAACAGAGTTACTTCCTGTCATCGGTTTTTTCGAAGTCTAAATACAGATTGACATAAAGTGCTGCCAAATTAATAATACATTTAGCCAATATATGTGCTTTATTTTTAGGTGCTCATTCTTTTGCGTTCTGATTCTAATTGAAAAATGATTATTATGAAAGTGTGTCAATGGATATTTGATTTTTAACAAATGTACCTATCTGCAAAGCTAAGAGTGTATCTACTGTCATTTAAGTAGATAAATTATGAAATAATTGACTAAATGTGCATTAAATAAAAGTGTCTTCGACTGATTTAATTATTGAACAAAAAATAAGTCAAAATATTCCGTCCTAACGAAAAGACTTAAAAAAGTGACTTAAATAAAAAAAATGTCTTCAAAATGAAAACATTTTCGCATTTCTACTTTTTCCGCGTGGAAACTTGTGCATTACTTCTATTTAAATAGAAACATACAACAAAAACTTAAAGACTGATTGCATTTTTTGTGAAACATCCATTTTTTTCTAACAAAACTTAAGCATTTAATAATGTTCAAAGGAAATATTATTTTGCAATTCTGTGAAACAACAGCCATTCAATTATTCATTTAAAAATACAGAAAATAAAATAAAATTTATTTCAAATGTCAGCCAATCAATTGGCGGATATACAAAATAATCCATCGGAAATCGCAGGATTAAATACCGCGACTACAAATAATTCTACCATCAACTCCAAAAATTCTGATAACAATGATGAACTACTGCAACCAAAAAAAGATTATCAGCAACAAACAATTGCTAACAATATTCATTTACCAACAACAAATGGCACAAGTTGTTTAAATTATAATAATTGCAATAACTCCGATAAATTGACAAATGAAAATAATTTAAATATAAATGAAAATTTATCTGAAAATGAACCAGCCACCACTACAACAACAACACCAATAATATCAACAACAGCAACATCAATTATAAAAAGTCCATTGAATAAAACATTACTCAAGAAATGCAATAATAGTGAGACTAAACTTATAAATAAATGTACAAAATGCAATAACAATAATAATATTCACTATAATAATTTTAACTGTTATTATAGGAAAAAATCGCGTATGCCCATATGCCGTTAGTATAAAACATTTATTTTTATAAATAATAGACAAAATTGATTTCATATTTAATTTTTTTTAATATGGAAGACAACAACAACTAGTGAATTTACAATCAAAATTATAGTGCAATATTTTGATACTGAATTAATTAAAAAAAATTTGGCAAAACTTTTCGGACATTTCGGATTTAACCAACAAAATTTGGAAAAAAAGAAACTAATTTGGATAAGATCAAAATTCTGCACCAAAAAAAAAAAAAAACAAATAAAACAAATTGGCATCAAAATTTCAAAATTACTCACAATTTGAACAAAATTTTGAATTGAAAATATAAAAAAAATGACTTCCATAGGTAAATTACTTTAAAATGTTATCACCAAATACGTCCACAATTTCGACTCATTTGTATAAGAATTCATTTCATATAAAAAAATTTAAATTTATTTAATGATTTATTAAGTTTTTAGAACCGAAAATTTTATATCTATTTCTATTGACATATTTACTTGAATATTTTGTAAAAATTTTACGTTACTATTGATGTGCATACGTAATGTATGTTATTTTTTGATACAGCTTGATTTTTAGAATATCATTTTTCAATATTTTTTTTATTTTTAAAATTGTTGCAAAATTAGTATTGAAATCTTTTATTTTCTTTTGTGTTTAATAAGAAGTATTTGAAAACATTCCTACCATTATCAGGTTATTTTATAAAGTAAAATTGAAAAATTGACGAAAAAATAAGTATACGCCATAGTGTCCCCTGGAATTACATTTTTGTTAACGATTTTTTTTAAATGCAGTTGGTAGAAAACTTAACCGTTATAAATACCTTGTAAAAATTATATCTATGAAAGAATAACAATTTTTTTTTAATTTTTAAACATTTAGGAACTTAACTGCCTTATGATGAGTAATAAAGAATGTGTACGCGATGGGTAATTTACAATCAATTTATTGCGTACATATTCTTTTAAACACTTGACTAGACTGAAAAGCCCAAGTGAGTTACCGGAATGAAACTTATGGACTTAAGGACCGTTAAAAGCTATTTTAAATCAACTTGACTAGACTATTATTGTAGTTACTCTTAAAATTAAAAGTTAGCTGTTAAAAAAGCGTATTTTGACACTTTCAACTAAATCTGATGCGTCTAGATTGACTAAAAACTGCAGTTGTAGTTATTATTATCTCCGAAAGACTTGATTTTGATATCGAATAAGTTCTTTCTTTCTGTTAACCCTTACTTCAAAAACACTTTTCTAAAAAAAAACTATAGATGTATATTTTACCACTTCTGAATTAGGCCTGTTTCAGTTATTTGTGTGCATTAAGTAAAATACATTTATTTATTAAAATAAGAAATGTAAATGAAAATCATTTCCGAATCAAATTTAAAATTCAGAAATATCTAATATTAGCGGTTAAAGATTTTTTTGAAACACTCATTAAAATCTGATTCTTCTAGAACCACTAGAAAAACTTTGTTTGGAAATTAAATATTTTCCATCTTTCTGTCCTTATTTATGACACCCTATTCTTCAAGATCACCTGTCTTATGAAAAAAAGTTATATACGCTGTATCTTATCCCACTTCTGAAATAAGTAATTGAATATAATGTGCAAGTTATTCTTTATATTAAATAAAATACATTTATTTCCGAAATAAAAAAATTAAATGAAAATCATTTCCGAATCAGATCTTAGATTCAAAAAAAAGTTTTTTAAAAAAAAAAAGTTTTAGACCATTGCAACACAAACTGATAAGCAAAGTTCTGTTCCACTTCCAAATCCACAGGTCATTGCCTCGTCTACCAATTTACATCCACCCAGCATTTCCATTTCGAGTCACATTGTGTTAATAGGTATATGTTACCAAGAACAGGTATACCAACATAATTTTTTTTTCTACGATCAAGTTCGATTCTTCACCCCAAAGTCTTTGAAGTTTTTTTTTTCATTAAGAATACAAAACAAAATTAACCTAATAATCATGGTATCTATAAACAGACACACGCACATACACCATATAAACAATTTAAAGTAATAAAAGTAAATAATTACATATCATCGCCTATCATTGTTTAGAATAATCTTGCGCTTGATAATGAAAATAGGTCAAATTGGAAATAGGAAAAAAAGTATCTATACACGCATGTGTGGTGCTTGGCTTGTTGTTTGTACCCCCGCATTTGTGGCAGACTTTGGGTATGAATTTTTCTGAAAAGTGTGCGTCTATATCTTGTGATGTATATATGTATGTAGATACAAATATATATTTAGTTTTGTAGTTGATGATCAAAAAGTTGCAGGGTATAGATATAGATTGATATAAAAGTGGATAGTGTTGACAAGATAACAAAAGGCTTTAGAGAGGGCTATGTGTAATGTGCATCTATGTATGTGTGATGTTTTTCTATGTTTTTTTTTGTCATTTAAGTTCTTAATTGCTTTTGGCTAGTTGAATTGCAGCGAAATGTTGTGCGTAGGTGAATAACCATATAAAGAATTTTGTTGGGTTCCTCGTATTGCAACATTTAGTTGATTGTTTTAAATGATTAAAAGAATTATGTGTGCTGATTAGAAAAATGAAAAAAAAAATCAACAAATTTGCAAGAATTTTTTGAAAGCTTATATCTATGCGACTTAGTGTGAAAACTTTTGCTGAAATATCAAGGACTACGAACTTGAGGGCCTTAAAATCAGTCTTATCTCTGCATCCATTTTATTTTATTATTTGAATTCTTGTTTTCTGAAAGAAAAAAAAACATAAGAACATGGAAAAGTCTTCGCTATAAGTTTTCTTTCACATTACAAAAATGTGATATGAGTTTTGATCCAAAACATGACATTTTCAAAAATACTTGATACCTTATAATTCTTTTTTTTTATAATATGTGACAATGAAACACATATTTACAGCTACGAAAATTTCAACTTTCCAAAAATAATCTCCCAATTAAGCGACTTATAGTTAACTTAATGCTATATAAATGAATTGCACGACTGGATCGCACGTACTTGCTCATATGTGCGGTCACATCGTCGAATAAAATTTAAAAAATAAGTAACATTGACGTTGAAAATAACAGTATCTGAACTAAATAAAAGTGTCAAAACCACAACACATAACGGTTCTTAGTAAAAATAGCCATCACACGTCTTGTATAATAAAGAATTTATGAAAAAAAGTATTTCGGAAATTGTAGGACAGGTGGTTTTAATAAAATGCTTTTATTTTATTTTTAGTTTTTTTTTAATTATGGTATGCAGTGTTTTAGAGTTTATTAATATACATGTGATTAAAAAATTTAAAAAATTTTTTTTTCGATTTTTCAAAAATAAATTTTTATTAGAAAAATAAAGTTTTGATATGTAAAATTAATTTGGCTACTAAGATCTTCTCAAATATAAGATTTGACAGACAGAGCCGTTACCGAGGAAGCCAAAATTAAAAAAAAAACCTTATATGAAAGGCACCGTTAATAGACTTTTCCCATAAGTTTGGTTCTGATCAAAAAATAATAGACAATACCACAAAAAAAATTGTCAAAAATTTTCATCTAAATCGTTGAAACCGTTTTCGAGAAAAAAAAGCTTTTCCTAAACGGTCATATGGCAGGTGCCGTTATTTTTAGGCCTACAAATAAAATTTCAATTGTCCCTATGGAGAATGCCAAAAGAATCACACACACAAAATTTAAAGATAATCGCTTAAGCCGTTTAGGCTGCAGCTCTTTATACATACTTACAGACAGACGGAAGGACATACAGACATCTTTTGCCACTAACTTTTTTAGACTTTTCTATGATTGTAATGTCATGTTTCATTGTTATCTCAATTTATTTTATATTCACGAATCTTAAACTTGCCTTATAGTCCCTATAATCGCAAGTAAAAATCTTAAAAAACATGCTTAAATATCGACATTTTTTACTCACTGGTGAAATAATTTGCATTTCGGCCCAAAGATATTTAAAATTATCAATTTAGACTAACGAACTTTATTTTTCATCCAGAAAAAAAACTGTGTACCAGAACATTATGCGTTTTATCTTAAACCAACCTTAAACTATTTAAAATAAACTAAAAATAAATTAAACCTATTTAGAACAGCCATAGCAACCAATATAACTAACTGCCCTTTAATTAGCTGTATACCTTAAATTTACGTAAGTCGACAAAAGGCTATAATTGACAGCAACTATTATTGCTCTTTTCTTTAAGCCTGATAGAGCTGATCAAATTCTCTCAGGTCCCGATCAATGCGGCGCTGCCATACTGGACCGGAAACTTCGGCCTTCTGTATTGTCATAATGCCATGCTCAATTATTATAATAACACATACCTTTTCCTTGTTCGGAAAGCTTAATATAATAATATTTATAATAATAATATATAAAGCCGTTTATGATAACGTTTATTTTGTTCGTATTGTGGGTTTGTTCAAGTTGTTTTTTTTTTCAAAAAAACCATTCATATTACAGTTTTTTCGTTGAATGTTCAATATCTCGGTGATTGCTTTTTGGATTTCTATAGAATTAAATATATAAAAAAAAATCTTGATCGCTTAATAAATACTGCTTACGTTTGTAGAGTAATACTATTTAGTTTTCTTATAATTAACGTTTTTTTTTTAACTTTTCATGTTGTTTTTCATGTTTAATGAGTTAACTTTTTCGGAAATTAGTGCGTTTGAGAAATATTTATAATTTCCTGTTTTCGACGTTTTGAACAATTTTTTATGTTTAATGGTTACGGGGCCACGCAATCAGGTGCTATTGACAAACTCTTAAAAATCCTAAAAAAAATTATAACCTCGATTTTATTAAAAGCCACCCTAATTTTTTTAAAATATTATTTTCTTAAATTAAAAGTCATTATACTTTTATATATATTACTTGTTCCCCTCAAAGAGTTTGGCCTACAATTTGATAGCTACATAAAAACAAGTACGTGTGACCCAATGGAGCCTCTTCATGGTCTACATTTAATGCAAAATAGTTGTTTTTGATCATACCATTTATTCGACATTAGTTTCTTCTTCTTTTAATTTAATAAAGATTATAAGGAATTATTTAAAATTTTCTGTTTTTTTATCCATAATTTTGTGAACTCCATTCTTGAATAAAAAATCGTAAAAGATTTACTTAAATAAACGCATATATCATAAAAGAATAAAGAATTTCTGTTGTATGGAATAGAATATTACCTACATTCTAGTTGTATTTAAAAATATTAGTAAAAACCAAGAAATATCAGATCAATTACTGGCAATATTTTTAAATTCACTTATACAAATCATTGGTTTTCAGTGTTTTTGTTCTAATCAAATCATTGACTTAAGTATTACCTTCCAAAGTGACCTTCCAATCCAATAATTTCGCTGCATTTGCTGCTAGCACCGATTGTTTATAAACAATACTAATAAACTACTTTTCACTATACCAAGATTCGTAAAGCTTTATTCAAGTGCATCTTGTTATAGCCCCCTAGGAAAACCATTCAAATGGGTAAATATAAACGAAAACTATTTATATTTATCGCCCCAAAGAAATCTATGCCAAAACTGTCAGAGCATGTATGCACTTTGCCTAACCATCTGCACGCCCCCAATTATTATATATATTATGTATATACATACATGTTTATATACATATATGTATTTATTGTATGTATATTTATTTTTATAATCGTCTCCCAAGCCAAGAGTAAACCATTCACCATGCCAAGAACATTTAAATTATAATTGCATGCCTTTAAATCCCCGTCCACACCAAACGTGCACCACAGTCGATATATACTGCCGCATGCAATTTCAATATGCAAAAGATTAAAGCTCTTTTGCACTGTACTGACCTACACTAACATTTTGTCGATTAATGTACACAAGAAACGACGGGTTGGGCGAAGCAAATGCCCACAAAACTGAATAAAAGATTGTATAGTAGAAACATGACTGTCAACGATTTTTTTCAGGGCTGCATTGCCAAATTACGGGCCGTCGCTTTTTTGCAATTTTTTTTATTTTAATCAGTTTGCTTCACAAACGAAGATGGTTTTTTTTAGCAAGGCTTGTGAATTGTGAGATTTACAAAAAATACATTGTTAACCAAAATTATTCGAACTCTTATTTAGACATTTTTTTCCCAATTTAATGAAGTCAAGTCGAACTGTTTGCAATGTTTAATAAGACCGGCGATATTTTTTTTTCCAAATAGCATAATACGAATAATACTACTAAAACTTTACTTAAGAACGTTATCCTTTTAATATGTACTAACATCATCAACCTTTTCTTTTAAATTCCAAATGTTATAAAATTATTAAAATCTGAACTTGATACGTCTTTTAGGCTCCTGCACATCTAATCCGGGCCTTGGTAGTACTCTGTCATCGACTTTCAGTCTGTTATTCCGTCTGTCTTAATGGAAAGCACCTTGTTTTGCCAGACGGAAAAAGCTTTTTTTCTGAATTTATACCTACACTTGTCCCTTCCCACCGTAAAGTATAAACTAATTGCATGAGAGTGCAAAATGCTCCCCATAAAACTACCCTACTTTAATTTAACTTTGTC
The DNA here is from genome assembly GCA_963971375.1 of Platycheirus rosarum. Taxonomy (NCBI): domain Eukaryota; kingdom Metazoa; phylum Arthropoda; class Insecta; order Diptera; family Syrphidae; genus Platycheirus; species Platycheirus rosarum. The sequence continues at coordinate 26,113,913 of OZ020508.1, forward strand.
CGATATGTGACAGGGTAGCAAAAAAAATTCCTACTTGTGTGAATGTATCAGGTAATTGTGCTTATTTATCAAGAAGCATAGTCTGACAAGGCATTGTAACACTATTGTTTATAAGTTTTCTGTCAGCAAATTTAATTGTTTTCTTTTATTTAAATGTAATTTATGTGTGTCATTGGGTGTTGGTTAATATAATTTTGCAAATTAAAAAAAAAAAACATAAATACGATACGATTCATATATAGGGCAGTGTTTTGTAATATTTTTTTATTGAACTTGCAACACTATTGGATAATCGCTGAGCTTCAGTTACCTTGGACATGAATATATAAAGATTTTTGCAATTTATATTTTGTTTGGTATTCAGGCTTCCTTTTTTGAACTAAAAAACTGGACGGGTTAGAATGAAAATGAATCATAAATGTGTGCAGAAACCAGAACAATAGTGTATATTTTATGATTGAATATGATGTTATTTTTTTAGATTAAAGCCATTTTATTAAGTTTATTGAAAAAAATCTTTGTGACGATTTTCATTAACTGCAAGCTAACTAAAAAACCTTATTATCAGATTTAAACAAACTGATAATAAATAATAATATTTTTTTTTTTATTTTCTTCTTAATGCTATTTAATAACTTTTTTATTTAATGAGCAATAGCATTAAGAATTTGCTTTTAATCATTACAACCATATTTTGTTAAGAAACAAAATTAGTTAAAATGTTTAAAATTAAAAGCATTCAAAAATTGCGAGATCCATTGAGGCGGGTAGATGTATGGAATATCAATCGTTGCGGCAGCTGTTTCCCGGGTAGCGCCAACCGTCCCGCTAGAACCACATGTCATCTAGTTCTACATGGATAAATTTGAGCATAAGAAATTGATTTTCATCGTTCTTTAGCGCTCGCTATTGACGGTGATCGTCTCAACAAAGTTGCTGACGAAAAATTACAGATGACGCCGCCGCTCTAGTCCAAAATCCAAACCAAATGTTAACTTTTGAAAATGCATTGTCATTGTCTTCTCTTTATGTACATATGTTGTTGTCCTCCCATAATTTTGTTTGTTAACACAACTATTCATCAAAAAAAGTGCATCGTCGCTAAATAATATTTCTTGGCTTGAACTGAGGCCTTTTTTCAAAAGCTCCGAAGTTCCTAACGACGTTGTCGATCTTGTACGAGTGTAGGCCCAAGTCCTGACGCATAATTCGTCAAGTTGAAGTCTGTGAAAAGCCAACTTCTTCTGCACGTCGAGAAATGAACTGCCTCGAGTTCGACTATACACTTTCACGAACCACGTTGATTTTCTTGACTGATCTTGCGTTTTTTTTTTGCAGTTCTCATGTTACCGATTGATTACCGAAACTAGTCTACCTTAAAATGGAGACAACTTTTCCACTAATGGCACTCATTTTCATAACAAAGTTTTATCATACTTATGTACGTGCTGTTCAATCGTGTAATTTGGAATTTTGATTTGACATATGTCACCAGGGCAACATGACGCGAATTATAAATATAAATTTACTGGCGCGACAACTCTTTAGGGAGCTAAGGCCTAGTGACTTTAACTCTTAACCATTCATTTGTGTGTTGTAAATATGCAAGAATGGAAGGGACTTACAATTTACCGCCAAGTCCGAACGGCTACAAAGATGCACGTTTTTTAGACAAATTTTTACTCTTAGAGATTTTGTCAGTTCCTCGCAAGAGGCAGTACTCCGAAAAAAGGTGGCTATGAGCAGAACTCAAGCCCAGCAGTTTACGATAAACCGCATTTGAAAAATGAAAACCTGTTATATAAAATGTACCCGTTATAGAACAAATTTTGACAAATTCATTCTAATTGAAAGATGTATTGTTGTAAGAAAATAGCACTCTGAAAGTTTTATCAAAATCGTTAGAGCCGTTTTTGAGAAAATCAACCTTTTTGTTAAAGATTGTATGGCAGCTACCGTTATTTTTCGACTTAGAGCAAAAAAGAAAAAAACCCCAGAGATACTACCAAATAAATACAAATACCAAGTTTGAAACAAATCGGCGCATCCGTTTAGACTATAGAGATGCGAACAGACAGACAGACAGACAGACGGACGGAATTTTTGGATCCACTTTTTTCGTCTTTTCTATCATAGTAATGTCATGTTTGATTGTTAGATTTCTTTTTCGCACGAATCCATAACTTGCCTTAAGCACCTATGCAACTAAGGCATAGCACATCTCCTGTCTAAAAGGGGGTGGATAGACCCCCTGTGTTAAAAATGTTTGTATGTAGTCGTTCTGGAAAATTAAAAACATCCAGCAAAAGTAAAATGCTCGACCACGACTTAGCTCAGCTGTGGGTGGTCAGTAGAAGGATTTCTGTTTGGATACAGGCAAATGAGTGGGTGAATTTAATGGTCGTAAATACAATTTAAATAATGGGCACGACTGGGTCGCACGTAATTGCTCTTATGTATGTGCTTAATCAAATTGGAAGATCTTTGATCGAAAAAAGTAACATTTACGTGCAAAAATAACACGTTCTGAATTTAAATAGTGTCAAAACCACAACCCTTAACAGGTTTTAGTAAAAATGGAGTATGCCATTACTTGTCTTGTATAATAACGAATTTATGAAAAAAGTATTTCTAAAATTGTAGGACGGATTTTAATAAAATCCTGTTTTTTATTTTAGTTTTTTTAATTTTAGTTTGCAGTTTTTTAGGTACAATGTGATTGTAAAACTTAAAATAATTGTTTTTGATTGGTAGAAAAAATATTGATTTTTCAAAAAATACTCAAATATAAAATTTGACAGAAATCCAAAGAACCGCTACCGAGAAAGCCAAAAACTAAAAAAACCGTCATATGAAATGTACCGTTAGTAGACTTTTCCGTAAATTTGGTTCTGATCAAATGATAGCCAATACTAACAACAAAATTCTCAAAAAAATTCATCAAAATCGTTGGAGCTGTTTTCGAGAAAAATTAGCTTTTCCTAAACGGTCATATGGCAGGTACCGTTATTGTTAGACCTACAAATTAAATTTTAATTTCCCCTCTGGGGAATGCCAAAAGAATCACTTACACCAAATTTCAAGATCGCTTAACTCGCTTAGGTAGCAGTTCTTTATACATACGGACAGACAGGCATTTTTTGCCATTACCTTTTTTAAACTTCTCTATGATCGTAATGTCATGTTTGATTAAACAAATATTAAAACAATCAATTATTGCTAGTTGTTTGTTTTTGTTTTAGTGGAGTTTATTGAATTAAATTCAAATTAAGGTTGAAGTGTCCTTAACTCCAAGATATGCATTTCGCCCAAGCATGAACGGTGGGCTCATCAGTTAGCTTTTCTAAGACGCACAATATGTCGATGTTTATCTACTACTATATTAAATCCATTGCATAAAGCAATGGTGAATTATATGGTTAGGGAACTTTGTTTAAAGTTATGCACCTAAACCTAAAGGGTGTTCAGCTCGTGGACTAGCAAGTGAATAAACAAATATTAAAACAATCATGTTTTATTGTTATCTCAATTTTTTTATATTAAAATCTTGCCTTATAGTCCCTGCGATCGCAAGTAAAAAAGTGAAGGACCACACACTAAATGTATTAAAAAAAGTTCCCGGTCAAATTGGCTGAAATTAGTACGATACACTTGACGTTGCCAAGAATTAAAAAAAAAACTAAATTTGTTGAAAAACGGGTATTTGACAATTTGATTGATAAATATAAAATATGCGGGCGCCATTGGTGCAGTAGATAAGATGTAAAAGTAAAAGTAAGATGTTTGCTTCTGACCCGGAGGTCGTCAGTTCAATACTCAGGTTACGAAGAAATTTTTCTAACTCCTAGTGCAAGCTAGAGCCGCCCGTGAGTTTTAAATGAGAAAATAGTCACCTAATTCTCGATCTACTGCGCCGAATAAAAAAATTCTTTGCTATTTTTCTAATTCTTCTAACTAGTGTGGTGCAACATCATGTTGCATTCTAAGAGGCAATGTGCTTTACAGACACTTAGTTAAAAAATATTATTATTATTATTATTATTATTATTATTATTAAATAAACCAAATACAATGTTTGAATTGAATTTGAAGAATAATAATGCAAAATATACGAAAATTGTTCATAATCAAAAAGAGAAATTCGCACTATCAATTTAACGATCTACGCAATGGAAATACTTCATTTACAAATTTGGTCAATTATTTCCTCTCAAGCCATAATTGGTGAAACGAATAGCACTATACAGTCTCGTGAACGTCAGTTGCAGTTCCGTTGGTGGGATGACCAGTGGTAGCCTCCCAAATACGAAGAAAAAAACATTTTTTAGTCATTTCCTCTCGACTAAAAATTTGTCAAACTATAGCTTTTGCATTGTCTTGAAGAAAAAAAAGTCAGCTGGCTGTAACAAGGTGGATAATGCGTCAGCTGCATGCTTGAACATGTAATAATACAAAAATCAGCTTACAGTTAGTTGAGCGAAAGCTCGTCAGCTGATGAACTTAAATAGGCAAAAAATGCTCCGGCCTAACTCATGCATTATAACTTTCAAAGTATCAGCTGACGGTCTTTCCACCGAGATACAGCGAGATGCTGAGAGAAAATCACTGAACATATACTATTCCTTGATCTGTTTCACCAAATATCGTTTGAGAGTAACTGGGACTATTACTCTCTATTTTGCCACTTTTTTTAAGAAAACCAACTTCTCATTGAAAACTAATTTTGGAATTTTCCTTTCCTTTTTTTAATCTTTTTCTTCTCCGACTTCTCCCACCTTTCAATTTTAAAGCTTCACAAAAGCGCCGCAAAAAACTAATTCAGCCTAAGTCTGCCCCAACCCCGACCTTCCTCTCTCTCAACATCATGCACATTCGTGCCTCTCCTCTCTCCACTCTCGGCTAATTCAACAAACTACACGACTTCTCTCTCTCAAGTTATTGGTGATTTTCCAATGGCGGCGAATTCGTTGGATGAGTTCAGACCTAGTTTTACTTATTTTAATTGCTCTTGGTCAGGTAGCTTGTTGTTGCATCCATTTTGCGTTGATCTAAAAGTTGTATTCTAGTATAGTTGTTCATCTACGGTTGGGGACCACCGCCTGTCCCTTCGATTTTGTTCGACTCATCATAATCCATAACCTGTAAAAAAGCTTTCGCTAGATATTCTGTAAGCGCACCAATGGTTGATGGATCCATGACAGCCCCATACTTACTCAGGATCTTGCAGCCGCATTTAAGAATTAGTCGAGGAGTTGGGTAAGGAAGTAATCTGAAGGACACAATTGGAAACCCTATATAATATATTTTTGTATGAAAATGTAAGGGTTCTTGTACTCCAACTCAAGACAGATAGTTCTAGCAATAAAAAAAGCATCATTCATAATATGATTGATATCAACCCACCAATCACTTCCTAGATATCTGCAAACTGCCTTACACACAGTTTGCGTTCACGTGTTACGTTTCACACATAATTTATTATCTACTTTCCGTTAACTTACTTCCTGATTTTTTTTGACTCCAAAGGTACCCTGCTCAATCCCCCTCCAGATTTTTTATTTATGTATAGTAATCCAAACCAAATCTTTTCACTTTACCCTTCTGGCTTGAACTTTAAATGGATTTGTTTTTTTAAACTCAAAACTACCCCTCGTCGGGTTGACTAACTTGAAGATCAAAAAGTCTAACTCTAAAGCCTAATAATGTGTTGTATAGTAAAACTTCTACATTAATGCGTGCAGGAAGTTGTCTGGGGCTTTAAACTAGTACGTCACCTCTTCCAGTTGTTAAGCTCTATTCGCATAGATAGGTCTCTCAATGCAAAGAAAAGCTCACTTTTATCCATAGCAAATAAAAATATCTATGTTCAAGCAAAAAAAAGAAAAACAACGGCCGGCGTGTTTGTTTATTTGAAATACATAAATACCCTCGTTCTCACTGAGAAGAACAAGCAAACAGAATCATTGAATCGGGTGAAGGAAACATGACCAACCCCCTCTTCAACAATCCCGCACGCTATATCATCCCGCCTGGAAACAAGTGCAATTGAGGAGTTGTTGAGCGGGAGGGCCTTGTGTGACACCATCAACCTCGTCAAATCTGCCATCAGCTTCATGTACACACCATGGAACTTTTTGTGTCCATTGCTGTTGAATGGATTTCAAATAAATAGGTTAAAAGTTGTCATAGGTCAGGTTTCGCTTCCTTTTCATGCCTTATATTCAGTTATGTGGCGTTATTTTGTAAAATACAGTCATTTTATTTTTTTTGTTTGTGTTAGTGCGGACGTGTGCTCTATATAAATGAGCGGTGCATTCTTCTCTAGAGTGTGCTTGTAGGTAGTATTATCTCCTTTTTTTGTGGGGGGGGGGGGGTGTTGGTTGTTTAAATAGATGGATTTATACTGCCGGTTTTGGTTGGCTTACGATAGACTTCAACATTCATGTAGGTTACAGGGTGTTCTTAAAAAAAGTAATTCAAATTTTCTTAAAATAATTTTTTTTTTCATCAGTACGAAGTGTTTTTCCTAGTCTACTCATAAGTAAGTTACTATAGTCTGTTCAATGAAAATTTTAAGTAAATGGCTTATGGGCGAGCTTATTTCAAAATAGTGGCGCCGAGGTTGCTACTAATATACCTTGACACTGAATTGAGAAAACTTCTTATAAAAAAGATACAAAGCCACTGGCCAACAAACATGAATTGTGTGTATCTCTAAAAAAAAACTCGGTAGCCCTACAATGACCGATCTCCATCAACGTTGTTTTGATGGATTGAAAAATATTGAATAAGGATCGTTCACTCACTTCTACTGCTACCTACACACGCTGTGTGAATGTGAGTTGAAAAAGTACATATTCCACCAACAGAGTTACCTTTACCAATTGAAAACAGTACTATATAGCTTTTTAATTGAATTTTATCATAGCATTTTCAGTTTTGAAGCTTTTGAGAACAAACTTAGTATAGTGGGAAGGGTATGTGTATTTGTATTTGTGTTTTGGTAAGCACTAATAGTTGGAAAATCGTTAAGTTACATTTTCTTTTTGGCTTTTTGTACTTTAATAGAAAGAAGTTATTTTTTGAAGTTTGCAAGTTAATTCGGAAAAATGTGTTGATGTGTATTGTCTTTTAATAAGAGCGAAGTGGTTTTGTGATAAATAAATACAGTGGACTCTCCCTAAGTCGAATTTTCACGGGAAACAAAGTTTTGTGCGAGATAGGGAGAGTTTTGGGAAATTTCGAGTTAGAGAGAGAAACATATTTTTTTGTTAAAGCGTTTATTCAATGGTAAACGGTTATCAGTTTAAAAATAATAATAGCTTCTGCTTTGTTAATATTTAATAAGGACACATTCATCAAAATAAAAAAAAAATTAATTAAAAACATCTTCGTATTAACATAACATAATACCACGTGGCTTAGTGGTTAGAGTTAGAGCTCCTTACGGAGCCAAGGCCTAGTGGCTTTTACTCTCAACCATTCCTGTGTTTGTGTTGTTAATCTGCAAGAAATTAATGGAAGGGACCTACTGTTTACCGCCGAGTCCGAACGGCTAGATGAGATGCACGTTTTCGAGACAAATTCTTCTCTTGGAGGTTTTGTCATTTCCTTTTCCAGAGGAAGTACTCCGGAAAAGAAAGGGAGCTAAGAACGAGATTCAAACCCAGGCTCATCTGCTTGACAGTCCAACACACTAACCACTAAGCACTACTAAAGATAGCGAACTAAAATTGGTTTAAATTTTGTTTAAACTGTGAAGTGCTAATGTTTTTAATAAAAAAGTCAATTTATATTTTTTTTAATTAATAGTATTCTATTGTATTGTAATCAGCTAGTGGTAACTCTACGCACATTGCTCTCCGATTTGCCACGATTAAAAATGCTAAGTATGGAAACCCTGTTAGAGCTTTTATTTGAAACAGAAATATGCAAGCCAATGCAACCAGACTAAGAGGCAAATGTTCTATCTTCCCTGTACTGACAACTTTCATTGAACAGACTATAGTTGCCATGATTTTATTTGTAAGACCTTTAAATTCGGCTAGCGAGATTTATATACAATATAAATCTCCATAACTAAGATAACTTTTGCTTTTAGGAAATATTTTTTTTCGTTAAAGCTATTTCAGAGGCACAAAAAACAATAATCACAACCGTTTATTTCCATAGTGCGCTTAGTTCCTAACTTGTCTTAGCCATGTTTTCTGCGTATCTTAAAGAGAATCTGTTTTGATGCAAACCAAAATGTAAGATGGTGGTTTAAAAACGGTACCTCTCATAGGATTGCTATCTGGGGAATTAGTTCTCTAGAACTGCTAAACTAATTCAAACTTAAATTATTATCCAACACATTTCGGAAGCTCAAGTTATTTTGCATTAAATTATTTTCATTAATTTTATTTATAGTTTGTTTTTTTAACTTTTTACTTTAGCCCTTAAAAACGGTAAAATACATTTTATTTTTAAATAGTTTTATAGAAAAAATGTTACATTTACTATTGCATATCCAGATCCTATTCAAGATTAGGAATGTTTTGTCGTGTATTTTGCTTTAATTTAAAAATTACGATTCGAATTACGAACATTGTAAAAGTGTTTATCTTCAATTTTCCCATTTTTCTGTTGGGTAAAACGTGGCTCGTGATATTAGCAAATTGCTTCTTATATCGATAATGAAAATTTCAAAATAATTGCGTTTTTAAATTGTTTAATTTCTTCAAATTCATTAAGATTCAGATAAGAAGAAGATTATTCTTCAAATACTCATCTTAAAAAATGTAAAAAAGTAATTTTTAAATATTTGTTTACAAAAAATAAAAACTTATTCTTTTTGGCGGCACTGTGCTAATGCAGATTAAAACTGAAAAATGAAAATTGTTGTATATTTCATATTTTTTTTTTGCCTATTCGTTATGTTGTTTTGCGATATTATTTATAACTTTTTCCCTGTGACCCAATAAATTGCAATTTATTTGTTTTCCTCTTGTCATGATGCGGCTTTGGCAAGTCTCAGTGGTTTTATTTTCATATGCAAATCTATAAAACATACCGACACAACTAGACGCATTAACGTTGTGCACTATTGGAAGCCTATGCTACTAGAAGGGGTTGCAATTGCAAGTAGACTGTATAAAAACAGTGTGGTGTACAGGTACACGCTGATGGAAATACAGGGTGGGTAAGGTATTAAGCACGCGCCAGTTTCAAAAATGACAGAGTAAACTTTGTGGTTAAGCAGGAGAAAATAATACTTCATCGACGTTAAAAGCAACTACAACAAAGTGCAAAGTTAGATAACTAGCTTCCGGGTGTTATGTTTTTTTTTTTTTTTTTATTTGATGTTCACGCTAGCAAATCAAGAAACTTGATCAATTTTAGGGTTACTACATTTCTCATAGAATTAAAGTAATTGTAAATATTTGTTTTGACTTCTTAAACTTATTCAGAGGACTTAAAGGGAAAAAATAGGAATTAGTTAAAAAAAAGGTAGTAAACTATTTATGTTAATTTTTTTCAAGAAATGTAAGCCTTATTTCTGTATTTCTTCAGAGGGTTCCGTCCACTTTTGATCTCTGACATTTAAATCTGTTGGAGCCAATATTGGCAACACAATTAATATTTCTTTGAACTCCTTGCGAGGACATCCCGTTCTTGACGTGCTCTTCCTTGTCCCTTAGCTAGTTATACTCGAAAATGTACGGTATTGAAATTAAGTGTTAATTGAAGTAGTGTGACTTATGATATCCGTGTATATATCCAAAAATTGTAAAGAATTTCTCAATCCTCAATCTCAATCAAATCAACATAAGGCAGACGAATTTTTAAGAATGATTAGCATTATAAGGATCTCGGAGTATTAATGCCAAGGCATTACTTAAGAGTTTCAAGTATAAATAGGATTTAATGTGTATAATACTGGGTTCCAAACTGGGACCAAAACTAATAGTTATCTTTTATTTATAATAAGAAATTAATTTGCTTCGTAATAAGAGGGAGGCTGTTTAAATGTACAAATGGCTTTGCGTTTTTGGCTTGACTACACCCAATGGAAGTTGTGTTGATTTTTGTGCTGAGTTAAATCACCTTACTCAGCTTGTTGGTGACCAAATCCGAAAACCGAATTCCTCAGACTGCGAGTCAATCCGCGAAGATGCTAAACTTTTTTCTTACCTCTGATGCTGATAAAGAAGTGATGCTTCAAATTTCTCGCGCCAACAAAATTCAATAAAAAAACTCTTAATAGACGTTTGAAAATACGGGAAAGCCAAAAGCCAACGGGTAACCTCAATAACTTGTTCAGAATTTTTAACTGGTAACTTTGCTTCCTCGACACTGACGTAGCCTAGATAATATAACGAATTTAATTATTTTTGGAATGAGATTTTTTTTCCCAATAAGTCCAAAATAGGAAACGAAATTATTTTTTTAATTTTTCGTTGCTTTAAAGCCAACACCACCGAACAAAACCGGAAAATGTTTCAGCAATTTTGTTTGGTAAACAACTTCGGAAGGCCTTATACAGACCATTGTGAACTTTTACCCACAAGCCTTGTATATAACTTGCCAAATATTTTAGGGTTTGGGTTGATATCATTGCCTAACGTAAGCTCTACATATAAATTCAAAGAAAATTGGTGATTTTTTCTTTAATTTTGGAGAAATGTTCTTGTTTAGTTAATTAACCTTAAAATGGTTGAACCATATTAGCCTAGTCTTGATAACCATACTTCTTATATTTCCCAATAGAGGCTTTATATTTAAATGTGCTTTAAATGTAGGTATATGTATCATCAGTAAAGGCAAACCTAATCATTCATTTACCCAAGCCAAACCTTTATTCTACAAAAAATGAAACCTTTCACCTGACCTAGAAACTTCAAAAAAAAAAAAAACAAATTAACTCACTAACAATAGCAAATATTTCAAATCATAAAAAAACAACCTTTTGGTAGGTACAATTTAAATCATCTTCCACTCATTATTAATCATTTGCGCTTCAGAGTTCAAAAACCTCTAAAATCAACAGTGAAAGTTATTATTTTAGGGAAATTTCTCTGAAAAAAATACTAAGTATTCACAACACGAACCGGAAAGAGTTATACAAAATTACTCATTGTTGTTAATCCGTAATGGTTTTTTTTTATATTCGAATTGTTAAAACAACTACGAACTGAACCTAAGCGCAAAATTATCTATCGAAATAGAAAATTTTGAGACCATTGAAATAAACTCAAGATCGCGAAAAAGAGTTTTTACTACTATCCTAAGCGAAAAGTGTTCAAGTTTCTGATTAAAATGTTAAATTTATAAGCTCATTCAAACAGTCTCCATTTCGTGTTTCATATGAACACAACAAATACCTTAAACGATCATCTGTCATTCTTGACAGTTCTTTGACCATACAAAATATATTACTTTCCTGTGCGTGGCTTGCAAAATGGAAAGTATGGACGGAAAAACGTTTCTTCCAATTCGGACATTTTTCTATCGCGTCATACCAGTTGACTCACAATGAACCATAGAATACATGCTTAGTCGCCAGAAGTTGGCCTTTTACGGTTGAGTGATTTTCAAATGTTTTTTTATCTTTATAAGTTTTCAATATGAGTGGTTTACATGTGCACGTGCAGCACATTTTGCTAGCCAAAACCTAGCATTGGGGTTGCAAATTGAGCTTAGTTCATTATGGCCTGCATACATGTATGTAGGTAGGTAGGTAACACTTGGCCTGTCTCAAAGTTTGTAAAGTCCGGTTGTTAGACTTAACTTAGCAAACACCGCCGCAACTTAACTGCAGGTTTAAGGTCGTAATTAAGCGGTTGCAAGTACAAGGATTTCTTATTCTGTATGCTTCTTAGAGACAGCATTTTAGAACATGCATTTTTGTGGATTGCTTTCATTTTAATACGTTTGTCCTCGTCATCGTATCGGCCGTTCATGACTTCGGGTTTATTTTTACAATTTATTTTTTTTTATTCTTCACATGTAGGTGCACCTGACAAGATGGTTCTTAGCGATAGAATTTGAGTGGGTGGGAGGCAAGAAAATCAAAGAACTGGAATTAAATTCGACCTGAATTTTAAAAACGTGTTGAGCTTAAATTGTAGCTTTATGTCTTGCATTGAGACTTTATCAATGTTTGAATTCCGATTCTTGTTTGTAGTATCTTTTCATAAGCAGTCAAAATCCTATAATCCTTTTTGAGTCCTTAAAAAAACGGTGAGTGGTTTTCGTTTAATAACATCTGCAGTTAGACATTAACAAGTTCAAATATTAATTTGAGTTAAACTTAAAAAAAACAACCATCCAATATAAAACCTGCAAATTTTTAAAATTTAGTCCCTAATAGAACCATCTATTTCCATACATATTGCCTAATAAGGAAGCATCCATCTTATATGCATCACAAATCAACTTCAACCTATATTTTGTATACTTCAAAAATCATATTTTCTTCGAAAACCACGAATGATAAGCTTAAATAAAATTCTAACATTGTAATTTTTTTTATTAATTTACAGGAATTATGACACTGAGCCGTGGCCCGTACAGCGAGCTCGATAAAATGAGCCTATTTCAGGATCTAAAGCTGAAACGAAGAAAAATCGATTCAAGATGCAGTAGCGATGGCGAGTCGGTTGCCGACACAAGCACTTCATCGCCAGATCTATTAGCGCCAATATCGCCAAAAATGTGCGACCAAGGCCCAATTATATCCATATCGTCATCATCGATAACAACGGCGGCTGTAACAACCTCAACAACAACTGCATCTGCTGTTGTTGTTGCAGCAAAAGCGGCTGCAGTTGCTGCTGCCGTTGCTGCTAACCAACAACATCAACAGCAACAACAGCAACATCAACTACAACAACAACAGAGTAATAGTATCAAACAAGAACCGCAAGCGCAATCAACAAATTGCGTGGTGAAGCAAGAAACGCAAACGCAACAAATTAATTCATCAAGTTGCGCAATATCTGCAGCGGCAGCATCATCAGTTATGTCGCCGCCGCCACCTAATGTCCGAACGCCGCCAACGCCGGAGACCACAAGTGCGCGAACCCCACCACCTTCTGGGCCACCAACAACGCCAACACCACCTCATGGCAACGGGATGACAAGTAGTACCAGTTGTGGTACCAGCAATGATGGTGATAGTAGTCGAACCTCGCCAGATTCGCTAGACGATAAACCGTCAACGACAACTAATCTAACATCTTCAAATGGAATGCATGGTCAATCTTCAGCGTTTACTCCCAACGAAATGATAGTAAATAGCAGCAGTGGTGGTGGGAGCACTGGCAATGGGCCTGGAGGTGGAAATGGGGGAAGTAGTGTTAATTTAAGTGTGATACGTTCAGTTAAAGAAGAACGCATATTGTCTTCGCCAACAAAGATGATGGCTTATCATCACCATCAGCAACAGCAACATCAATTGCAACAGCTGCAGCAGCAACAGCAGCAGCATCACCAACATCAGCAACAGTTACAACAACAACAGCATCAACAACAACAGCAACAACAACAGCAGCAACATCAGCATCAGCAACAACACCATAATCAACAGCAACAAACGTCTAAAGGCTTAACACAATCCCAGCAACATGTCACAGTCCTGGTGACACCCTCAAGAATAAAGTCTGAACCACAACAACATTCGCCCTACCAACAGCACAGCAGTAGCAGCAATAATATACACTCTTCCCATCCTTCGCCGCAACACCAACTTCTGCAGCAGCACCAACATCAGCAGCAGCAACAACACCATCCACATCACTCTTCTCATCAACATCAACAGCACATGCAGCACTTACAACAAAGTTCCCACATCTCGTCACGAAAATCCAGCCCGCCATCCCATCAGCAGCAGCAGCAACATCAATTTCACGGTCACAGCCGTGGTGACAATGGTCACAATATGACGATTACTACTTCATCGACGTCACCCATGCACCTAACGCAGTCCCAGCAACTGCAGATCTTACATGCGGCTGCATCGACCCAAGCCATGATCTCGCGGCAACAAATGTCTCCAAATTCAATGTCACCGTCATCGCGTCAAGGACCTCCTATGCCCCAAGTGCATTCGTCACAATCCCCGCAACATCAGTCGCATCATCTATTGCAGCAGCAGCAACAACAGCAACATATCCGAATCAAAAAGGAACCCTTGCCAATGTTGAATCTGTCTCCAACAGCACATCACAGGCAACAGCAGGTGCAGCAGTCCCAACCGCCGCAGCTGCCAACACAGTCAATGAGCAACCTTGCGGCACAAGCTCTCATGCATCCAAGCTTGCAGTTGCGCCACCCATCTAGTCGGGATGCGTCTTCACTGCTATTTCGTGTTAAAAACGAAGTCCATCAGCAGCTGCCGAATCTGATGCAATCATCTCCCGCTCAGCGTATGGTTTGGGTGTCCAACAACGCCCGAATCAATGGCGTCAAGCCCGAAGTGATTGGTGGACCGATCGGAACCATGCGACCCAACGCTCCAGTTCAATCTCCATCTCCACATCATTCATCCTCCTCCTCATCATCACAGCTGTCCCCACAAACACCATCGCAGACGCCACCACGAGGCACACCTACTGTCATTATGGGTGAAAGCTGTGGTGTTCGAACTATGGTGTGGGGGTACGAACCTTCCCCACAATCCGTTCAGTCACCACCTGCCGCTCCAACTCCACCCACCCCAACTCCTGGTCCATCTCAAAATACCGAAGAGGCTGCCCAATTACTGCTAAGTCTAGGGCAAACACGTATTCAAGACAACAGACCCCGACCACAGCCATTTCGAACGCCACATGCACTTAATATGGAACGCCTTTGGGCTGGAGACTATAGTCAACTGCCACCTGGTCAATTGCAAGCTCTCAATTTAAGTGCCCAGCAGCAATGGGGAGCATCTAATTCGGTTGGAAGCAGTAGTGGCATGGGTCACAATCGGCCAATTGACGCTCCCCATGAACCAACGGACGAGGATGAACAACCTTTGGTGTGTATGATTTGTGAGGACAAGGCAACTGGTTTGCACTATGGAATCATCACCTGTGAGGGGTAAGTAATAAAGTATTGATATTTTATTGTAAGCAGTTTGTTGGAAGCCGCACTCAAAAATACGGTTTTCTCAAACTTTTTGTTTGGACCAAATTTATGACTTTGTTATATTCAGTTGCAAAGGCTTCTTCAAACGAACCGTTCAAAATCGTCGGGTTTACACTTGTGTTGCCGATGGAACCTGCGAAATTACCAAAGCACAGAGGAATAGATGTCAGTATTGTCGTTTTAAGAAATGCATTGAACAAGGAATGGTGCTTCAGGGTAAGTTATTCGTGAGCTATTTTCACAGTTTTTTAATTATTTTTTTTTCACCAAACCCCATCGAATCAGCTGTACGTGAAGACCGAATGCCCGGTGGTCGTAACAGTGGTGCCGTTTATAATTTATATAAAGTGAAATACAAGAAACATAAAAAATCCGGCCAAAAGCAACTGCAACAGCAGCAGCAGCAACAACAAATGCAACAGCACCACCATCAGCAGCAGCATCACCCGCAACAACAACAACACCATCTTCAACATCCGCATCATCATCAGCACTCACACCAGCATCAGCAAACGCCACATGGAAGTATGTCAGGACAGCAGCAGCATCAACAGCAACATCAGCAATCGCAATCGCATCAACCGCATCAGCAACAGCAACCCCATTCGCAACATCAACAACATCCTCTATCACCGCACCACGTCGGCAGCCAGACACCCTCGAACCACCATCACCCGCATCACCATTCAAGCCTATCTCCCCATCACCACCATGCCATGCAACTAGCGCAGCAACAACAAACAAAGATCAGCGCTGCCGCTTCATCGGGTAGCAACGATATTAAAAATGTGTTCCTATGCCCCTCCGTCTTGAAGCAAGATGATGAATCCCAAGATATCAAGCTACCCTCGCATTTGGTTAATGGAACAATACTTAAGACTGCCCTTACAAATCCCAGCGAAATAGTGCATTTACGCCATAGGCTGGACAACGCAGTGAGCTCCTCGAAGGATCGTCAGATCTCATATGAGCACTCCGTGAACATGATCCAGACTCTGATTGACTGCGATGCAATGGAAGACATTGCAACATTACCCCATTTCTCCGAATTCCTTGAGGATAAGTCTGAGATAAGCGAGAAACTATGTAACATTGGTGACTCGATCGTCCACAAACTTGTGTCTTGGACCAAAAAGCTACCCTTCTACCTTGAGATTCCGGTAGAGATTCACACAAAATTGCTAACTGACAAGTGGCATGAGATTCTTATTCTCACAACAGCTGCCTATCAAGCGCTGCACGGCAAAAGAATGTCATGTTCGTCGATGATAGGTGGCGCAAGTGGTGCATCAGCAGCATCGACCAACAGGGTTTCCCCGATAACAACAATGGGCTTGCCATTGCAAAAGGATGACCCGGAATTTATACAGGAGGTGAATGCCCATTTGAGCACCCTCCAAACGTGCCTCACAACGCTTATGGGTCAACCTATTGCCATGGAACAGCTGAAAATGGACGTTGGTCATATGGTGGATAAAATGACTCAGATAACGATAATGTTCCGGCGGATTAAGCTCAAAATGGAGGAATATGTGTGCTTGAAGGTTTACATTTTGCTTAACAAAGGTTTGTTTGAATTTTGGATAGGCTTTCCATTTTACTTGAAAAAAAAAATATTTTTAGAAGTGGAGTTGGAGAGTATACAAGAGCGTTATGTCCAAGTCTTAAGAACGTATTTGCAACATTCGTCGCCGCAGAACCCGCAAGCCAGGCTTGGTGAACTACTATCGCATATACCGGAGGTATTTTTTATTTGTTAAGATTTAAAAATATTTTTTTTTCCAAAATACTGTGTCTTATAAAAGAGTATCATTTTGTTTCTATTATTTTACAACAATTTTTTAAATTAATTTATTTCGAAACTCCTTTTAATTTTAATTTTTTAATTCATTCCTGATATAGATTCAAGCAGCAGCTAGTCTTTTGCTCGAAAGCAAGATGTTTTACGTACCATTCGTCCTAAATTCCGCTAGCATAAGGTAGCAAATGCAGGAGCGTGGACTCATTTCGATGGATGATGATCCACAATCGCCGCCTCCGCCACTACCAACTCCACCACAAAAGATGATGTTACATCACTCAATATCTTCAACAGCATCATCATCAACTGTTTCGCCGCATCATCAACAACAGCATCATGGCTACAGAAATTTGCAACAATTATCACTGCCAACAACTGCAACCAATCATCAGCAGCAACAACAACTTAAAGACATAAAGCCAATACTGCCAGAACAGTCTTTGCTAAAATCCTCGCTACTTGCACCGTCTTCATCATCGTCGTCATCAACATCATCGTCATCATCGTCCTCGACAACAACGTCGTCGACTGCAACAACAATGCAATACCAAGAGACTAAACGGCAAGACCAACAACAAATGAATGCAACCGAACTGCCCATCCAACAATACAAGTCAATTTTACATACGCATTTAATGTCGAAGCAAACATCGTCGTCGTCATCGTCATCTTCGTCGTCGACAAACGCAACAAACTCGACTTCAACAACTTCATCGTCTTCAGTTGGAACAATGAATTTAATAGGCAACAATACATCTGGCCGCAACAATTTGCAAGATATTGTGCCACATTCGCATAACCAGCAATATCCACTGCCAACGAAGCAACACCAATTTAATCATCACCTCCAGATTCAAGGTCTTGCCCAACCACAACACAGCAAGACACCTGCATCGTCGACGATGACGACGACATTGCTGCCACATTTTGTTATTTCAACACCATCAACCACAAATAACGGTAGTAATAGTATCAATAGCAACAATAACCTAAGCAAGAGTAACTCTAATTGTATTACCGATGTAAGTAATAGTGTAAGTTATAGTAGTCTAAATAGTAGTAATAAGAATAACAACGCTAACAGCTGTCCAAAGAGTTCGTCAACCTCATACCATGTTCAGACACCAACCACCAGCCATCAAACAGCCACCACAGCCACAGCCACGACACAAACCCAAACCGATGACATGGGTGTTGGCGATGGCGCAAGTGCCAATATGAGTGGCAACTCTAGTGGTCACTTGCAAATAGTGCCATCTAGTAGTGGTAACCACGGAACTGGTGTCTTAAATGCCTCTGGTGTTAATAGTATGGCTGGTGGTGGGACATTATCAAGACGTGGTCCTCCTCATCATCATGAAGCTGTTACCGTTGTTGTATTTAAAACAATGTTACCTGATGACTGAATTATAATATTAAAAAAAAATTACACATTGCCTGTGGATGTGTGTTCTCCCTATTTAAACTTTTTCTTTTTTAGAACGCTAATTTGAAAAAAAGAAAAAAAGTAAACCTTATTCTTAACTTTTTGTTGGTAGGGCTGCATTATACAAATATATATTATATAAATATTTACATTATAGATACTTTTTTACGCGTTGTATATTTCTTAAAGATTTGTTTGTAGATACAGTTTTCTAGATTTTTTTATATGATTATTTTATTTATTAGCTCTTAAAAGTGTTTGTGTATTCTTTTGGGGTTTACTATTTCTTTTTTTTAAAAAGAAACTGATTTTATTAAAATGTAAAAAAAACAAGCTGTTATTGTTTGAATATAGTAAAATAAAAAAAACCATTCAAATAAAAAAGAAATTACAAGCTTACACACTAAAAAGTAATGATTATTTAATAAGTTAATTTTAAATATGTATGTATAAGTGAAAAAAATATTTTACTATATTAAATGTGAATATTAAAAATAAGGAATCGTATTTGCTGTGTACATACAAAAATTAAAATAAAAATGAAAATAATTAACATTATACACGAAAAAGAAATTTAGAAATTAATAATAAAAAAAATTAAATTAAAAAAAAAACAAAAAACACATAAAATCAAATGTATAACATAAATAATTTAAACATTTTCACGATAAAAATTTATATATACAAAAATTAAAATGATAAAAATAGAAAAATAGGAAAACAGATACTTTATTTATTACAGTTTCGAGGTCTGCCTGTTTTAAAACCGAATTCTTCTTAGCTTTGTCTTTCACTGAATACTACTTAAAAAAAAAAAAACCTTAACACTATACAATTGCTTATTGCTTTGCTGACCACCTGATCAAATTTTTTAAAACAATTTTTTTAGAAACATATAGGAATATAAAATTTCTTTGTTGATTATTTGAGATAAAGCTGTGTCTGTCATTTAGAAACTGTCCAGTTCAAAGAAGTAAATAAAGCTTGCACGTTAAATTTTTCTTTCAGTGAATTAATTGCATCGCTTTTTTGAAAAAAACTGTGAACAGACAAAATATTGGTCGTTTTGTTTTTAGTTCAGACCAAAACTGTCAAAAATAAAATTGAGTTTCTATTATAGCTTTATACATGTTCAAAACGCGCTTTTTGAACTCAGAATAAAATAACAGAGTAAACGGAGAAATATTCTAAACTCAAACTTTACCAGGCGGAAAACTAAAAAGAAATCCTCAAACGATGAAAATGGCGCAAAAAATTAGTCGCTCTGTGGTAGTAAAGGTAAAATGCCAGTCTCGGCAAGTCTTCTTCGGCAAAACTTTCATTGCTAATAATATATAAATATAATATGTAATATATAAATATTTTCCTCTCTATTGTCAAAAAAAAAAAAAAATTATTCTTCTCTTATAATTATTGATTTATCAATTTTTTTTGTTACAGAAACAACATGAACTTTCATTAAAAAAACAAATTCCTATGCATTTGATAGCTGTGACATTTGACTTTTCCATTCGTGATAGCTCAGTGCTCAAGTTCTTTCAAAATTTAATCAGAGAACTCTGGGCATTCTCTGCTGGGAACCTAATTCTGTGCGATCTGACTCTTCTCACTGCTCAGCTGTCAGCTCAGAGCTAAAAAAAAAAAGAAAAACACCCTTTAATCGTTGGACAATACAACGGTGCAGACAATTATCGCTGTGCAATATGTTCGTATACGTAGTCTTACCAGTGCGTATTATAGTTTTAGTTAAAACATTGCGAAATATGTAAAGTTTCTTCGAGCAATTTCAAATGCACCTCTAATGCTCGATGAGTATTTAAAAACGATTATTATCGTTACTCCAGCGAGAGTGTATTCATGATGAAAAGATAAACTAAACCCATCTCACCAGAATAACTGTCAAATTGCCTCTCACAGAAAACAGTATTGCCAACTTTATGATGTCCGCTCCTAAAAGAATACCACCTTAAAAAAAAACTGAAGACAAAATATTGGTGTTTTTTTCTTTTTTAGTTTAGACCAAAATTGTCACAAATAAAATTGAATTTCTATTTTAGCTCTGAGTATGTTTAAAACGCGTTTTGTGAGCTCAGAATAAAATAACAGAGTAAACGCAGAAATATTCTAAACTCAAAATTTACCAGGCGGAAAACTAAAAAGAAATCCTCAAACGATGAAAATGATCCTTACTTCAGCAAGAGTGTATTCATGATGAAAATCTAAACTAAACTCATCTCACCAGAATAATTGAGAACTGTCAAATTGCCTCTCACAGAAAACAGTCTTGCCAACTTTATTTTGTCCGCTCCTAAAAAAAATATCACCTGATTTTAAATGTGAACATTTTATTTTTTAATAAACGCTTTAACAGCTGATCGGAAATAACCGAATATTGCTAAACATATGCATAAATATTGTGCAAACATTATTTCATTTTGGTGGTAACACAGTTTACAATTAATTTTTTTTTGGGACTAATCTTAGTTCAGGGGAAAATGAGATACGAAAACAAACTTTTAAAAACTGCATAGTGACTTTCTTATGCAATTCATATGCTTAAGTCTTAAATTTTTCAATAGATAGCTCTGCTAAATTTCATACAAACCCGTAATTCGTTGAGGTGTGATTGTGAGACAAACATTCAAACATTCTCATTTATAATATTAGTAAGATCCACAAATCTTGTGCGTTTCAAGGTCAAGGTCAAGTACGAGAATGATTATTAGTTGAGTGGGCACTTTTAATATACCTTTAGGAGGAAAGGCATTTCCCTAAGAATTTACTAAGAAGATTTTGTATCTTGGCAGACTTTTAAATTTGAAGTTATCTCTATTTATCCTGTCCAACTACATAATTTGAATTAAATAGTAATAACAATTTTTTTTTAAGTGATGCATATTCTTAATTGTAACATAATACTGCTAAACCATTTTTTTTATCTCCATCTTAAATCCACAAATTAAAATTCAAAAATCGAAAATTGCATCGCTGTCCTTTTTTAACAGACTATAGATACAAATTAAAATAATATGTCCCTATTGACAACCCAAAAGAATTTCTCGGAAATAATAAACAAAATTACAGCTATTCGTTACTTTTTAAAACTGTTCTAAGCCGTAATTTTAATTTTTGGTTTTTTATTTCGTCTTCAAAATTGTAGAGCATTTTAATTTTTCTTAATGATAATTTACTTATTGTATGATACATATGTAGTGCCCCGTGGCTTTGTGGTTAGTGTGTCGGACTGCTAAGCGAATGAGCCTGGTTTCGAATCCTGATCACAGCAACCTTCTTTTCAGGGGTACTGCCTCTTGCGAGGAACTGACAAAACCTCCAAGAATAACATTTGTCTCAAAAAAGTGCATCTCATGTAGCCGTTCGGACTCGGCGGTAAACTGTAGGTCCGTTCCATTCTTGCAGATTAACAAGACACACACAAGAATGGTTGATAGTATAAGTCACTAGGCCTTGGCTCCTTAAGAGCTGTCGCGCCAATAAATTTATTTATTTATTGAATTTACTTATAAAATGCTGAGTTCAAATTAATAATTTAACGCCGCATTTACAATCTAAAACAAAAACAAAAAACGAAAAATAATTCTGTTTATTTGTACATTTATCAAAAACAAATATAAAGAATTGTCGATAAAAAAAAAACGAAAGATAAAAACCAGGGACTAACCAGCACTTCATAAATCTAAAAACACACTTACTCAATCCTCATAAAATTCCTAGACTTTTTGTAGAAGTAGTAACAATCAATACAACAGACAAAGCAGACCTCATTACTCAAAGTGTTTAACTGGCTCCCGAATTCCTGATGATTTTTATGCACATAAATATTTTTGAAAGTACTGTAGATCAAAATCAGTTATTATTCATAAATTGCAATTTAAATCAAATCTCGCATAATGTAGGTGTTTATTGAAATTAAAATCAAAAAAACTATTTTTCCTAACGTTATTTGAACTAGGTATTAAATGTTTATTTATATATATTGTTTGCATTTGCAGCTTTATGTGCAATTAATTTTTGTTTTATATAAATTTATTTGTTAACTAACAAAACTGCCACATAAAATTTAGAAAATTTGTTTAATGTAAAATTTATTTCATTTAATTGTATAGAAAAAAAAAAGAATTTAAACTTCTAGTTAAATATAATTATGTAAAAAATACATGCATATTGCTTAAGATATTTGAATGCCTGTACACTTTGTATACACACCACATTATTATACACAGTTATTATTTGTTGTTGTTTCTTATTTTCTAAGCATAAACTAAAAAAATAAACCAATAATTATTGTAATTAAGTTAAACTAGACAAAACATACTTGCGTTTAGCCATTTACCATTGCGATCAACTAAAACTAAAAAAAAGAAGAGAACTTAAAAATTAACTATGTAATCTTTTTTGTTTCCAATTAATATTTTTTCTTTGTTTATTCTGCATTTTTAATCTACATTTACGACTAAAAATAATTTTTTTTAGTTTAACTTTTGATAGAGGAAATTGATGCAAAATTAGAACTATTATATTTACATTGTATGAATTATCACAATACTACTACTTTATAGTATTTGCTATATTTAAACTACTATTTTAGTTATTTTCCCTTATATGTTTGTATAAAATTATATTGAGCACATCAAAAGCAATGAAAAAAAAGAATATTTAAATGACTGATTTGTAGTTTTCTTAATTAAAAACAAAATAAAAACAATGAAAAAATAAAAAAAACGCTATTAATTAAAAATATTTTCAAACAAAATTTGTTTTTCTTTTTTATAATTTTATTTATGTGGGTAGGCTTTTTTTGCTTTTATTTAAATTTTTTTTTATTTTAAAACCGAACTTTGTTCATGCTTGTTGTAGTCTGGTAGTTTTTATTTTTATTTTTTTATAGTGAACAAGATTACTGCCAGGCAGTATGAATGACGCTGTGGTACATTTCCGAAGAAATTCAATTCAATGCGGGGTTAGTAGTAAAAAACTTTGCCCTTCAAAATTGAAGATATTAGCAAAGCTCTTCTTTGTGGATTCGTTTTTATCTAATTTCTGGTGAAATAACAATGAATTGTGGTTTTGAATAGTGTGCATCAGTGTTGCCTTTTGGATTATTCCATGTGGGTGTCATCTGTTCTATTAAGTATCTGACAGGATAATAACACAATAGTTGCTCGATTTTTCACTTTATGTCAGTTTATATGAATTAAATTGTTTAGTTGATAACTGCAGGGTATATAGAAACTTTCGTTAGATTTAATGCTGCATTTTCCTTGCCACCACAAGGTGTAACACCTTCTTATTTATAGTTCTCCTAAACCAATGCTTTCGAAATTGAAAGGGAAGAGACCTTAATATTGGACAAGGAAATTGACCGATAACTTTATTACAGATAAAACATCGTTCGTTCTTTCTGTGGACCGAGTTGGACACTATTTTAAAGTACTTCTCTAGGCCGAGAATATATTAGGTTGTAGATGAGACATGAGAAGTAGGATTCTAGAATCTTGCTAAAGTAGCCATAATTCCTCTTATAGTGTACGACATCATTTTCTTCTCAGAAAGTGATATTCAGGGATTTAAATATTATTCCTAGAATTTTTTGACAGTAAGCTTTGATTCGATTTGAATTTCTTTAACTTATTTTCACGTACACTTCCCTGATTTTCCGGTCAAAAGTCGGGATACTCCCTCGTTAACTTTCAGAGCCTATAAGTAATGGAATCTTAACGTCATATGTGCAACATGAGCGCTTTAAAACCTGCAAGTATTTTCGATCTAACTTAAGAACGATGGCATTCAAACAATTTGAAACACAAAGTGTAAAAAAACTACATGCTAGAAACAAAGACCGAATTCCCCCACTGTAGCTAAAACTGCCTTTAACCGTTATAATTACTTATTTTTCTGAGACACATCAAACATATTTTCAACACTAATGCTCTTGGGAATTGTCATTTTGAGAAACATTACATTATAATGGTTTTCAATTCTTCGTAAAAAGGAAGTGAGTGGCGGCGAACTAACGAAAATGAGACTGGGAATAATAAAAGAAAATATGAAAGCAGACATGGGTTACCCACAGTCACAGAATAATCAAAAACCGAGAACCCTGCCGACTTTTTTCGTGATCAATCGGTGAACCCCTTAGGTGGAGCTTTTGGGCATAGCAGAAAAATGGGAGAGTTGTGGTCCCAGTGAAGATCATAACAATCGCCGAATAAATTAGAAGAATAAGAAGATATGGGTATGAAAACCCATTATCTAAAATTGCTCAAAAATCAAGACCAAACTTGTCACAAATAGCGTTTACTTTTTGGAAACAGTTGTGCGTCTTTTATTTACTAATATTTCTTCTTTGGATAATTGTTTTTTTGGACAAACGTCGTTGAACTTAATCACAACAACATTACAGTGTTCTATGTTGATAAACGAAAGAGCTGATCACCAAACTTGAAAATAAACTCAACTTTCTTTTGCATGAAACTTTCCTTATGTTTGTCATTTCTTTATCATTTTTTTTCTAAGAAATACTCCTTAGTATTTAGAACAAAATTGGTACATATTTTTTTTAAATTAGCGGTACATACTTGATTTATTTTATTATAGTAGGTACTCATTTTTTTTTATTTCAGAACAGACTAAGACATTAGCAAAAAAAAAAACATAACAATATAATTAAGAACCAATAATTTATTTTATACGAGGAAGTCTGAAATCAAATGCCTTGAATAATAATATAATGTAAAAATTAAAAAAAATAATAAAAATAAAAAAATAAAATGTTAAAATAAAATACAATAAATTATAAAAAAAGCAACATTAATCAAATAAGAAATGAAGTAACTTAAATGTAAAAAGTATGTAATTTATGTATATAAACGCAAAGTGGAAACCAATTCAATTAGCAGCTTATTAATATAAAAAGTAAATACATTCATTATGTTTATACATTAATGTTATAATCATAAAAAAACATACTTGCAGAGGTGTTTTAGAATGCTTAGGATTTTCTTGTAAATATATATTTGTAGTTCACTGTTATAAAAAAAGGTAAATTGCACCACAACAAAATATCATTTTAATTGTATGTGTTTATAAAAAAAAGAATTATTTTTTGTTGTTAATAAAGCTTTTATTTTGGTTGAGTGTAGACATTTTATTGAAAGTGAGAGAAAATTCTGTAAAATCAACATACATAAGGGCATCTAATTAAGTTGCTTATACTTCATATTCTTATCCTTTTTCTGTCAGGGGGAGATACAATTATAGAAACAGAGCGTTACACAGATAATTATTGATTAAAAGTTTAAATACACAGGGTGTTCTATAATTCTTCAAGGATAAATTGAGAGTGGATCCGTGGGTATAGAAGAAATCTTTGGATTTTCGTTCGTGATACTTATTAACCGCTAAGAAGTTATAGCATTTCTTTTTCATTTCGCAAGTATCCCAAAAGTATGCACTTTTTCCACACCACCTTAAAGGTCTTGTGCCAGGTATGTCTTTTATGGAATGGTACCCTTAGGAGACCTTTTTAACGTTGTTTGATGGAATGAATGAAAGTGTGTATTTAAATAAATGAAAAAAATGAAATAAGTTTCAACGAAAGCCATTAATTACTAACGTGTTGATTTTTGTTTCTTGTCATTTTATGTATTGGAAATTTCGACAGAGTCTGCCATTGAGTAACACAAATAATTGAGCAGTGTAGTCCTGCCTCTCTTACTGCAACCTAAAGATAGAGAATGCAGTAGTTCATCGCATCGGGAGCTTGTTGAAATATAATCAATTTTCGGAAAACGTAATATTTTTTTTTATTAATATTTTTATATCTAATGCAAGTTTCATGGCCTAATATCTCCTTATATTATCTATTATTCTTGTGGAGCAGCAGTCAAAGTTTAATCAAAGAGCTTTTAGTGCAGATCTTTGTTTGGCCATTTAAAACGAAGAATACCTTATACATATAAAGAATATGGAATGCATTTCTTTTTGGGTTTCGTTTAAGATTTAAATTTGGAGTAGATTTAAATCATTTTTTGGAAATTATAATAGGAGAATATGGTTTTACAAGGTTTCTTCCACATATTTCAGTAGGTGTGGTTGAAGAATATTATACGTAGTTTACCCTTTTTGTATACATCCGAAGTTGAAACACAACCATTTCAAAAAAATAAACGTTGTCCAGACATTTTGTAAGTAAGTTGTGCGAATAATTTACCCTGGTTGCAACCTTACCTGTTTTTTTTTGTGACAAAAAATGTCTTTCTGCCTGTCCGTCCGTCTGTGTGTATTACGATCTGCAGTCAAAACGGCTAAAGTTATTAACTTCAAAATTGGCATGTGTGGTTGTTTTGACTTTCTTCAAGGGGGTTTTGCAATTTTATTTTAGAGCTTAAAATAACGGAACCTGTAGATAAATCTATGAAGTAGACACACTTACTAGCAATGGCTACGGAGGCCATCGGCTCAGACAATTACAAGACAAAACACAAGATGACATTGATACATAACAGAAGCGAAGATAGAAGGATAACGGAAAACAGAAAACACATAACACATGAAACACATTTGAATTGTTAAGGAAGATTTCACAAAAAAAAACACTTTAACTTCGTGAATAGTTCATGAAAAAATGGGCACGACTGGGTCGCACGTACTTGCTTTTATGTGCCTAATTACATTGGAAAGCAAGATCTTTGACAGAAAAAAATAACATTTGCGTTGAAAATAACACAGGGGTGGAATCGGCTAAGGTTATAGTTGATTGTTGATCATCAGATATAATGCTTTTGCTCCACGTAAGGTGATTATCAAAGTGATCATCACCTTTTTGCTATGGTTTGCGGGTGACATCTATTTAGTTGTCACCTTCTTACATTTGTGTATAAAATTTGTGGGAAAAATAAGTTATGTGGGCTTGAGTTCTATTATATTTCGATTTTTTTTATGAAAAATAGTGAAAATTCACATTTTAAGCAAAAACTGTAAAATGTAGTTATTTATACTTCAATGCAAACACAACGATAAAGGAGACAATTATAACAAAAGTTCAATTGCTTCAAACTTCAAACTAACTTAAGAAACAAAACAAATATGTTTACAAATATTACAACAAATTTTGTTGGCGGCCGATTTAACTCCAAGGAACTCACATACTGCTCCCGTTGATACTTTTAAGATACAATCATAATAATGTTAGCCCAGAGCTTGAGAGGGTATTGTAGGATCTGGCCAGCCCGGGATGCATTTCCATATACGCCGAGATCATCGAAATTTGTTTTTTGAATCCGTCCTTAATGAAAACAAACATTTTTCTTAATGTAAATATTTCAAGAAATATATACTTATGCACATATATTTTTGGAAAAAAAGTTGAACACAAAACAATTGAAACAAATTTTCACAACAAAACACAACAGCTGATCGATATGACATTTTATTTTGTGAGTGCTGCCAAGCACTAACAGTGTTTTAGCGGTCACCTTACGCAGAGCTAAGAAAAGTTGATAATCAAAATTGACCATTAAAACAGTGACAGTCAACTATCACCTTAGCCGATTCCACCCCAGTTTGAACTTATAAAAAAAGTATAATAACCCCAAGACTTAACGGTTTTTTCATAAAAATGAATTACGCAAATAACAAAGAATTTATGAAAACTGTAGGACCGGTTTTGATAAAATCCTGTTTTTTATTTTTAGTTTTTTTGAAAAAAAATTTCTTTTGAAATTTATGTTTGCAGTTTTTTAGAGTAAATGTAATTATAAAATTTAAAATAATTTTTTTTGATTAGTTTAAAAATATTAATTTTTCAAAAAAAAATTTTCAAAAATTAATATTAATTAGAAAAAAAAGTTATTAAAATTTTTCATATGCAGAATTAATTTAGTTACTTAGATCTTCTCAAATATAAAATTTGACAGAAATGCAAAAAGCAAAAAAAAACGGTTACATGAAAGAATAATACAACCCGTAAATTTGTTTCTAATCAAATGATAGCAAATACCAACAAAAAAATCGCCAAATTTTTTATCAAAATCGTTGGAGCCGTTTTCGAGAAAAATAAACTTTTCCTAAACGGTCATATGGCAGGTACTGTTATTTTTGGGCCTAAAAATAAAATTTCAATTTCCCCTCTGGGGAAAGTAAAAAATCATCAAAATCGCTGGAGCCGTTTTTGAGAAAAATAAGAATAATAAAAACCTTATTTTTCTCAAAACGGCTCCAGCGATTTTAATTTTTTTTTAATGAACTATTCACGAAGCTAAAGTGTTTTTTTGTGAAATCTTTGTTAAGAAAGCACCATTGTATATAAACTGTCAGCAGCCTATACAATGGAAAGCATCATCGTGTTGGCAAAACTAATATTAATGTAGACAGAAACAGTCTAGTCTAGAAACATATGAAATCCATCTGATAATGATTGATTGATCAATTAGAATAGATTCTAGATTTCTTTTTAGAAAATCGTCTGTACGGAAAAAATTAATGGTTCGCTTTAATATGCATTAACCTTAATTATATCTGTGCATTTTTGGGAAAAAAGATATAGATTACTTAAAAATGCCATTTGTTTTAAAAATAAAGGTCGAGAGTTCATTTAACTAAGCATTTTCGTAAATCCACGAAAGGTGGAGAAAAAAGAAGGTTTCTTCAGTAGAAAGATATTTTTAAGGAACATCAATTATTCCACACATTTTGGCGAAATAGAGTTAGTACACTAGGCCAACATAATAGATGATCGAAGATTAAAATTTGTACAATGTGGGCTATATGCTACCGTGTTAAATCCACTTGTAGGTTTTTTTTATCAGAAAGAGGCATTCGCAATCCAAAATTCTGAACAATGATTGATTAACTATTTTTTAATTAATTAAGTGACATCTTCAAAAAAACTACTTCATGAAACCTCTGTTTTATTAGATTTAACTTAAAAAATACAAGTTAATTTATATAACTAAAGAACTATTCCATTCATTAGGTTTGTTGAATTGCATTCTTGTATTTTAATAAAATATACTCATCAGTCCTACACGTCGTCAACTTCCAAAATCGAATGCGCATTTTCTATGTTTCGGTTTGAAAGGTAAAACAAATTAATCTTTTCATTGTTATGTTAATTAATCTACGATAAATTTATTTGTTTTGTTTAAATTTTATAGGCGTCATTTGCAAAAATTAAATTCAAGACTAAAAGTAAAATCTTATCGTATTCAAAATAGAGATATTTGATCTATTTGAACTTGCCAACTTGCACTCTAGTGCATTCTTTGTCCGAAATGCATTTAAAGCGTTTTAGGTCGATATATTGGTATCATTCTACTGGCAAACCAACCATTACCTGAATTGTTTAACAGAACTTTCTTATAATTTTTACACCTACCACAATATTTTACTCAGCTTTTAGTAAGGAATAATCATTTTCTTTTAAATAGCAATTTTATAATTCCATTCCTAAAGAATGGAAAGTTGGATAAAAAATTTAAGTGCCACAAACGCTAAACAAAAAAAATCATTTTTTATTTAATAATTCGACTATGAAATTGCATTACTAGTTTTTCCAAAAAAAAAAAAATACCCTTAAGGCTTAATTTAATTGGAATTAATAATTAAAAAAAAATCTTAGTATGTAAAATGTATCTACAATTAGTTTCAAAATGCTTTTTACTAAAGCTAAGCATAAGTATATTAATAAATTCTTTTGATTTAGTTTTTTTTTTTTGTAAATTAAATAAAAACTTAAAACAATTGCGTAATTAAAAAAAAAATTGTAAATAAAATCCAATTGGTAGATCCACCAAACTGTGTGTCATGTTGTCAGCAATTGTAACTACAATTTCTTAGTTATAAGAACATGTACATATAAAAAGAAATCTAGTGAAAATCAGCAGAATTAGATAGTTGAAAATTATTCGTAGCTAATTTTAATAATAATAAATATTATTTGTAATATAATGGTGCTCTTAGTTTGTATAAATTTAATATTAAATGTAGCTACATACATACATAACATTAAGATATTCAAGTTGTTTTAATTGAAAATGCATTCAACAGTGCATATTTGACTGAACATTTTAAATAAAATTTACTCAAATGAAATCTCTTAAATCTATTATTTTACTTGTGTGTAAATAATGAAACAATTGCATAAAATATGCATTTATTTAAAAGTTATTCAATAAAATTAAAAAAAAAAATAGTAATACATGTAAAAATGATAAACTGAAGTTAGATTTAAGAAATTAACACAGCAGATGAAAAGAACTATTTTACTAAGAATGAAATTAATTTTAAATTTTGAAAGTAATAAAATAAATAACGTAATAAGCAAAATGTATATTATAAAGCAAACTTATAGCTTTTTTACAAAAAAAAAGACACATTTGTTATGATTTTTTTTTATATAGCCAATGTTAGTGAATTTGATTTGTTCAATTATCCTTTAATACGATTGTGCATTCACATCTCTTAAAACAAAATACACACGAGCAACCTTCTCACCATACAACCGGATAAAAATAAAATAGAACATTTTCTACAAAACTTCTATTTAGAAAATATATAAATTTATCTAAAAGATAACTAAACACGCATTAAACAGACTTAAACTGCAACTGCTAAGAAAATTTAACAGAATAAAGAGAGAAAAATATTCAAAATGAAAATAACTGCCTAGTTACAAACACATTTATTATTATTATAATTAAAACATAAATATTATTGAAAATAAAAAAAGAGACTTTATTGTACAATATACACAATATATACAATTAAGTTTTCATTTTTTCCGATAGTTTTTTTTTTATTTTTATTTACAATGTGTTAACATAAGATGGAAAAGATATCGTGGAAATAATTGAACAAAAAAAGATTTTATTATAAAAAAAATGAAAGAAACTTTACTATACATTTATTATATTGAAAACAATTATACTAATAAAACGAAAGTACTATATTAGTTGATTTATTAACAACTGTTTCCTTTGTATTCTTATAAGCAGGTTCGCCCTTCTTCTGCCGTCCTGGACGATTAATTTGGTGGCGCTTTTCCTTTTATGTGTTTTATGGGTTTGGTATGAGTCTTTTTGATGGAAATCATGGAGGAAATTATCTTAAACTTATCAAGGCGGTTGCTATAAGACAAATAAGACAAACGTTAAGGCAATAGATTTATAGAATTAAATTTGACAATTACTATTGAAACATATGCCGTGATAAAACCAGAGTTCAAGATATTTTACGACACTTACTTGCCAGTGTCCCTACGATCACCAAGCTTGTTTCTAATCATTAAATTTTCAATAAGATTGACACGTTTAAGACTTTTACGTCCAAATCAACAGTTACAAAATTATCGAGGTTTTTGGCAAGTTTATTACCTTCGTTGCTATTGGTGTAAGATTAAAATCAGCCGTAACCTAATTTGTATCTTCGATTATTAGACTATAATAATGAAATGACGTTATTTAAACAGTTTTTATCTTCCCCGCAATCTGCCACAATCTTTGTGCGCCCAAACTGCCTGTCTTTGGGTATGTTAAAGAAGATATTATTTACCATCAAACTTAAAATCAACTTTGACGAAATCACGGAATTGTTCCAATATTTTTTTAACCCTTAAGCCCTTACCTACAGCCTCTTCATCAACGGATAAATGGCAGACAATTCATTTATTGTTTATTTATATTGGTTGGGATTGGTTTGCGAAGAAGTATTTTCGCTCAAAGCAACCTAAAGCGTACTGATCCACTTTTGACGATGTTCATATATCTATATCATATAGTAGGACTGGGATGATGAGGGTTTTATAAAAGGACACTTAAGTTGCCCGAAAGAGGGCTTTGCTACTAAACCGCTTTCTTATTTCGAAGAAGAAGGGATTGGCAAAACTTATTTTTAGTTTGATGTCAACGCTATCTTTAAGTTGAAAGCGGAGCCCAGATAGACAAAAGCTGCTTCAAAAGTATAGCTGTCTATCGTGATGATGTGTTCAAGACATCGTATTGTTGTCTCTTCTTGATGACAGCATACACTTGTTTTTGCCCTCATTGACTGCTAAACCCATCTTCGCTCCTTCCGTCTTAATACTCACAAAAGCGCTACTGACATCACGCTGAGTTGTTCCGATAATATCAATATCGTAGGCTTATGTATTTGGATGGACTTTTGAAAGATCACACCTTAGGTGTTGGCGTGAGAGTACTGCACTATTCTTTCAAGTTATGGTGTTGAAGAATTCGCATGACAGCGTATTGCCTTGTAATGGCAACGGTGACGGGTGCCGTCTTTACCGACCTTGGCGAAACAGCGTGCCTTTTCCATTGTCATTTTGCTCAGGCGCACAGGTTTGGCTTAATAAATACTGTCATACGCGGCTTCGAAAATTATGAAAATGTGGTGGGCACTGATTTGATGGCTACACGAGTTTTTCCTTTATTTTCTTTTATGTGATGTTAAGGAGACTGATACCTCGGTAGTAGCACAGTTCATAGGGTGTCCTTTTTGAAAGTTTAGGCAAGTAATTCTGAGGTTCCATTATCATCAGGCATACTTTCTTCTAAGCTACATATATATATACATATATTCCTTACGATTGATCCATACTTCTGACGAAGTCATCGCCTGCAGCTTTAAAGAGTTTGTTACTTTTTTTTGTATTATAATGCTTCCAACTGTGATAAACTCTTTCATGTTGTTGCTAAAACAATCCTTGTAAATTATCTTAAAAACACGTATTATTAATTTCTCTTATTTTTTTTTTTTATTTATTCCGTAAAACTATAACTTTTATAATATTATCAGTCATGTGAGTTTGCCTTATCAAATAGAATATTAATTATAAAAACCTTAAATATCTAATTTTTTGTTTAACAATATCAATTAGAAAGTGGGAGAATAATAAAATGTATTACATCTTATTTCTCGTTTACAACATTCGGGGAATTTCGCATCAGGATACAAAATCTTTCCCTCGGTGCATCCTTCGCGCATCTTTTGCTTCACACAATGCATAATTGCAGCATGTCCATTTTCATAACATGTAACCATGGCACATTCACCATTATGTTTCTTGGAGACTTCTCCTGTTTCCATTATCAATCCTTCACCGAGATGACACTTTCCAGGATGTTCTAAAAATAATAATAAAATTATTGAAATTGGTCAAAATTGTCATCAAATAGGAATTATTTAAGAACTTACGTGGATGTCTGAAAAGTCCTGCACGTATTGTTGCATTTGCTGATGCACAGAAAACAGCCAAAAGGATTGAAATAATAATTGTGGAATTCATTTTGATTTTTTTACTGAAATAAAAAAAAAATTATGTTTAAACAAAAAACAAAACACATTACAAAAGTGCAAGTGATTGAATTTAAAAGAATAAGCTTTATGCAATAAAATGAAAAAATATTTCAATTTAAAGGTTAATTTTTGTGTATCGAAGTGATTCTGATATAAAAACAAATATATGGGAATTTTCTTGATTTTTTTTTTCATCTTCGAGCAGGCAATCATTTTTAATGATTTTTTAAGCCTTTTTTATCAGATTTGACGATGATCGAGTGCAACATTCAATGACCTTTATTTATGAGTATCTTCCGATTCCTTTTGGAGATTTTAAGCAATTGTTTTAGAATTCCTTATACAAAGGCCAATAAATTGAAAGCCAGCCCAAAATAAATGACATGTCTCTTACAGGCAAAAAGTTAAATTTTTGTTTGGATTGTTTTTTTGCTACACTGGAAAAAAACACATTTAATATTTATATTTTTATATATCCTTGTCATTTAAAAAAAGAATATTTTGCTTCTTTTGTTTGTTAATTATTGATGTTCGAAATTTATTCACATAAATAAAATTTAAATGTTTGTTTGTATTATCAAAATGACAGCTTTTTACAAGATGCATATGAAAGCATTTACGGTACTTTTAACAAAATGACAATTCTTAAAAAAATGTCTGTCTGTTTGTTCCGGCTAATCTCGGAAATTGCTGCACTGATTTTGATCGGACATTCACTGGCTGACATCTTGTGTTCTAAGTAGTAACTTAGACTATTTTAAATTCCCAGTAAGTGGCGATGTGGTTGTTTTTTTTCGAAAATTCTTATTTATCGACGAATTTTTAGGGGACTTTCACAGACAGTATTAAGTTGTTTGGAACTAACAAGGACCTTCTGATAATTAAAACAGAAAAGAAAAAACTAATTCTTCGGTTATGACTTACGACTAATTTTTTTTTTTAAATATAGAAAATTCAGAAACCTGGGAAAAAAGTAATCCTTCCTGAAAATATATTTACGAAGGTCGAGCTCATTAAATTTAAGAATTTAGATAGGGAAACAGATAATTCTTTTTAACTCATTTTTGAAATTTAAAATGGGATTTTTTGAAGTGCATCTATGATTTTTTGTAAACTATGAAAAAAATTGTCATCTTTTATACATTGAACTAAAAAAATATTTTTAACTAATCAAATTGAAAAAAAAATTAAACAATTAAAAAAATTATTGAATTTGATTATTTAATAAACATTAAAATGCATGCTCTCTTAGCATGATCATTCCGTAGATTTTCTTTCCGTATATCGTATTACAGAGCTCTTAAACAATTACAAACTTTAAGATACATTAAAATTCTTGGGATTTGTTTTGTTTCTAGTTTAGGCTCAATTCGCTTGGCCTTGAAACAAAAGTGACGGAACTTTTAAACTTGGACTTTTAATGGAAAAATTCACTCTTGCACTTGCACTTTTAATTATCCTTGATCGTCTTAATATTGCAGTTTCGTACAAAATTATTAAAAATAAAAATATATATAAAAATAGAAATTAAATAATTACTCTGTGTTTTGGAAAATAGCGTCGAGTTATTTATTGTCTGGATAAATAGTTATGTAATCACAAAAAAAAAATTAACAAAAGATTGGAAAATTCTTTAAATATATTATTGCTTTTACTTTGTTTAACTGGAAACGTCTTCAGTAAGATACTTTGTGAGACTATACCACTTAAAATCCAGATCAGCTCTTATAAACACTCTCGATGTTTACAAAAACAAAAAATTGGCGCCACATAACGAAACGATTGATCTGCTTTACCACCGAATTGGTAGCAAAATTTTGTCAAGAAGATTCCCCCAAACAATTGCGGATTAGTCTAAAGTCGCGTGACGTCAATCATATCAGATCACCAGTCAGTAATCACCTTGACGCACACGAGTCTTATGCAAATTAGTCTCCAATACGGGCGCCCGTAAACATTTTGTGGTCCTGCAGCATTCTATGCAAATAAGGCCAGCCAACTCATCATCATCAGCTGTTTTTGTTTACCATTAACATACAAAACAGTATGAGTATGATGGTTTGTTGTTGGTGTAGTTTCTTATGGAATGCGGATAGATGGCGAAGCTTTTACGTTGTTGAAGTGTGAAAGCTTGACGAAAAAACACGAGTTGTGATTTCTAAGCTCGAAGTTTTTTTTAGGATGAATTTTAAACTGGGCTCTTGTGGCTGATTTATGGGTTTTGGATAGAGTTCTAGCGAAAAGTTACTGCGGTATTTGATATTTGGAACAATTTGCATAAATTGGTTAAATTATTCACCGGATCACTGGCACCGGCTAATTAATTGATCGTCTTAAAATTCGTTTTTATTTTTTTTTAAATTCGTACATAATTTTTTTATTACTTTTGTGAAAGCAATTTAATTACTTAAATCTTAAACTGACGCCAGTGAATTTTTTTTCCGAAATTTGTTTGTTATTATCAAAATAGTGCAACTTGGAGCGGGGTTGGGATGGACGTGGGAGTTAATATGTGTTTTTGGTTAATATGACACAGAACGTAGTCTGGTTTTGAAATGCCAGTCTAAATATTTGTATATTATTGTCATTTTATAGAAATTTTTTGTTTTGATGATATGAATTTGCCAAACGTAGATTTACTATTATTTTTGCAAAAAAATGAGTTTCTTTTTATAACTGGTTTTTAATGGAATTTAACTATTTGAATGTTCTTATTTATTTTATTATTTTGTTTACATTTTTATTTGAAGAGGAAAAATTTGGATCGACAAAAATTTGCAATTCAATCGAATAAGGCATTTTGGGAAGACCTTGCAATAATATATCGGGTTGTTGGTATTTCTATAAAAATACTCTAAATTAGTCGCAACAATTTAATAACTTTTTAATGATTTTTTTTCTATATAAATTGAATAAGTCAGCATACCTGATTTGATATTTGTTTTTGGATCCAAAATATCGGCATTTTGAATTCCTTATTTAAATTGGATTCAATAAAATGGTAACCAGAAATGTTGTATATAAATTTGAGACCAAACAATAAATAAGATCATTTGTGTAGGCAAAGAAAAAGAGAGCTTGTGTTCTCATTTAAAAAAATTAGTTCAGCTTGTTATACAAATTATTTTCTCCAGGCCAAACAATAAGATTCAAAGGGTACATGTAAGATGTAACTTAAATTTCGGAATAAAAAACTGTTTTGTCATTTTGTCTACTTTTTTATTATTAAAAAAATGAACTCCTCATTAAATCTTAGTATTCGAAGTCATTAACAAGATTCTCTATAAGACTTGTTAATCGAAACAATATCAGGCATAAGTATTTAAATGTAAAAAAAAAAATTGCAGTTTAATATAATAATACCAACTCACATATTGTAATTATTACTACTTCTAATTAGTATGGCTTCAACTTTTCAACTTTAAGTCTTCAAATTAGCCCATTAGATGCGTGTAGGACTATCGAGCGGAGGATCCCAAGCTCAATACTTGTACGTTTTTCAAGTAAATTAAAAATATCTTTTCAATTGAAATAAAATTAAAAATGTATTTTTTCAGAAAGTCCTCGAACAGATTCAATAAAAAGAATAAACATAATGTAGTGTGCTGAAAATAAGAACATTTAAAATCTTTTCCATAGATAAATCTACGAAGGGATACACGAGGCAGTCAACTTAGGGCATCGGGTCATACAATTATAAATTAATTATACAAGTCACACAAGATGATATTGATAAAGACAGAAAGACATACAGAAACTGAAGAAAGAAAGAACATAAAACAGAAAACACACTCCAAATGCACCCGGTTAGTTAAGTTAAGCCCCTACATTTCACTACAAACCACGCGCAACGATGCTTGATTTCGCTGATCTATCGGGAAGGGTTTATCAGGCCGTTGACCTATAATAATTTGTTTTTTATTCAGCTGTGTCAATTTCCATACGCATAACATCTTAAAGAAACTATTATTTTGCTGAATCAATAGTACTTCGCACTAAGCGACTGCTTCGTTTACGTAAAGCTTTTATAAAGCCTTATTTAAATTATTTCATTAAGCTTGTGAGAAAAGTTTTTATGGAGATAAACGGACTATAATCTGTTTAGTAAAAATTGTCAGTGCAGGGCTTATGGTCGAGCTTTTTTCAAAACAGGTGCACCTGTGTATATTATCACGACACTGAATTCAGAAAAATTCTACTGAAAACGATGCCACTGACTGACGTACATGAATTGTGTGTATCTGTTTAAAAAAAACTCGTACACTCCACCAGGACCGATCTCCTTCAACGTCGATGGAATGATGAATAATGGTCGTTTACTTACTTCTACTATAGTAGTGCCCTGTGGCTTAGTGGTTAGTCTTTTGGACTGCTAAGGAAATGAGCCTAGGTTAAAATCCCGATCATAGCCACCTTCTTTTCCGGGAACTGACAAAACCTCGAGGAGTAAAATTTGTCTCGAAAAAGTGCATCTCATATAGCCGTTCGGACTCGGCGGTAAACCGTTCGTTTCTTGCA
Organism: Platycheirus rosarum; assembly: GCA_963971375.1. Taxonomy (NCBI): domain Eukaryota; kingdom Metazoa; phylum Arthropoda; class Insecta; order Diptera; family Syrphidae; genus Platycheirus; species Platycheirus rosarum. The sequence continues at coordinate 26,152,087 of OZ020508.1, forward strand.
GTTTAACAAACAACACACACACAGGAATGGTTGAGAGTACAAGTCACTAGGCCTGGGCTCATTAAGGAGCTGTCGGGCCAATAAATGTATGCAATGTATGTATGTACTTACTTCTTTATCTACGTTCTACCTACCCTCGCTCTGTGAATTGAAAAAAAATTTATTCTACCAACAGAGTTACTTTGCCAATTGAAAACAGTACTCTATAGCTTTCCGTTTTAAAGCTTTTGAGAACAAATTTAGTTGAGTGAGAGGGTATGTGTTGTTGTTTTTGTAATACTAATAGTTGAAAATCGTTAAAACGCAGTTACATTTTGTTGGCTTTTGGTATTTTAGTAGAAATAAGTTATTTTATCGAAGTTTACAAAGTGCTTTATGTGATCATATTCGGAAAAGTGTTGTGACGTAATATTAAGCATTAATAAAAGTGATTAATAAATATAAATATATATAGTATTTATATATATAGTGAACCTAAATTGGTTTAAATTGTGTTTAAACTGTGAAGTGCTAATGTTTTAAATAAAAAGTGAATGTATATTTTTTTTTAATTAATAGTATCTTATGTATTGAATTGTATTCAGCAAGTGGTAGCCCTACGCACATTGCTCTCCAGTTTGCGACGACTTATAATGACAAGTACGGAACTCTGTTAGAACTTTTAATTGAAACAGAAATATGCAAGCCAAATCAAATAGACTGAGAGGCAAACGTCACATTTTCCTTGTACTGACAATTTTTTATTGAACAGACTAGTATTCTTTCTATTCGTGAATATAAGAATGGGTACGACTGGGTCGCTCGTACTTGCTCTTATGTGCCCAATTACATCTTTGACAGAAACAATTAACAATTACGTTGAAAATAACACAGTTTGAACTTATAAAAAGTGTCAAAACCATCATACCTAACGGTTTTTAGTAAAAGTGAATTAAGCCACCATACGTCTAAAATAACAAAGAATTTGAGAAAAAAAGGATTTCGAAAATTGTAGGACCGGTTTTGATAAAATCCTGTTTTTTATTTTTAGTTTTTTTGAAAAAATTGTTTTGTTTGTAATGTTGTTATGCAGTTTTATAAAATTTATTAATTTACACCTGATTTTAAAATCTTAAATGTTTTTTTATAAGTTTTAAAAATATTTAGTTTTCGAAAAAAAAAAATTAAAAAGAAATTTTAAATAAAAAGAAATGTTTTCAAAATGTTTGTAAGTAGAATTAATTTGGATACTTGGATCTTTTAAAACATAAAATTTTAATGAAATTCATTGAGCGGTTACTAAGAAAGACGAAAATTAAAAAAAAAAAACGTTATATGAAAGGTACCGTAAATAGACTTTTCCGGTAAATTAGCTATCAGCTAATACCAACAAAAAAAATTTTAATTTTAATGACAATTTTTGTTACTTTTTTCTGTTACTTTTTTCTGTCAAAGATCTTGCTTTCCTAAGTAATTAGGGACGTGCGACGAAGTCCTGCCCATTTTTTTAAGTTGTTTAAAGACATACATACATATCTATACAATATACATATTTATATAAAATGCGAATTTGTTGTTTCATAGAGCCTGGGAAAATTACTTGTTCCTGTAAGGTAAATATGTATTTATATCTTTTTTTATTTTCATTGACTCTTCTAACCAAATCTTGTATTTTAAAGGTTTTCAGCTCAGCAGCTTAAGATCTTAATTGGGCATGATTCCAAATAACGTATATCGAGTTAATCACGCAGACAATGTGAATACAAAAATAAGCAAAAGCTGAAAAACTCAAAAATGATACGCGAATCATTTTCACTCCCACCACGTTCGACCGTCACCCAAAGAAAATGCATGGCTTAATTCAAGCTTACCTCTGTTATCAAAGAGGTAAATGTTCTTTTTATAAAGTCAATCCTACTGAGCAAAACCGGAAAAAGTTCAAACAAGCCAGATAGGCCGTAACGCCCATATTCGATAGACGAAATTTTTACATGAACAAAAATAAATAAATAAATAAAGTCTTATGCAAAGGCATCGAGAGATAGGCGTCGCGACGCGTCGGTGGTCATGCTGCCTGCAACCGCCCTGGGTCACTTTAGGATTGTGATCCGAAGAAGAGGGTTGTATTTCACTTTCGAAACCTTATATTTGTTGTTTGGATTTAATTAGCACGTCGATTTGGACTCTATTCCACTATCTACAAACTTTCTCTTATTATTTTTCCAGTAGCTCTCACCGTTTCAGAGACATACGTGAAAAACAAAAATATGTGACCGTTGACCTTGGATGAAAAACAAAGCACAAGTGGGATCGATGGAGACTTTTGAGTTTTGACATAGTATTTGTGATACCGTTTTCAAGACCTGGTCAAAAATTCAGATTTTTGGGAATTAATGCAAACTGAATGTGTTTGGGCTTTTTTGTTGTGACCAAAGTTAGGAAGATCTCGACATGAGTACTATGAGTACATCATAAATCCGCTATTCCAAATATTTAGTATTCCCGCTATTTTTCTGAAGAGGTGTTCTTCAAACAATCGGTGACACCACCTGTAAGCCGATAAATAAAAATTATGTCAAACACATCTTTATGAACTACAAGGGGTGTAAATTAATAATGGCTGCCTTGGTATTCTCCAAAGGTGGCCTCAAAAGAAACTGAAAGCTGAACGAAAAAAAACTCAGTATTGGCTGTTGTCATCTATTTAAGAATGTAAAGAACGAAACCGATAAAAGAAAGTTTAAAAGGAATTAAAATAGGAGAGATTTTGTCGAAACCTCGCTGAAATCTGTAGTGATGACGTTACCATTTTCCAATGAAGGGAGTGATAATGTGACGAACTGAAAAAGGTTAGTATAGTGTTAGACTGATATAGGATATTAGAGATTTGCATTGGAAAGGAAGTATTTCATATGGAATGCTTTTGATGAGTTTAGGGTTATGAAAATTTTTAGTGATGGATGGATTTTTAGAAAGTATGTAATAATCGTTGAGCCGTCAAATGTATACGATTTTTTATCGTTATTTTTTTTCATTTGAGAAGAATTTTTTCAATTTGACTTTTTTCCTCAAAAAGCTTACAAACAATCCTAGCTTTTTGCAGTTGTAGTGCAGCAGTACAAATCGTATGATATTAAAGTAGAGTTTGTGTTTTAAAAATGCAGTTTCATTTACCCTAGACAAACGAAGCCAAAGACTTCAATCTTTGCCACCTTAAGAATAAGAAAATTGTTGTTTTTTTTTTAGAAATACATCCGGTCCTAAGAAAGTGCGAATCACTACAACAGTAAGCTTTGCCTTCGAAAGGGGTATGTCTTTTAGCAAAAAATTAAATTTATAGCTTAGCTTACTTGTTTCATGTTTTTTAATAAAAAGCGGTCTCAATTTAAAATTTTATATTCTTTATTTAAATTAATTTAATTTAATCGTATCAGTCGTGCGTGTAAATTATGTCTAAATAATTTACACACGTTTTAAATACTTATGTAATGAGACCTTATTCAATTAATTGTAAGTGAATTCTAATAGGATCACGAATAATAATGATCCTTGCACATTATTTCACGCTTACAACATTCTGGATATGGAGCATCTGGTTGCAAAACTTTTCCCTCCACACACCCTTCACGCATCTTTTGTGGCACACATTTCATTATTGATGCATGCTCATTGTCATAGCATGTAACCATTGCACATTCGCCATTGTGCTTCCTTGAGATTTCTCCTTTTTCAAGGACCAAGCCCTCACCGAAATGACATTTTCCAAGATGTTCTTAAAAAAAAAAAGAATTTAACATAAAACGAATTTTAAGATAAATATTTTAAAGTTTCTGTGATGCTTACCTGGATGTCTGAAGACACCTCCTGAAACTCTACCATCAACTGTTGAGCACAACACTAACAACATTGAAATGATGATAATTGATTTCATTATGAATGGGATTTTTTTTGTACTGAAATAAAATTAAAAGTGTTAAAAATTATTTTTCTTTTAAATAAAATTGAGGTCGTTTTAATGAATAGCTTTCAAGGAATCGCAATTAATCACATTTTTCAAGTTTAGAATACATTTATTTAATTTTGTTGGTGTTACCCTACAAAAAAATTAAATAAATGTTGTGGCACACCTAAAGAGTAAAGAACAAAAAAATGTCCTTATACAAACTGCGGGGGTTCATTGCCACAAGTTGGAAATGAAATTATCGAGACTCAAATAAAATAACCACTTTAAGAATTCTTGAACCGTTTTATGTGACCCAGAAATTGTGATTTACTTTTATGATTCATTTTTTTTTTTATCGGAAATAAAATATTATTTACGATTGATGATACAATGTCATGCAATGGATGCAATATATCTTAACAAATACCAATTATTGTAAGATACATTTTAAGTAACCAATGCCAAAAAAGAAAACATTGAATTCAAGGAATATTATTCACCCTAAAAGCAAAAAATTAATGCATCCATTGACCTTTTAGTAAATTCCTTTGCACTCTTGATTAAGTACTGAACCTGATTGTCAAGAAATGCTGAAACAGCGTTAATTGAATTTCAGCCGTAAGTTCACATGATGACATTTTAGCCTTGAGTTTGGCAATACTTTTTATCGTTTGTTTAAAGGAGCAGAACGGTTTAAGATATTCGTCTGACTCTGATAAAAAGCGAATTGAAATTCATGATCATGGATTAATTTATGACTTTGATTTTTTATATTAAAACAAATTTTATATAAAGTTCTTCGTTATGTGTTCTATTTACGTCAGTATTATGTAAATAAATCTAATATCTAACAGGTTGATATGTTTTAAATGAACCTTTTTAACATCCGCATTTGAGTTTATTTGGAGTTATATGTCTGACACGTTTTTATTGTTTCCATATTTAACTGAGGTTTTTATGTGATGACAAGATTAAAAACATATAAGCATTAATAAGTAAATTATACAAAAATGTCTTGTATTTAAGTACAAAATCGTGAAAATGTTAAAGCTTAAGTTAAGTGGTAAATCTGGTCTTAAGTTCACATGAAATTTAATTTTATTTATTTAAACACGTTTAGAAAAAAAATATCTCAATAAATCATTGAATGCTCAAACAATTTTAAAGGAATCAACACACCGCATTTTTTAAATGCTTTCCCGAATATACTATTTCAAAATTATATTCACTTCAAACTATATATGTATATATTTAAAAATATAATTACTTTTCTTTTGAGGATGCAGTTCACTTTTACAATATTTTAACTTCAAAAATATGATTTACACTTTCTTTTTTAATTTTTTTAAACAATATCAGTAAGCAACTTTGCTGAACTAATGCTCCTTATAGACTTGGTGCGGTCTTTTAAACAATTTTAAATTTTTTGAACAATAACAAAATATACATAAACAGAAACACGATCCCCCTTTAACCTGACCAAAAAATACTGGGTAGAAAAAAATCCTCCTAAAATTTGTAATGCTTTAGAATTGTGACGTCAATATCTTGTTTGAAAAAGTCAACCTTGATGCATAAATTAGAATTAAACATATTATAAACACTGTATTAACAAAACAAAAAAAGTCAATCCTGTGGCATTCCATGATGATTTAGCAAACCAACTCATCATCAGCTGTAGTAGTGGTTTGTTGATGTTTTTTTTTTTTTAAATATTCTCAATATTTCGTTAAGGGTGGAATCTGGAATGCGGATGAATGACTGAAGCTTTGGTTAAAGCTTGAAAAACTTATAGACACTAGCCTCCGTCTAACCCGCGACGAGACGGCAATACGGTGTTAGCGGTGCCATAACTAATTTGATTAATAATTCATTAATGACTGGTTTTTTTTAAATTTTAATATATTTTTATATTTTGTATTTTCTTGCCTTTTGGTTTTTTCCTCGCATACTTAGGAATAAATTAGGGTATCTAGAAATTCCTGTTGGGTATGCGATATTTTACCATTTAGGGGCAGAAATAGGTACCTACATATACAAATATATATTTTTTTATTTTTGGCTGCCAGAACATCACTTTCGAGAACATTTTGATATGTAAGCATTCAAAACCAATGTTAATCGACACCTCCTATCCTTCCCCTACCTATCTTCCTAATGCCGAGCTGTGCATTGTACATGTGCTCTACATTAAAAGGGAAACAAAAATAAACCCTTGTTTGCGCGCTAATTATAAAAAAAAGTGTTTCTTAAGGGTCTTAACTTTTTTCATGGGCTATAGACCCAATATGTTTGTTAAAATTTATATGCTTTGTTTATATTATAAAAATAATAATTTGAAAATGTAATGTAAACATATAGAAGTAACATGTCCACCACGTGATACAATTCATCGGAGTGTGCATAACACATAATTGGCATAAAAGAAGAAGAAATCCAAAAATGTCCACCAAGTGAGTTCTTTTAATATTTTCCAATATGTTCGCAAATTCATTAACCTTAAGATGTTTAATTATACCCCTTAAAAAATTGGTGCTTTTAGCATCAAGGTATTTACGTAAACTCATGTCGGTCGAATACAAATTCGCTCTCAAAATAAAATGGAAAAATCGAGTTAAAATAGCATAGATGATTTTTCCTACATTCATAGGTATATGTATAGAGCTTTTTAAGCCTTTCTATGTTATAAGAGAAGCAAGTTCTTAAGAAATAGCTAAAATATTATAATGGTTTTCCAACACTACCAGCAAATTTATTTGGAAAAATGACGGGATTTATATACATGACTAGTGAGACCACCTGTACGCAAAATGACAAATACAGTACGTAAATTTGGAGCCATGTAACTTGTAACGAAGCGATAGCTCAAAATCACGAGAATGTACGTAAATTGAAGCGAAGAATTATTGTTGAGCGTGAAATCTTCACCAACGACATGAAAAGAACAAAGAAAACGTTCTGTTTGTTTCTCGAAATTCGATTGTTTTTATTTGATAGTTCCCATCACTAGAAATAGATAGTTGCCATCACTGCGCTCAATTGCTATTTGTGTAATACTTTTATAGTATTCGTTGGTTCCTTGTACCGCCCTTAGTTCATTAAGTTAGGTTAGGTTATTCGCAAAATTATTCCGTACGTTCTCTCCTTAGCAGGCACAACGAACCGTTGAAGGCATATGTTCCCTGATCAACCAGATTTGAAGCGGTTTCTACTCGCTGGGGCCTGAACCACAAAACTACAATTTAGCAATTTTTTTTTAGCAAATATACTTATATGATCGTTAATTCTGTAGTTGTGTGCACACCCGAGGCAACAAAGAGAAACCAAAATAAAGTGAGTGTATATTACTTATCCATTGACGACCATGTAAGTGACATTTTTGGTCATAATTCCGGTTCTAGACATCGGACAGCAAATAGATTTCTTATATGCTCTCTCCAAACATGTCCTTTGTCCTAAGATCTCCTAACAATTTCATTCAAATCAATCGAGCCGAAAAAAAGTGGGTGCGCAAAAAACATAATTTTGATTGTTCTTTATAATTATATACATAGATAATTCAAAAATCGAAATTCAAGCACATTAAAAAAAAAATACAAAAATCGATTACCTGTTTTCAATATATTTATTGCTTTTATTTTATTTTTTTAATTATTAAAAATACAAACAAGTTATTCGAAAGAATTTTAATGTGAAATAACTTACCTAAACTTTCCAGAATACTAATTTTGATTGTAATCGGTTAACTACTTCTCGAGAAAGTCGAAGAAAAAAAACGATCCTATGAGAGATACCATTTAACATAATTTACACCTACAATAGTGCACTTTTTTACATAAACACTTTTGGAGCCGTTTTCGACAATATGGCAGGTATCGTTAATATTCCAGATAAAAAAATTAAAAATCCTCTGTAGAATGTCAAATTAACCATATGTCTTAAATTTGAAGATGATTAGCTCAACCGTTTAGGCTGTAGTCCAAAATACATACCTTACAGACAGAAGGACGGAATTTCGCCATCTTAATGTCAAGCTTGATTGTTATCTCATTTTTTTTGATTAAACAATTTGTTTCAATATTAATATTGATATTTTACCTAGAACTTGTACATACTGTTTTATGTTTGTTTATAATGCCGTTTAGAATGACTGTCAAAAGCCACGACAGCCAGTTGTCAAATGGGACTCACACAACTACAAAAAAAAAAAAAATCTATCTCCTATCATATTCCTTTTTACAAGAAAAATCTAAAATTTGAGATCAATTCTGAAAATTAAAAATTAATTCGTTATGAGTCAAGCACAGGTCAAAGTCAAAGTTTTGGCTGGCTTTAGCGCTATGTTTTGCTTAATATGTTGATGTTGGGTGTCTCATCTTGATGACAGCATATACCTGGGGCCGAATTACCCCATCAGTTATCAAGCAATAAGTGACTGAATTATATGTGTTTGGCATTACCGCTTACGTTATCGAGCATTCTAATACCTTTTTTTGACATTTTCACTTCAGTCATCGAGCAGATTTTCATTCGATAGATAAAGTGCTCACTGATGGATACCTTAACGAAAATATATGAACTTTTAGTATGTTGTTGTTTGTTAAACATTTTCCTCTCAAAATTTCATAAATATTACCGTCGTTTGATAAATATAAATCATTTTTCATATTGAATTACTTCCAAAATGTTTTACAATTAAATTCATTTATCTAAGACAAAATTTATCCTAAAGACATCTGTTAGCCAATAGAGAAATCAATATACACCATGAAGTTGAATATAACTAGTACAATTTATAAAAGTTAAACGATACGTCAGACTACGAATGCCATCATCCTAAATTGGTTACTCGTACATTCGATCACTGATGGCACTCACTCACTCGTTCATTGAAGCGTAATTCGGCCCTTGGTTTTGCCGTCATTGAAAGATATTCCAAACTTTCAAATTACTCTAGATAGCTCGCCTCTCTAAATGCTGCAATGAACGGCTTTAAAAGAAATTTAAAAGAAAATTAAGGTCAACATGAAAGCCTTTAATCGATTTTTGTGACTTTTTATTGTTCGAATAAAAATTGCATTGAGTGAAATAATTTAAACGCCATTTTATTTCGAAATACCTACATCTTCTTGAATATCATTTTTGATATTAATCGGATCACCAGTTTTTGAGAAAAAACGGTCCTATGGGAGGTACTGTTTTTAGCCCACTATATTACATTTTTTTCACCAAAATATAACAGGTACCGTTAATTTGTGAGCCAAAAAAAAAATAAAACTACTCTGTAGATTGTCCAAATAACCTTAAGTTCTAAATTTGAAGATGATTGGCCCAACCGTTTAGGGTACAGTCCAAAATACATCCGTACTGATAGACAGACAGGCGGACAGAATTTTGCCAGTAACTCTTATTATATGTTTCTCTATCACCGTAATTTTTTTTGCACGAATGCATTATAGTACCTATAATCGCAGGTAAAAAGATGTATAAAAATAAAATCATAACTAAACATGAAATAAATTAAGATAAGTTTCTTCAAGAACTTGCAGAAAGTTTCCTAATATTCATGATTTTATCAATTTTAAAATATCTATGCAGAAAAATTATATTATTATAACTACGGCTGTTAAGAAGCAGCGAAAAAAACTTCCTTGCTAAAATTTATATTCTAAAAATATGAGTCTAGACCAAAGTCCAAACACAGAAGTAAACACATCACAAAGCAAAAAAAAAATCAACTAGAATTTTCTGGCTTAAGCTATTTAGCATAATTTACTTTATAGTTTTTGACATATTAAACTATACATACTTAAGTTAGGAGGGGTCCACTTTTAGTCACTACTAAACGCTATGAGCAATATGAATTATATATGAATTAGGTTTCAAAAATTTAAATTCTTTATCAGAAGGACTTTATAAACCTGGATGACGTAGAGCCTAGAAACATTTGAACACTTTCATAATCTGCTTGTAAAAACCTTAAATGGAGCTTTCCCTTTTCTTAATTAAATTAATAAAAAATAACTGTATCCATATAAAACCTTCATTTGCTCCTTAATTTATTTATCGTTATTGATTGAGATATTTATGTATATTTTATTTACGTATCTAAAAAAATACACATAAGTATCGGGCAATATACTCATAATTTCTCAGGGTTCTTATATAATTAATACTTTTTTTTAAATACATTATTTTTCTCTTAAAAGTAAACAAAAACATAAAATAAAATACCCCTACCTTGATTTGTGGTTTAAAATAATAACGAGCTCTTATGGCGTTCTAATAAAAATAATGGATATTTTTAAATACTGCCCACCAAGCCCACGAAAAATGACTAATTTTTGTTGTTGGTATATTCTTCTATTATTTATTAAACCATCATAACTATGCAAATGACAAAAACAGTCACTGACCATTGGCGTCAGCCAAATATTTGATGATTCACTAAGCGGCTCGAATCTAACCTGCCAACAATATTACATCTGCCGAAGTTTACCTACAATCGATCAATGAATAATAGAATATGTTTGTAAGTCCAAATTATCATAAATGGTTAAAAATTTACGACATATTCAAAGATACCGGTTCGAGGCGGTTTTCTGCGCGCTTATGCTAAGCTTGAATCCCAAAAAAACGCGACTAAGTTTCTGCCATCCATCCGCATTCCACTTCAGTTAAGTATGAAGTGTCATACTGGCTCAAGATTGTAAACAAACAATTGCGGTTGGTAAATGTCAAATTTGAATTTGAAGAGTATTTAATTGTTTAAATCTTTTGATTAATGTGAAATCGAAACGTCTTGCATTGTTATTGGGCGCCAATTAACACTCATTAATCAAACATGATGACGGTTTATATGAACTCACGGTTATATTATAAGATGCGGTTGTTATGTCCCAGAATTCGTTTTCGTATTATGCAGATTATTAGTCGTATAAATTAGTTTGTGACGTCTGAGAAACTGAAATGCGTTTATAAGACCTGCTCTGGTTAAACGATATTATTATCGAAAATTCGTCTAAAGAGCAACACTGGAAAAGTTGAATTGCAGTCTTGAGATACATTTAAAAACGTGCAGAAGGTTTTCGTGATATTGGTGTTTAAATAAGAGAATTAATTTAAGTGAACATTAATTTTGTTTAAACAATTTTAAAAAAGTGAAAGAATAATATAAAACTATTTGCAATAATTGCAAAGTTCAAAGTGGTACATATATTTTAACATAAGTTGAGTGATATTCAAAATTAACGAAAGGTGAGAAAATAAAAAATTATTGGAAAATAATAGTTAAGAAATTTTTGTTAGAAGTTAGAAATTTTTGAAAAAAAAATTGAACAATTTCCGCACGAATAAATCAATTTTTTTTTATATAATAAGAACGCGCGATAGGTTTTGTTTTTTCTGCCCTTAATATGTTAATACACCGTGCGAGCATTAGGTAAATAGGGAAGGATGTAAAAGGAGAAATTCTGCATATCAAAATAGGAGGGAAAAACCGATCTAGACAAAGCGTTCCACATTCGTGTGGTGCGACTAAAGAAAGAGTATCTGTACTTGACAGTACATCCGAAGTTGGGCTCAATGGTAAACTGATGGGCGTTCCTAGTAGTGCGAGTATTACTGTTGAATCCTTTCAGGGGAGGCCAACGTTTGCTTACAACAGAAATGTATTTGTAACAATTTTATTTAATTAAATGTTTAAAGATTTTACTTCCGCCAAAATGTGCATTCTCTTCCTTGATAAGATACAGCTAAATAAAAAAATCCATACTAGCAGATTAAATTTTACATTTCCCAAGAGCTTATACGAAATAAGTTTTTTTTTAAATTGTTAAACAAGAACGCACATTTTTTTGTCCCAGTAAAATATTCAATTTTATTTGATTTGGTTCTTTTAAAATGCACTATTCCTTTGATAATTGGACTGGAACTGGTAAAAATTGTGATCCACTTTAGGGCAAGTTCAAGGTGACTTTATGCCATTGAGCATATCAATCAAGAATCTAAAACTTCCCTTAAGGATGTATTCGCTAGCTATTCGGAAAATAATGGAGAACCCGATAACAAGCCTCGGAAATAACCAGATTAAACGACGACGAAACAAGCAGCGCCAACGGCTAAACGACTTTAAAATGTTGTCACGGAACGTCAGAGCTCAAAGTACACATTAGCTAGTCGATGTCCTGGCCACAAATGTATATGTATAACATTACTACAAAAAAATGAGAAGTCTAGGGAATTGTGGTTTGCAGAAAAAAGAATATAACTTAGCTAATTACTTATTGATTAGATATCTACGCTTAGGAAAGTGGTGGAAAAAAGTCTGGAATTTAATATTCCAGCATACCATCTTCTTACAAGTTTTAAAATCACCTACGATAGTATAGCCAGGTTAGAACTTTATAAGGTTATGAGAGAATTCGGCATACCAAATAAATTGGCACAATTTTGAAGGATGACTATGACCTACATTACAAGTCAAGTCAAAGTATCCTCTTCAATCTGGCATTTAGAAAGCAATCTGTTCCGTGACTCTAGCACGTCAACCAACAGGAGGGACTATCGTCCCCAAGTCCTGACAAATGACTGCATATTAATGAAAGAAAAACCAAGTACATACATTGTAGCTGCGTCTGCGAGAACTGTTGGTATAACAATCAGGATAGTGGAGCATGAATTTGAAGGAGTGCAGTACTTTAACACATATGGCCTAACCATCACAAGCTTGCGCCAATTCTTTCTCGTATACCTAGAATCCCTTGACAAAGGAAATAGTTTCATATATCTGGAAAGTTTATTTTCAACATCCAGTCATACCAATATTGCTGCATCTTGTCGAAATCATGCTGCAAGAAAATTCGGATGAACTATAAGACCAGTTTTCAAGGCGATTAAATCGCTGGCTTACGCAATTGCAGGAGGTTGATTCCCTAGCCAAACTATTTACCTACAAAACAATATTCGAAAAGTGCAAGAAACTCGGCCCGTTCTTTTTGGCCTTGGGGCGTTTACAAGATGTTCGTCATGGAACGCTGTAAAACTAAGATTTTCAGATTCTATTTCGAAGCTATAAATGATTCAGCAGAGCTCTATTCTCCAGTCATTAGTTGACGATATACACTTGCAAAGATTCTGTCAGTTCAAATCGATTTCTTCTATATATTTCAAGTTAGTCAAAATCACTCGTGCCCCCCCCCCTCCCCCTTTTCTTGCAGAAACTTTTAAATTTAAAGTGGCTATTTAGTCGACAATCTCGACATACTCTATTTGTTGGTTTCCAAAATGTTTCAAAATGTTTAGTCATACTCGTACACAAAAAATAAACTTGACTAAACATTTTGATTTACTTGGATGAACGTACAAATTATTTGTGCTCAACTAATTAAGTACATATGTACATAAACATATGTATTTTACTAAAGTCACAATTTAGCTTATCAGCCTATCTTCAATCATACCAATTTTACAGCAAATTGAACTTAAACATCATCAATCATCATTCTATAAATCTAAGGAAGCGTATTGGACATGAATCGGGCGATCATACATATTTATAAAAACTAGAACCGCCCATGCTCGAAATTCGAGCACATACTTAAGTGTTTCGTGTATATGAATATTGTCATACGTTTTAACATTTTTACTTAATTTTATCTGAATCAAGTTTTTCTTTGATTGTCTATTAATATTTCACCTTCATCTTCGATTTATGGTTATGGCATAATATAAACATATTTGAAGTCTCTTAATAAATTATGTATAACGAAATGGCAATTAAGTCGATGAACACTTAATTTTAAACTAAATAAATAATTTGGAATGAATACGTACATATCCTCAATTAATCATTACACCGGAAATACTAAACAAAAATTAAAGAAAAATAAATTCTGCAAATCTAAGCGAGGATACCATTCGTTTGATGAATATATCATGAAGTTCCGTTAAGTACGTACAGAGAAAAGCGTACGACAAAATTCATGTTCACGTATTAGTGTATAGATGGCCAACAGCAGAGGCCCAAGAACAGATCCCTGCGGAACTCCTGAAGAACGATTTAGCGAACAAGATTTTTTCACCAATCAATTTTGCTTATGAGTTTGAAAACCTAAACGGTTTTGTTTTCAGCTTAAAAATTTGTTTGCATTTGAGAAAATTTAAATCTGCTTGTAAAGAACTTTTTCAAATACTTTTGATAAAAACGTCAAAATTGATATACAAAGGTCCAAACTCGGGGGAGATACGCCGTTAGCTGGTTTTCTTAAAGACCAGTATAACTTTCAATAATTCCCAAGAGGATGGAAAATTCAATTTAGTTAAGATAGTATTGATATATGATATATGTATATGAATGTAAAATCATTTTAATGAAAAGTCCATGCACATATATCGTCAAATCTTTTAGAACATGATTTTATTGTCAGTATTGCTCTGCATCCACCCTTTGAATTTAAAAGCAATTTGCACTATCGGGGTCAACACTATTTGATTCATTAAAACCTAGAGAATCACTCACGGGGTCAGCAACGCGCAACCAAGTAGTCCTCACTTTAAAATTGAATACTCTCGGGGACAACAATCCGAGAAGTTTCATTGAGGATTAGAAACTTCTGTAATTTTTTTCACATTGCCGGGGTTTGAACTATATGATTTTCAACTTTATAAGGTCCGGAGGGTATAACTTCTGCAGGATACAAGTTGCATTTTTTGAAGTATTTTCCTTTTTTGTCTTTTTACATTACTTTTTTTTTTGGCAGCTATAATGTTCATGTTTTTAATTTTTTTTATTTTGACAAGCTTAAAATAAATATAAACGATAAGCATTAATTATTTTGTGTTCCTAATCAGTTTATTAAACTTGGTCATGGCTAAGGGTCATAGAGATATTTTTCATCTCCAACCAAGCAAATATTTTCTACAAGTCAACTAAAACAAAATATATTATTTCAGTTTAAAGAAACATCTCCATCCAACATGAAGTCGATTTTCCTAATTTCAATTCTTTTGGTAATTTTGTGTTCCGCGGCGAATGCTATGACGGTGACAGGAGGAATGTTCAGGGATCCAAGTAATTAAATATTATATTGGTTTTGTTTTAATTTTTTAACAATTTTTTTTTTATTCCCACAGGTAATCCTGGAATGTGTACCCTTAATAATAATATGATTCTTAGGGAGGGAGAAGTTTCGAAAAAACCAAATGGCCAATGTGCACACTTGATGTGCTACGCAAACGGACACGTTTCTATGATGGCTTGCGTAAAGCAAGGCATGCGGCCGGGCTGTACGGAAGGAAAATATCTTTTCCCCGATGCTGATTATCCGGAATGTTGTAAACGTGAAATTAAGTGCCAAACCCATTATTATTCTGATAATTTTTAGATGAATTTAAGTTTTACATAATTATATTAAAAATGTATAATAAAAACAGGAGATAGACTGATGTATATAGTATAAACACAAAACTTTGGTTTTATTTGAAGTCATCCAACATTGCTTGATTGAATATATTGAAGATATACTAGGGTTCCTTATTGTGTTAAATATTATAACCGAAATCAGTCTGAGAAATTTCTTTTGAGAGTGTGGAACTCACTTACTGTACTTACTCTAAAGGAGAAGTTTTTTTAACCGTACCATACGAATATGGAATTTCTTGGAATAATCTGTTTCTCTCTCTCTCTCTCTCTCTCTCTTAATACTCAAAGTCTGAAAAAACCCGTGCATCGTTACTTGCATTTGCATGCATAACGTTTACTTTTTACCTAACGATCTCAAATCGTTATAAGGTTAAAATCTCAGGCATTCGAAGAACTTTTGGGAGTTTGTAGACTCAATTGAACCCGACTAAAATGATCATTCCAAAACAAGCGTAATACCATCGGTTCTCATAAGTATTCTTAGAATTTGCAGAAAGGGTATTTTTGATTGTTGTAACTTTTTAAGTTTGTCATCTTCAAGCTGTTTATTGGAAAGTTCAACGTAGTCGAAAAATGTTCGCTCATCCGCTACTTCGTTGTCTGCTATATTGATAAAAACTTACGGAAGGAAAAGTCGGAGTTGAACAGGAACTTATTGAGTTGAGATTGCATTATTGCGTCTTAAAGAAAACAACGATGATAAAAAGTATCAGTCTTTAGTTTAGGGAACTCTGAGCATTTGGAGGTTTTCGGGCAGTAGAGAAATGCTCTTTCTTGAAATAAGGTAACCAATAAACTTGACTTCAAAAAATTATGTTTATAAATCCTTTACTTCAGATGTAATAAAACTATATTTAAGTGTTGTTCATGTTCCGCTGGTGATAATACAGCGATTAACAGGACGTCAATGTAGATAGTCAAAATCCATACCCCTCATGAGGTCATGATACCATCAACTTATCTCTGAGATGTTTGTTCTGCTAGCAGTTTTAGGAATATCTTCCTCTGCGACGGGAACTTGTTGGTACGCCATGCCATGGCCAAATCCAAATTGGAAAAATGTTTGGCCAGTTCGTAAGATCATGATAATGCGAAACTGAGTTTCTGTAAGGAATAGTGATGGAGTTTAGACGTCCGTAGTTACCACAAGCACGCCAGTCGGCAGTTTTCATTTTAACTTGCGATTATACATATTAGGTACTTTAAGGTAAGTTTAAGATTCGTGAATATAAAAAAAAATGAGATAACAAATAAATATGGCATTACGATCATAGAGAAACCTAAAAAATTATTGAGAAAAAATATCTGTCTATCTGTATAACGAGGTGCAGTTTAAACGGCTCAAACAATTACCTTCAAAATTGGTTTGTGTGATTTTTTTAGCATTTTTAGACGGATTTTTGAAATTTAATTTTCTGGATTAAAAATAACCGTACCTGTCATATAACCGTTAAGGAAAACCTTATTTTTCTCGACAACGGCTGCAACGATTTTGATCAACATTTTTGGTAGTATTGATGGCTATCATTTAATAAAAACTATATATACCGGAAAATCCATTAACGGTATACCTTATATATATTTTGTTTTTTATTTTGGACTTTCTCGGTAACGGCTTTATGGATTTCTATACAATTATATATTTGAAAAGATTTAAGTAGCCAAATTAAAATTAAAATTAACAATATAGAATTTTGCTGCATACCAACATTTTTCTAATTATAATAATATTTTGAAAATTCTATATTTTTAAAACTAATCAAAAATATTATTTTTAACTTTATGATCTGCTGTATATTAATAAACTCTAAGAAACTCCTTACCAAATTCTCCCAAAAAATTTTTTTTAACTAAAAATAAAAAACAAGATTTTATGAAACAATTTTCGAAATTCTTTTGTTACATATTTGTTATTATATAAGACGTGTAATGGCCTATTTTTACTAAAAAACAGTTAAGTGTTGAAGTTTTGACACTTTTTTATAAGTTCAGACCGTGTTATTTTTCTACGTAAATGTTACTTGATTCTTTCAAAGATCTAGCCTTCCAATGTTATTAGGTAGGGTTGGGGTCGAAATTCCGTAGGGATCAAAATTCTTTAAACAAAATTCAGCTTTCAAAATTTATTTCAATAGTTAAATCTGATAAGGGAAAAGAAAAAAATTGACGCTTACTATTTAAATACATAGTACGTGTTTGAAAATTATTATTTTTTTCTATAAAAGTGAATTAAAAAAATTTTAAATATGTAAGCTGTTTTTTTCTTTTTTAACAGCAGAAAAAATAAAAAAACAGGATTTTCGTTGAAATTTCGACTCGTTTCCGATTAGGCACTTAAGAATAAGTACGTACGACCTAGTCGTGCCCATTTTTACTTGCGATTTATAGGGACTATAAGGCAAGTTATGCATTCGTAAAAAAAAATCTAACAATCAAACATGACATTACGATGATAGAGAAGTCAAAAAAAGTGGGTCCGTAAATTCTGCCCGTCTGTCTGTTTGTCTGTCTGTCTCTCTGTCAGTCCGTATCGATTCCTACAACCTAAACGATTGGGCCAAATTGATTTAAACTTGGTATATAGTATTTTTAGAATACTCTACCCGACAGTTTTTCGAATTGGCCTTCTCCTTAGCTCTAAAACTAACGGTACCTGCCATATAACTTTTAATGAAAAACTTATTTTTCTCAAAAACGGCTCCTAGGATTTTCATAAAACTTTCTGAATGGTGTTTTCTATGCAAAATCTATCTTTAAGTTTAAATGGAGTTTTCAGAAAAAGTTTTATAACGGTACCTCCCATATGACCGGTTTTTTTAAATCAGACTTTCTCGTTAACTAATTGACGGATTTAGATGAAATTTTCAAAATATGTAGTGTTTTTTTTTTATTTTTCTCCTAGTATAGGGCTCAGCTAAGCCCTAGCCATTAGTCAAACAAAAGAAGGTGACAACCTATATACACACCTACGTATTTTAAAGAATTTCATCATCATAAAAGCACACAGAATAAATAAGGAATAATACCTACGCACACCATACGTTTATCGATCCATCAAACATAATTAAGCTATTTTAATTAATTTGATTTCAAAAAGTAAATTATTGTTATTGGGACCTATATAGGTATATATATATACCTAGCATTATTGCCCTACTGCTGATTCCCACGAATCCAGTTGTTCAAATTTTTCCATACCAAAATGAAAATTAAACTGAAAAAAGTCCTTTAAATCTTTCTATTTAGCAAATTATATTATAAACAGTAAACAAAACGTGGAAAGATAATACACTAAAAAATTGCAAAAGCTAGCAATCCTATATATTTATGTGTTTATCCCTTTACCGTGACGCATGCTCGTTCGAGCTTCAACCCGCAACGATTCTAAGGAAGTTGCACGTCAAAAAAACATTAAAATTAAATATTTGTCAAAAAGACGGATTGTCGGATTAGCACACAGGAGCAAGTACGTGCGACCCAGTCGTGCCTTTTATTTTTTTGACTTTGACTAAATAAAGGAGTAACATTGATTATTGTTATTTTGTTAACAATTATTTAACATAAAGGTTTTTGCGTAAATTTCCATCGTTAATCAAAGATTCTAAAGGCGTGAAGAATGTAGTTTGGCGCCAGACAGGCATGTTATTTTGTTTTAACCGAACGGGTTATGGTAAAATCTTTAAATTTATTATTATTTTTTTTAAATATGTAGCGTCGACAGATTTTCTTGTTAAATTGATTTTATTAGTTCAACTGAGTCGTTTAATTTGATTTGATTTGCAAAAACAAGGCTACTTTCACCAACAAAATATTTGTTTTATATTAAAATATTTTAATAAATTGTTAAGAGTTCACTAATGGATTTTCGAAGGCATGTGCACATACCTTTACAAATACATACTTATAGTTTAACCGTGAATATTAAAACATGTTCACTGTTAAGTGATTGAGTTGTGGATTGCCATTTAAACAACGACTGGCACGAGGACCATTTTTAACGTGATGGTCCATTATCTTTTTGAAGTAACTGAATTTACTCACCAAACGCAGGAAACTTTTGGTTCCCCTTTCTCTTATTTAACCGGCAATTTGCTTTTACTTTTTTTATAGAACTGGGTGACGAGTTTTTTGTATAGCGTCTCTTTGGTTCTTCTACAGGTCAAAATATCAGCAAGCATTGGAAAGTGTGTAAATACATTGCATATACATACTTGGAGCATACATTTTTAATCATTAATTTCTACGTAAATTTTGATTTGAAAGGACATAGTTTTTTACTTGCGATTATAGGTACCTACTATAATGCAAGTTATAGATTCGTGCAAACAAAAAATCTAACAATCAAACATGACATTACGATGATAGAGAAGTCGAAAAAAGTGGGTCCGGAAATTACGCCCGTCTGTCTGTCTGTCTGTTCGCACCTCTACAGCCTAAACGGATGAGCCGATTTGCTTCAAACTTAGAATTAAGTATTTAATTGGTAGTATCTCAGGGTTTCATATTTTTGCTCTAGGACGAAAAATAACGGTACCTGCCATACAATGTTAAACGAAAAGTTTCTTTACAAAGAAACGAAAGCAATGTAATCTACCTCAAACAAATCTGTTAGTTTGCAATGCTCCAGTTCAATGGGAAAAAACTATAAAATACTTGGGTATAACTTTAGATAAAACCTTGACCTTTTCTAACCAAGTTTTAGAAAGTATAAAGAAAGCTCAACTTTTAATCAAAATTTTGTATCCACTATTGAACAAAAACTCTCACCTCAGCCTTGAAAATAAATTATTAATATATAAAGTAATTTTTCTCCCTGCTATGCTTTATGCTTTACCGTGTTGGTATACTTGTGCAGATTGTCACTATAAAAAAATACAAATCTGTCAAAACAAAATACTTAAAACGATTTTAAACCTCCCTTGGCATTTCTCAACGATTGGACTACACGAAATTGCAAATATTCCTACAGTAAAAGACAAATGTTCCATAATAAATTCGAACTTCATTAACAAATGCTTAATCAATAAAAATTCGATATTAAAAAATATTGTCAAATAATTATGTTTAATTGTTTTATGTTAGTTTTAAGATTTTAGTTTAAGTCTAATGAGTTTTTAAAGTAAAGCCTTTCTCAAAACAAATAACATTTTCCCTAATTATTTCTCCTTTTGTTAAATTTATAGTTGCTAAGAATTTATATTGTTCTCATCTCTATGTCTTAAGTATCTTTTAAGTAATGTATCATTATACTGAATAAATAAAGAAAAAACAATAAACGAAAAGTTAGATTTTCTCGAAAACGGCTATAAAGATTTTGATTAAACTTTTAGGGTTCTATTTTTTTTTTACACCAATACGTCTTTCAGTTAGAATGAATTTTTCGAAATTTGTTCTATAATGGTACCTCTCATATAATGAGGTTTTATCGCAAACCATTATCCAGACTTCCATAAAATTTTGCACGCAGGAAATCATTTATAATTCATAATTATAATTTAAAAAACTCGTCGAACGATTTCCAATTTTATTTTCGTCTTGCTGCTTGATTGAACAAAAATCAATTAGTTTTATTTTTCTTCAAGCAGACACACAACGTATGTATACATGTGATATTTTTACAAAACCTATCTCCCATGCTTGATGAGATTTTGAATTGTTTATATACCGCTTTAGCCCAAAATAAAGACCCGTATTACACGGCACATGAACTCAATGCGCAGCTCTTGGTTATTTTTTTTTTTGTAGTTACATATATTGGGACGTAGTGCCTCGTAGCTTGGTGGTTAGTGTGTCCGACTGCGAAGCGAATGAGTTTGGGTTTGAATCCAGCTCATAGCCATCTTTTTTCCGGGGTACTGCTTCTTGCAGGCCGACTCCACATGATATCTGTATTGCTAACCAGATCTCTGACATAAATATCAGACCCTTTTCTTTTTTCTTCGCTGGGCAGTTCATGTCTTGATATTTCATTAAAGCAAGAGAGGCTAATGTACTTGTATCTCTGACAAAAGTCAATAGATAGAAATTCTTCTTCTTATATTTGTTAATTTTATCATTTAAAAACATTTATTCCATTAAAAAAATATAGATGTTGTCTCATTTACTCTTGTTAATACACATAAACTAATAAAAATACTGTATTCAGGCCTTTTCACTGCAAACTAAATTTTTAAAGCGCACAAAAAGATCAACTACCCGCATGAGAGACAAAAAATAATGAGATGAACCCTAAAAAAAGAAAGAAGAAACACAAACGTCAAATTGTTATCAAGACATCGATGTCAAGATAGAACCACGGAGAGAGATGTCTAACATCCCAACAGACTCCGAAAAAACGCGACTCCATTGGATATTTCATCTCATGTTGAAGATCCTGAGAGAAATTATATCGTGTGGAGTCGGCCTGTTGCGAAGAACTGACAAAACCTAGAAGAGTAAAATTTGCCTCGAAAAAGTGCATCTCATGTAGCTGTTTGGACTCGGCGGTAAACTGTAGGTCCCTTCCATTCTTGCAGATTAACAACACACACAGGAATTGTTGAAAGTATAGGTCACTAGGCATTGGCTCCTTAAGGAGCTGTCGCGCCTATTTATTTTAGTTAAATTGAAACATGCGAGCACTGTTTCACAAAAGCATGTTCGAGTTGCGCATTATTTTGACACCTATCTTTCATTTTACTTTCTGTGCTCTATTTCGCAGCACATATGTATTCAATTTAATGTAGTGTTCAGTGTTGAAATTATAAAAATAATAAATTTAGAAGAAGAAACAAAAGCATCAAAAAATTGTATTTCTATTTATTATTTCGAAATTTTCACTGATCTGGTTAGGATCTGCTATAAAAAAATACAAACAGGTATGTATATGTACGTGCGCTTCAAGCAACGAAAATAAAATAAAGTAATTACTTAATTACTTATATTTAAAATAACAAACAAGAGAAAAGAAAAACGTCAAAAAGTTGCAAGGAAATTCCTACCTACCTTCTATTTTATAATCTTTCTCTTTTGCACTTCATAAATGTACAAGGCAAATCATGCGCCTTGTAATACCAGTCAAAGAACGATTAGCAAGAGTTATTTTACGTTTATTTCCGCGCTGATGTTGTTTCTTATTTTTACAGCCAGGTAAACAAATTCACTGACTACCTTGAACTTTGAAGTTATACATATCAATGGTCACGTTTTGACATATTATAATGGGATTGGAATTTTGTTGATGGAAGCATATACATATACAGTTTGTTTTCGTAAACTGATTACTTTATCTAATTAGCTCAACAAATCTTATTTCTCAGTCACTTAAATTTAATGTTTATTATTCAAGTAATAACAATTTTTTTGTCGCTCAAATTATGTTATGACACTTCATTTCAAACTGCATATGGGCAGATACAATATAAGGAAAAAGCCCACAAATACTTGGTTTTTTAAAAAAGTTCACGCGCAACATCAACTAAAAACATAGGGCGTATAGCAACAGGGCCAACCCTATTAGTAGGCACAAAAATTGAAAAACACACACAAAAACCACACCTGTCAAATTAAATGTCATACACTCCATTTGATGTACAAAAAATAAACTGAGATACAAATTATCCAATTGCAGTTTCTGTGCCCCTGGAAATGTGTGTACAAATGTCAAAATGATCGACCAAGTAATTAAAGCGTGAAAACCGTTGCAAATAAACAAACAAAATTTCATGGTTGGTATCATAGAAAACAGAAACAAGAACGACAACTGAGAGGATAATACTGTCTTCGCCTACAAACTGAATAATGCCCCGTTCAGAGACATATGTGAACCGATCCCTGTACATTTCTTATGGGACTACTAAAAAGGTTTGCAATATAAATCTCTTATGTGAATTAAAAAAAGATTCACACTAACAAATTGCGATAAAGTTGCGTTCGAAAAAAAATTTAATTGTTGCAGTAATTCTACGCAAATATTTATGTAAATACCCATATAATCTTTCAATTAGAACGTCTGCATGCATATTAAGCAATATATATATTTGTAAACAAATACTGTTTTTTTCCGCCACCACTAAAATAGATTGAACTAAACATGTCAGCTTTTAGTATATTACGAGTCACCCAAATGAATGAAACTATCATGCACATGAAAAAACGGAATTGAATAATCAAGATCAATATAAACATCTTCATCTTAACCATAATCTTAATGGCGCAAAATTATAGACAACCTATTTTTAATACATTAACTTCACCCAACTTTAAATGTTTAGTTCTGAACTAAGTTGTCCTCAATTATAAACACAAAAACCCCCTTACTAGTTATAATCAAATTTGACAGTTTGAGAACCTTAGAGAATTTTGTTCTTATTGGATTTAGGCAGGGTTTGTGTCTTGTCTCTAGTGTCTTGTGTTAGAAGAAATCAAGGTGAAGATTAATGTAAATCCACCACAAGTTGAAAATAATAAACCCAATTATTTACATAAGTACAGCAATAAAGCGACAATAAATTTTATAACGAACTGAAAACAATTAAGGGCAAATAAGAAAAAAAATAAATTTCATCTAATGTTTAGCATAATAAATAAATAGTGTCACGATTTGAATTCAACCTGAACGCATTCAATTGTGTAAATGCCTGAAACACATTCATTCTTAATTTTGTTCAGAAAATATGTTCAGAATCCTGAAACGTCTGTTTGACGTTTGACTTTTCATTCTATTGTCAAAACACTGTTTAACGCAAAAACCGAAAAAATGAAATTTATGCAATTATTTGTAATTTCTATCATTTTAATTATTTATAATTCAAAAACTATCGGTGCCATTAACGTAAGAATTTTTCTCCTCTATATACATATTTCAAGTCTTACTAAAATGTATTTTTGTAGCAACTGCCAGAAAAGTATGTTAAATCCGTACAATCTTCTACTCACACCAACAATTGGGCGGTTCTTGTTGATGCCTCACGCTTTTGGTTTAATTATCGTCATGTAGCGAATGTATTGTCAATCTATAGATCCGTTAAGCGATTAGGCATTCCAGATAGTCAGATTATACTTATGATTGCTGATGACATGGCCTGCAATCCGAGAAATCCACGTCCCGGTCATGTTTACAACAATGCCAATCAGCACATCAATGTGTATGGTGATGATGTTGAAGTCGACTATCGGGGATATGAGGTGACCGTGGAGAACTTCGTGCGACTCTTGACTGGTCGGACACAAAATAGCACGGCGCGGTCTAAGAAACTGCTTACAGATTCGGGAAGTAATGTTCTTGTCTACCTGACTGGGCACGGTGGAGATGGTTTTCTTAAGTTTCAAGATTCAGAAGAAATAACCAGCCAGGAACTTGCTGATGCTGTTGAACAAATGTGGCAAAAAGAAAGGTAGGTTCATTGATTAGTTGACCTGACGTCGGAGTCCAGTATTGCATTCAATTCTTTCGAAATTGAATTCTTGCACTTCAAATGCTCTCTCTAATTTCGATGTGTTGCTAGGTACAATGAACTCTTGTTCATGGTTGACACCTGCCAGGCGGCCTCCTTATATGAGAAGTTTCAATCACCAAATGTCTTAGCTATCGCTAGCAGCCTTGTTGGAGAAGATTCATTATCTGTAAAAGACTTTAAAATTCGAAGTATTTCTTTTAATTTCTTCTTTTGCTTCTAGCATCATGTAGATCCATCTATAGGCGTCTATATGATCGATAGGTACACCTTTTACGCCCTTGAGTTCCTAGAAAGAGTCCAACCAAACAGTGACCGCACTATGGGAGAGTTCGTAAGTAACATGAATAAAATAAATTTCTTTATTCAACGTTTTCTCTTAGCTACAAGTCTGTCCGAAACGAGTGTGCATTTCGACTGTAAGCGTGCGAAAAGACCTCTACAATCGAGATCCTAATAAAGTGCCCATAACTGATTTCTTTGGATCCATACGTCCGACCGAGATATCAACTGGAAGGATTAACATAACACTCGCCGATGAAGAGTAAGTTTAAACAAAGAAAATATCAAAATGATGATTTATTCAGCCGTTTTCTGTTGCAGAGACTTCTTTGAACATCCAGTAGAGATCGTACCTGATAAAGCGGAAGTGATATATGAATTTGAATCGCAGTTCCCAACACATCTGTTTACTAAAAAATAGAGAAAAAGATATTGATTACGGTTTACTGTATTTTTTTGTATTTATTTGTCAGTTTTGTATAGTTTTCTATTGGTTTTTCCAAAAATACACATTTAATGAAACACGTTGTTGTTCATTTTTTACTGCAGCAATGCAGTCCTTTATATTTTCCTATATCAAGCTTCACGCTGGATTTTGCTTGGCACGATTTTATTGAATATTAAGCCGACGACGCGACGTCGGAAAAGAATCTATGATCGTCGTAACTCCAAAACTTTGATATTCAGACTTCTTTTTTTCTCATGTTTCTGTTACTTTTTAAAGTAATTTGTTGAGTTTTTGCGTTAGACTTTCTCATTCACCATTGTTTAAATAATGGTTAAGGTAAAATAAAGAGTAATAACCAGAGTTGCGCGCATTGTTTTCAGGAGGAGAAAAAGAGAGTATATCATCGTTCGTCCGTAATTCGGATAAAAAAAAAATAAATCGATGTAAAATTCAGTTTTTTGTTCTCTAAAGATATTAACATACAAAAATGTATATATTTAAAATGCCAAAAAAAATTGTAGTACATGCACACGTAAGCATTTTTGTTTAGCAATTTGATAGTGCTTTTCATTTCGCGAAAACAACTTCAGTGGACATATTGGAATACCTATTCGAGTAATTATATCGCGAATGATCATATTTTATATATATGTATTAATGCACGCGAAAATTTTGTTGGTAAATTGCATCTCCTTGAAGGTACACGATATTTTTTGTGGAAGGAAAAAAGGTTGCCAATAAATCCGTTGCGATATTTTGACAGCTTGTTTTGGTTTGCATTTTATATATACACCAGGAGACCCAGCCACGCGTTACTGTGGGTCATTTAATCTGCAATAAAACAATTTTGAGTCCATTAATCGAAATAAAAACAATCATGTGCCTCAAGTTGGATCAAATGACACACAAAGGTTTTGCAGTCTATTGGCGACAAACATTGTGACATGGGATATTTATATAAAAATGTAGAAAATCCACCTGGCGTTGCTCGGGAATAAAATACATTTTCTGGATCCCAACTACAGCGCGTTTAATCGCATCCAATTATAGAAACTTCCAGGCTACCCGCTAACAATGTTGATACACAAAGAGTTTTTTTTTTTAAATCGGTCAAATCATTTAAATTTAAATTATTGTTGATATACATATACTAATAAATTGTAAAGGTACAGGGAAAACCTCGTTCTCCAATATCTCCTGCCCAGTGTCAACTATCGGGTCAAAATTTTGCTAATTGAATTAAAAAAAGATCCCAAACACGCCACCTAGGGGTAATGGTATGAGTTACTACTTACAACATTAGCTATGTATCTGACTATGAAAGTTCCATCAAAATCGGTCTAAAAGTAAGAATTTTTCGGAAAAAAAAGATCTCAGCACCACCTGGTGAATAATTAAAATGGTCTAAGTTTTTCCTTAAAACAGACAGCTATCTACATGTTACAATCGAAATTGGAGCGGCCATTCTCGAAAACATTTCCATTTTATGGATTTTATGGATTTTTTTTGAAAATTTGAATGAATTGAATAAATTTTTGAAATATACATATTTCAATGGGAACGAAAACCTTAACGAAAAACACGTTTTGTTATCAGGTTGTAAATTTGGCTACACAACTTTGACTTCCGCAGGACGGATTTTCAATTTGTTTATTTCTAAACCATCAACTAATGGTGCCCTTTCATTAAACAAAAAATTATAAAAATTAACGTCACACAAAAAATTTAAACTTATTTTTCTTTTGTGTATATAGAGATATATTAAGGGCCAGTTTTTTTAGTGCATTGATTTTTTTTTCGAAATGAAATTAATATTGTTCGTATACAAATTCAGAAGAAGAACAAATTTGCTGAGTTAATTCAGACTTAACTCAAGAACTCATTTGATTAAGAACTATTTTGACAGAAAACATGTTTTTTGGGGTTAATTTGATTTTTGGGGTTAATGAGTGCTTCCGTTGTTTCCATTAAAAAAATTGTGAACAACAGATGAAGAACATAAAGTAGATACCAAAACTCTATTGAGATTCACCAGTAGCTGAATATCTTAAAAAAAAAGAAATTACAAAAACACATATTATATGCTATTGGTTTGTTTTTTATCGGAGTGTGATCACCAAACGCATGTTGGTTGCTATAGGCTCTCTTACTACATTTTGTTTGGCAATTTGCAGTCCAACAATTGTTAAAAGCTCGTCCTACTGTGTTGAAATTGCCCCAAGTATTTGGAAAATAATCAAGGGTTATTTATAGCACAAATTCCACCAAAAATGGAGACCAAGCTTCCATCCAAATCTCAAAGATGAAGACATGGCTTTACCCAAAACGGTGTTTTTTCTGTGGAGGCTCTTATATTCTTAAAAAATAAATTAAGTTAAAAGGGAGACTACAATTACAAACAATCCAAATTCTAAAAAAAAACGGATTTAAAATTTACTTTTTAATTTTACTTTTCAAAAACATGTGATTCTGTCAAAAAAGTTTTAGCAGAGTAGTAGGAAGTTATTAGTGTGTACCTACCCTTGCCTTGCTTTCATGTTTGTTTTATATTCGCCCCTTTTCTTTTCTTAAAATGGTCTACATAATCAACCAAGTGAGCAAACAATTAATGCGATTGTGACCAAGTTTCGCACTCAGTTTACTTTATTGGACATTAAACCAACCACACGAATGCGTACAGTGCGTACAGAAGAGAATATTGCGTCTGTTTCTGAGAGTGTTGCTGAAGACCGTGAAATGTCGATTCGTCGCCGTTCGCAGCAATTGGGTTTGTGTTATTCGACCACATGGAAGATTTTACGCAAAGATCTTGGTGTAAAACCGTATAAAATACAGCTCGTGCAAGAACTGAAGCCGAACGATCTGCCACAACGTCGAATTTTCAGTGAATGGGCCCTAGAAAAGTTGGCAGAAAATCCGCTTTTTTATCGACAAATTTTGTTCAGCGATGAGGCTCATTTCTGGTTGAATGGCTACGTAAATAAGCAAAATTGCCGCATTTGGAGTGAAGAGCAACCAGAAGCCGTTCAAGAACTGCCCATGCATCCCGAAAAATGCACTGTTTGGTGTGGTTTGTACGCTGGTGAAATCATTGGACCGTATTTTTTCAAAGATGCTGTTGGACGCAACGTTACGGTGAATGGCGATCGCTATCGTTCGATGCTAACAAACTTTTTGTTGCCAAAAATGGAAGAACTGAACTTGGTTGACATGTGGTTTCAACAAGATGGCGCTACATGCCACACAGCTCGCGATTCTATGGCCATTTTGAGGGAAAACTTCGGAGAACAATTCATCTCAAGAAATGGACCGGTAAGTTGGCCACCAAGATCATGCGATTTGACGCCTTTAGATTATTTTTTGTGGGGCTACGTCAAGTCTAAAGTCTACAGAAATAACCCAGCAACTATTCCAGCTTTGGAAGACAACATTTCCGAAGAAATTCGGGCTATTCCGGCCGAAATGCTCGAAAAAGTTGCCCAAAATTGGACTTTCCGAATGGACCACCAAAGACGCAGCCGCGGTCAACATTTAAATGAAATTATCTTCAAAAAGTAAATGTCATGGACCAATCTAATGTTTCAAATAAAGAACCGTTTTTTTTTTTAAAAAGTTCTCAAGCTCTTAAAAAATCACCCGTTATTAAGCGGTGGCGCTGAAGTGGAACTACCACGAAAATGTAGTTTTCTGTGTATATATTTTTTTTATATGAACAACATTAGCTGCGTTTTATTATCCACCAAGAATCATATGGATCTTTGTCGATCCAGATCATGACATTTTTTTTCTATTCACTTACCTACTACTCAAATACTGCAAAAGTTCCATCTATTTTTCAGCATTACAACTAACTCTTGGATCTTGAAATAGGTCCAGATAGAAAGCATAGGATCCCAATTTGTTTTTTGTATTACGTGTTAAAACTTGATCGAGAGTCTGACAGACAGACAGACAGACAGGATTCGTGAATATAAAAAGAATTGAGATAACAATGAAACATGACATTAAGATCATTGAGAAGTCTAAAAAAGTGATCGACAAAAAATGTCTGTCTGTCTGTCTGTCAGTATGTAATAACGGCTTAAACGATTATCTTTAAATTTGGTGTGGGTGATTCTTTTGACATTCTAGAGTGGAAATTCAAATTACTTAAAAATAACAGTACCTGCCACATGACCGTTTAGGAAAAGCTTATTTTTCTCGAAAACGGCCCCAACGATTTTAATGAAAATTTTTGAGAATTTTTATCATTTGATTAGAACTACATATACGGGAAAAGTTTATTAAGGGGCCTTTTATAAAACGTTTTTTTTGATTTTGGGTTTTCACGGTAACGGCTCTTTGGAATTCTGTCAAATTTTATATTTAAGAAGATCTAAGTAGTAAAATTAATTCTGCATATCAACATTTGAAATAACTTTTTTTTCTAATTAAAATAAATTTTTGATTTTTTTTTCAAAAATCAATATTTTTAAAAATGATCAAAACTTGTCGTACAATTTTCGAAATACATTTTTCAAAAATTTTTTGTTATTTAAGACGTGTGATGGCGTACTTCATTTTTACTAAAAACCATATTATTATGGTTTAAATACTTTTTTAAAAGTTCAAACTGTGTTATTTTCAACGTAAATGTTACTTGTTTCTTTCAAAGATCTTGCTTTCCAATGTATCTAGACACATAAGAGCAAGTACGTGCGACCCAGTCGTGCCCATTTTCTTATATTCTCGAGTCTTAAACTTGCCTTATAGTCCCTATAATCGCAAGTAAAAATAACACTGATTCAGAGTTACCATGTGTCGTTGATGGAAATTATAACTTTTTCTTTTCTTTTTGCTATGGAGATTTCAGAATTAAAGTTTTCTTTAAGCTTTTGTGAGCATATACTTTATAATGCTCACTACGGCAACTATGTATGTATATGAGAGATTTAAAATAAAGATAGTTTATTAAAATCCATAATAGTAAAGTTGAAAGGAAATATCCTTTCTTCCGTGTACTGAAAATATAAATTGAATAGATTATAACATAATTACGTTGGTGATATTTAGTTACTGTTAAACCCGATATGTGGCGGGTCACCGGACTAAATTGAAAATTTCATGAAAATCGGTCACACAGCTTTGGAGTCCATAAAGAACAGCCACAAGCTGTTAAAAAAGCGTAAAATAATTATATTGATATTGAAATGATGATCGGTTGTAATTCAACATTACGTTGCATGTGTTTGCACTGGAAACAAAAATGAAATGACGCTTCCGTAAAAAAAATTGTTAGGTCAAGAGAGATAGTTTTTTTTATATTAAACAAAAACGGGCTTAAAAGGAAAAGCTGGTGCTAACTATATGGGAGAAATTATATATGTATGTATGTATATTACATACTCTGAATTTCCATCTCAAGTAAAGCAATTAACAATCCCTCGGGTACTGTTTCAAAATCTCATAGGCCAGTTCCAATTAGTCCAAATTACTCCTATTGTTGCACAATAATAATAATATTGATTTCATCTATTGTTCCCATGTTTATTTACCCGGAATCTGAGCTACCTGCCCGAATACTTGTCTCTTCTTCGAATCACATCTGCTGCTACCCATCACAGATGAATTCCATATATGACACATTCTTTCCAGAGCGATTTGACGAGGATTCGATTTCAACTCCAAGGAAAATTATGAGATGCCTTGGCCAACTCTCATGCTCAATTATTGCTCCCTATTGACATAAAGCAGCAGGCAGCATGTGGAATACCAACTCCCAAAACAATTATATTAGGTTTTGTCTCAGACTATTCAATAATATGAATTCTCATCCTTTTGGATCCCCAATTGTTAAACCCCTGATTGTGTTTACTCACTGTTCGGCATATGAATATCCTGCTCGGAGTTGGACTATTTGTCTTGGCACATTATGTTTGCCATACCATAATGGAAATAGCTTTCCATTGACTTAAGAAGCATTTATTTGTCATGTGTGTAAATACAAAATGTTGCCGTATCTTAATCAATTTTGTACTTCAATAATGAAAACAAATCTATACGTCATACTATTTAGTTAACAATTTTTTGGACTCCTTATCCCTATGTTGACGGAGAAATAATTTATTCATTATAATGGAGTTTGGGTCAGAGATAATTGCCAATACAACTGTCTGTTTCTATCATGAACCAATACATTACACAAATACTACAAATACAAAAGCTAAATGGGCCTAGTTGTTCTATGTTTGGAAAACTTAGTCTTCGAATGAATAAAACATCTTTTCAAATATCATGCAGGAATGTATTGTAACTTAATACATTTAAATAAATCATTTTACTCGCCGGAATATAAATTTACTTCATTATCATTAGCAAAATGACCTATCATTCCAGTTAAGCCAAATACCTTTTGATTAAAAGGCTTTATTCATAGGACCAAAGTCATTCAAAAGTTTTAGTAATTTTCTATTTGAAAGCAAATTCAGTTGTCTTCTAACTTTAAGAACACTTTTAAGAAAATTCATTACGTCCGTCGGATGTATTATATTATGTGTCTAATGTATAATGTATATATACAAATTGAAATGATAACCTTAAAGAAAAAAATCCCTTTATAAAACTTCCAAAATCGAATTTCCAATTCTACGCAGTCCTCAAGTAGAAATCTGAAGCAATTCAATCTGCATTCGATTTTGTCATTCCATGATACACACTCAAAGCTGATTATTTTCTCTTTGCGTTGTTCACTTACCACTTTCTCCATCTAACGCACTATCAATCTTATGTCAAAAACAAACAACTTCCTTAATTCAATACATGCCACTATTTTCCTTTCCAACACACCAAACAGTATGGCTCTATCAATTACTCACAATGGATCTTTGATGCACCCTCGAATCTCAAGAATAAAAAAACAAAAACACCAATCTCCCATCTCCGTCATAGCTTCATATCTACCTTTGTGGAACTTTTAAAATCATTTCAAATGCTCATATCCTTCCTTCCTCTAAACAACGGTAAAAAACAATTCATCCTGTCCTGAATTTTTCACCGAAAGTCCGCTGAAACTTGAACAAAGGATCATCATAATGGCATTGCATGGCAGGGATACACCTGTGTGTCCTGTTCGTTTCGAACATAAACCAACGGACCGTATAGAACAGTATTCAGCAAATGTGGAAATATTCGCAGATTATATCCGCATTGCAGGACTAAATCACTAGAAAGGAAAACACAGCCGAATAGACAAGAACAGGGAATATCATAGCTCTTTGCCAAGGAATAACTCTACATCACCATCATCAAGGGGTAAAGCCTTGTTTTTGGCCTTTTTTCTCTTTCGTCCGCCTAAAAAATATCGCCCTTAGGCTGTATGGACCGCGATTTACCTTTTTTGGCGCGCCGGATAGATGTGTAGGGTTTAATGTATTTGGAGGGGATTTTTGTCCAGGACACAAACAGTGTACATATATTAGGTTTGTATTAGTAGTGTTATGTCCTTTTTCAGTAGAAAATTCAATAAATCAAACTTTACGCTAAAATCATAAAACTGAAAATGCTAAAAAGGGATTTCTCATTATCATATGAATACAATGATACATACTAACAATGGTATCTATGCACTGCAGAAGGATATTAGAACAAAGTATTTACCTAAAATGTAGCGAAAAGTCCCGAGGGACTGCTCACAATATTTATTGCGACAAAAACATTAAAAAATGTTTAAGGACGGTGAGATAATTCTCAGTCATATGGTCCAGTTTTTATATAAATTTTGGTTTTATTTTGATTATAGTTTTTAGTAAAAATGAACAATTTTTAGAGGGTGTATTTAATGAAGTATTCTAATTCATTTTTTCACACTTTAAACAAACGAATAAAGTTTTGTCCAACTCTCGCCATTAAGAAAATTGAGAGTTTTTTAGGATCCATAAAATTTTCTTTCCAAGGTTTGTTTGTTTTTGGACTCTATAAATTGGACACTTCGTGTGGGTTGGTGTTATCCCATATGTGGCCATGAACTTTGTGCTCCTGGGTCAGGTGGATCTTGTACTGGTGATCCAAGTCTCGACGCCAAGTTGAAGTTTGCGAAAGGCCGAGTTCTTGTGCTCGACGCGACGAACAGCAGTTATGTTATCGACCGGTCTTATGTTCCTCTATGTTTTATTTGTTTTGAACCGGTCGTTTCAAATTTGAAGAGTCGACTGTGGAGACTGCAGTTGTATCAAGAATCAAACTAAGTAGTCATAATTGATATGCCTCAACTTTTGTCAACTCTTTTAAAAGTGAGCCCTTTTAAGGATTGAGGAAATTACTGATTTTATGATTAACTACACGACTACATAAAAAGAAAAAATATTGCTGTAGGCTTCACCCAACTGATAACAATAACGGTCAGAAATGTATTTTTAAAAACATATAATTGATATATTGCAATATTTAAGGGCTTTCTGCGGTATTTCTTAATTCAGGATTTCATCGATAACGTACATATATTGCTTAGCAATGATTTAGGCGATATATTTGTATTAAATCAGAAGTAGTTTATGAAAATGAAGAGCTTAATCTCCTGCACAATAACTCCGTGAATTGAAAGAACCAAATTTTTGCATGACCAAAATATGCGGCACTTAAATGCAAGTTATTGATTCGTGCAAAAAAAATCTAACAATCAAACATGACATTACGATAATAGAGAAGTTGAAAAAAGTGGGTCCCGAAATTCCGTCGTCTGTCTGTCTGCCCCGTCTGTCTGTCTGTCTGTCTGTCTGTTCGCGCCTCTACAGCCTAAACGGATGGGCCGATTTGTTTCAAACTTAGTATGTTTGGGTGCTTTTCATTTTTGCTCTAGGTCGAAAAATAACGGTACCTGAAGTTAGGTTTTTTTCGAAAACGGCTCTAACGATTTTGATAAAACTTTCAGGGTGTTAATTTTTTACAATAATACATCTTTCAGTTAGAATAAATTTTTCGAAATTTGTTCTATAACGGTACCTCTCATATAACCGGTTTTTTCAAATGCGGTTTTATTGTAAACTATTTTTTTCAATAAAAATTTGCACATAGGAAGTCATTTATAATTCAATTAATATCGCATTTCAAATTTTTGGAAAACTTTTTTTTTCGATTTTAATTTTTTTTTTTTTTAAATAAATTTGGTTTTCGAAATATTTTGATAATGGGTGGATTGAATTTTTTTAAATAATTTTCCCAGATGAAAATTACAGATTGCCTTATAATGACATACTAGACAAAAATTTCAAATATTTTTTCGACAAGTTTTTTTTTTAAAACGACTTTTTAAAAAAAACTGGTTGAACGATTTTCAATTTTTTTTCTTCGATAGACATTTAGTTTTAAAATTTTATTGCATACTTAGTTTTCCCGAGAAAACTCTTAAACTAAACAAAAAAATGAAAGAATTTTCTAAAAAAAAAATATTTTTTTATTTTAATAGACGTGTGGTTTTTTAATCTGGCAATACTTTTTTCGGAATTGGTCTTTTTGACAGCTGTCACTTGATTTATGCTCAGTTTGGTTTGCCATTTCATAATGAATAGACTTAGGTACTCCTGAATAAGTTTGCAAAATGTGCACATTTATTAACAAAATAATGGAGCAAAGTATCGAAGTAGACCCGAATGAGTCCATCCGCCATCGCGCGCGAAAGGATCTTGGTTTGCAGGCTTACAAATTCCAATTCGTTCAAGAATTGAAACCGAACGCCCATCAAGCGCGTCACACGTTCTGTGAATGGGCCCAAAACGAAATGGCCACCGATCCCGATTTTCACAAAATTCGGAAAATTGGGCCTCGGCTGGAATTTATTCGAGCCAGCCACGGCGGCCACTTCGCTGAAATCATTTTTAAAACATAATGCAAACCCTTATCTTTATAATAAAGCTAGATTCTTGACCATAACATTAAACTATATGCGTTTTATTTCTTCTTGAAAACCACACGTCTAAAAAAACACCCTTTATATACATATAAATGCAGCCACTAAGCAATTATCTAGCATAAGAACTAGTTCATGCGACCCAGTCGTGCATTTTATTTAAATTTTATTCGACAATGTGACCGGATATATGAGCAAGTACGTGCGATCGAGTCGTGCAATTTATTATAATTGATCTTATATATCTGTTACTTCTAATCCACTCAGCTTTTTGTACTCGTTTGGTGATTCATCTTCATCTTCGGACGTGCAATTTCAATGGTACCGTATGTTTAGCTCATTAGCTACGATTTATACAGTACTATTTAATGGGGTAATAGGAATCGTGTGAAGTTTAATGCTTCGAAAACTCAATGCTGTCTTCTGTCGTTAGAGCTAAACATACCCATCCCATTTATACGCCAAAGAATTGAGTATAACTCGCTCCTTCTGGGCAGGTGCTTCTCAAGCGAAGTATATTGAGGAGATACGAGCACGATTCCGGGTGATCAAAATACATTCAAAGTAGGAATCCTAAACCCAGCACTAAATGTCTTAAACTATTACTCTCCTTTTTGTAGTACAATACCCCTTTAAATTAAAAATAGTTAGCTGTAACCAATTCATATGCTCTCTTTCATATAAGATTAACGGTCACATCAACTACTAAAAAATATGAAACAAATAAATTGTTAACATGTTGGTAGCTCCTTGAACTTTCGCCAAGCATCTGTTTCCACGTCGAGCCCGAATTTATCTACTTAAATGGGCAATAAAAACTACAAACATACGTGATAAAACCACATCGCGACACTTTTAGTTATTTACAACCGCCATTCATTGTGATTTCTCCTACCTTACGAACCTCTCTGTTCCAGACAAATGTTGCTACTCTCAAGAGTCCTGATTCTGGACAGAAAACACTTGGTGTACATGGAGACATAAACCTTCTTGCAGGCTGCTTCAACTCTTACCAACGATAAGCAATGGTTGGAAAAATGATTCACAGCACAAAAAACACCTCCAACCGAAATCCTTTGAACCAAAACATATGTCTTCTTCCTTAAATCACATGTGTATGTACATATGTGTATGAATATTCTATAGACATTTGTTTATATAGGTGTTTTTGTGGATTAATTTTGTTTGCGACAAGTTGAGGGAGTTCTTGTGGTTATATCCTTAAAGAGGAGCCGAATGGAACTATAAGGCAGGTACCCTCATTTCTGGTTGTAATTAGAATCCTGCGTTTTGCAGCTGAATACTAATTGTGGTTGTCCTGTTGTTGCCTCCATTTGGCGTTTTTCTAAACTGGCATACAGAACCTCTGCTAAATGGCAGCATCAGTTTACTATACACAAGAAGTTACTAAGTTAAGCTGTATATGGGCAAACATGTGTGGTTTTGCAGTTGGGAAATGCTGCATATGTCGGATATCCGGTTTGCCTTGGCAAATTTTAGCTTCAGGATGAGGATGTAGACGAAAGTTAGATCCTTAAATCTTAAAATGAAGAAGGAGTATAAATGTAGTGAGTGAAATCCTTATTAAACTCCTTGCAAATAACATTGGCAATTTTGTGCAGCCAAAAAACAATTAATCACACACTTTCGCATTGAAAGAGGTCTCCACAGACTCTTTGTTCATCGTACATCCCTATTCCTTTCCACCAACACCAACAGTGCCATTCATCCTTTCTGCCATATTTTGAATGGAGTTGGTATATTGTGATTTAATGTTAGCCAAACTTTATTGCCATAAAAGCTGTCGTTTGGCATGGCTTTAACCGTATAATCAATCCTTGGTGTAGAATTATTATTTAAACTGTAATCGTCCTACTGTATGAGGAAACTTTTGTACAGCTGGTGCTCTTCAAGGATAATTCGTTTTGAACAAATGAGTTTTTAAAACGTTTCCGCGTTTTGTGTTTTAACTGAAGCAAAAAACAACCAAATGAAGAAGAAAAGGAAAAGATATTTTTGCGTATAATTTAGGCTGAGTAACACGTTCTTTGGCAATTAGATAAAGGAGTAGGAATTTGTGAAAGTGTGATGGTTGGGAAAAGAACACATTTCAAACAAATGTAAGTTGAGGGTAAAAGTATATGATTTAAAAACTTTCTAGAATCCAAATAATCTAGAATCCTATTTGCGAAGTTTAGTAACAGTTGTTAGCTACCTATTTGAATAATGTTTAAGTTGAAGAGTGTCTAGAAAATTTCAGTTAAATAAAATAGGCTGCATTTATATAATTATAAACATGAAAAGTCAGGGAGAAAGCCAATTATCCTGAACCAAAGGAGATGACCCATTTTTGTATGGAGCCTGGGCCCAGGGCGTACACCTATGAGACCAGTATCAAATGAAAGCTTTTGTATTCAGTTCTATCTATCTGCAAAATATTTTTGAATTTGGCCTTGGGGATTTCGAGATATTTGAGCTTGAAGTTGAACATAGGAAATGGGAAAAATCGGACTTTTTTGCAAATAATTACGTATTTTTCCGAAAATATCGCGCATAGGATAATGATTCAGCTATCAAATGAAAGATAGTTAGAATATCTTTAATCCTATGTAAGAAACATTTTTCAAAATATCTTATATTTCGAAAAAATCAACCATAAACTTAAAAAAAAAACATTTTTGAATGACATTCGGCAGCCAATATCTCGAAAAAAGCAGTGATGGGTTTTTCAAACCACTGTAACTGTCATTTAATAACCTTTAATTTGATGTATAATATAGTAACAAAGCATCATAAAAAGCTTGATTTTAACCACAAAAACACAAAAAAAACATGGTAAAACTTGGTTCTGGGCAGACATGGGGTGTGCTCATATTCGTAATGGAGTGTACACATACAAATGTGGTATAAAGTGAAAGGTATTTTAAAGATGGTTATGTGTGCAAAATATTGTATCGATATTTTAAGGTTAATCTGAGATTTTTGGATTTGAAGTTGATCTCCAAAAGCAAATACGAAAAATCTGACTTTTTTGCAAATAAATACGTTTATTTCGAAAAGTATAGCACGTAAAATGATGATTAAGGTATCATATGAAAGATCTTGAAAATATCTTTCATTTCATGTGAAAATCTTTTTTTCAAAATACCTTGTATTAAGAATAGAATAAACTAGAACTTGTTTGAAAAAAACATTTTCGATTGACTTTGACAGCCAATATCTTAAAAAAACCAGTGATAACCTATAATTTTTTTTGCACCATTGCAATCCTTAATTGCTTACCTTTAATTTCATATACAATTTAACTATCATTCTATTCTATAAAAAAAATTAAAACAAAACAAATGTTCCACAGTAATTGCATTTTTTTCTGTTATTATTTTTTTGCAATGTCTTTTTTTTTTATACAAAAACAAAATATATAAGTGTGTATTTTAATAATTAAAAAAAATTAGCTAGTCCTCGTTAACGTCAATTAAAATGCCATCCAAAAATAAAGCCGGTGTTATGCTCATTGTTTCCTGGTGTCTAGCATAGCCTAAATACCATAAAATGCTCATTACATGAGCGCAACAACCGACAGTTCTCATTCCAACGAGACAGTTACAATAGTAAGCTTTTATTGCGTTTTCGTAATTAACTAAGATGTATGTAAGATACACTTTTCTACTCACATGTCTCGATTTTATTCGTCCTCGTAATAAAAAGTTATTATTGTCTATAAGACTAGGGTGTGCAGAAGAGGGAACCCGCATCTGATCTGAACAGACTTCAACAGTATAAGTTCCGTGATCTTTCAAATGTTCGCCACAATAAGACCGAGCCTGGTATTTATCTTGGACAGAGGATTCAGAGACGCAATCCCAGATCTTGAATCTCAAGGATATAAGACTTACATGCCTGAATCTGTTGCTGAAGGTAACTTTCAATTAACAACAGAGCAAGCAAATAAATCCAGGTGTGTAACTATGGTCAGATGGGTCGTTGAAGTCGTGAACGGGATAAAAGGGATTTTAAACTTTTTCGACAAGATTTTTTCAATCTTGCTGCTGGTCATTTGATGGACGACTTCAAAGTTGCAGCTGCACTTCTTAATAAGTTTCATCCTCCAATTGAAGACAGTACTGATGCGAACGTTCTGTTAGAACTGGCTTTAAATCGTGTAAATGCTCCCAATTATTTAGGTGACTTTGTAAGGAAAAATAATCTTAACAGAATCAGAACCATATTTTGCCGCATCGATGGAAATATCCCGAACTTAAGTAATTTCCCAAGACTTACTTTTCAAGATCTTCGTATGATATCATTGGGGGATTATCAAATTAACCAGGCTCGGTCTTACTGTGGCGAACATTTGAAAGATCATGGAACTCATACTGTTGAAGTCTGTTCAGATCAGATGCGGGTTCCCTCTTCTGCACACACTAGTCTTATAGACAATAATAACTTTTTATTACGAGGTCGAATAAAATCGAGACATGTGAGTAGAAAAGTGTATCTTACATACATCTTAGTTAATTACGAAAACGCAATAAAAGCTTACTATTGTAACTGTCTCGTTGGAATGAGAACTGTCGGTTGTAGCGCTCATGTAATGAGCATTTTATGGTATTTAGGCTATGCTAGACACCAAGAAACAATAAGCATAACACCGGCTTTATTTTTGGATGGCATTTTAATTGACGTTAACGAGGACTAGCTAATTTTTTTTAATTATTAAAATACATACTTATATATTTTGTTTTTGTATAAAAAAAAAAACATTGCAAACAAATAATAACAGAAAAAAATGCAATTACTGTGGAACATTTGTTTTGTTTTAATTTTTTTTATAGAATAGAATGATAGTTAAATTGTATATGAAATTAAAGGTAAGCGATTAAGGATTGCAATGGTGCA
The DNA here is from genome assembly GCA_963971375.1 of Platycheirus rosarum. NCBI lineage: Eukaryota > Metazoa > Arthropoda > Insecta > Diptera > Syrphidae > Platycheirus > Platycheirus rosarum. The sequence goes on from OZ020508.1 coordinate 26,192,374, forward strand.
AAAAAAATTATAGGTTATCACTGGTTTCTTTAAGATATTGGCTGTCAAAGTCAATCGAAAATGTTTTTTTCAAACAAGTTCTAGTTTATTCTATTCTTAATACAAGGTATTTTGAAAAAAGATTTTCACATGAAATGAAAGATATTTTCAAGATCTTTCATATGATACCTTAATCATCATTTTACGTGCTATACTTTTCGAAATAAACGTATTTATTTGCAAAAAGTCAGTTTCTGTCTCTTGAGAGGGTGAATGGACTTTACACGATCAATAGTAATGTCATTACAGCAAAATATTGACATTAATAATAATCGTGTATGGTTGATAGTATTGTCATTACGTGGAATGATGGACGGGATCCACAAAAATACTTACAGTATTTTCATTAGTAATGACCGTTAAAGGTATATTCGTCATTACGCATTTCTTTTTATGCAGTCGGTACCTACAGTAACATGTGCATTATCATGACAGATAACGTCAATTTTCTAATTAATTGTGAATGTACTAATAAATATATAAAATTATATATTATAGGTACTGTAATGGAAGTTGTGCATTCGTGCAAATTTAAAAATATGATAATAATTATTTTTAAATAAAGCCTGAGCGGTTGGGCCAACCGTCTTCAAATTAATTCCATATTTAAGGTTATTTTGACATTCAATTTTTCAATTTCTTTTTACCTCAAATATTAACAGTGCCTCTCATATAACCGTTAACCAGAAGTCTATTTTTCTCAAAAAAAGAGAAAGTTTTTTTTATAAAAACAAAAAAACAGTTTTGGTGAAAACAAAGTTTAAGATGGTGGGCTTAAAATTTTGACTTCCTCGAGAATTGGTTAACTGATTACAATGAAAATTGATATTTAAGAAGAATTAGGTAACCAAAGTAATTTTGCATTTAATTTTTTTAATAACGTTTTTTTGTATTTTTAATAATATATTTTGAAAAATCAATATTTTGAAAACGGATAGCTAAATTTTTGGTAAACTTTGTTTTAAAATTAATGTTTTCTTTGTGCTAAGTTTGCATCCTTGAATTTTTTTTCATTACAAATAACGTTTACGATTTAAAAAAAAAACTTTTTTAATTTTTTCTAAGAAACAATATGGTGTTTAAATTTGTACTCTAAAAACAACTTTACGTACATTTTTTAAAAAATCAAAACTCACAAAAATCGAATCAAAACTTCGAAATTCCCTTAAAACATACATTTAAAACCTTATTCGACGGTGTGCGATCCAGTCGTCGACATCGCAGGCTTTTATCTGAGAATCCATAGCTGAAAGTACTGAAAAACCACCTTGCTTCTCCTCTAACAATGAAATAATATTATGGGAAGTAATGATCATATATTGATTGTGTAAGGTTCAAATTCAAAAGTAGTGTTGGAGTCATTGAATAAGAAGTACAGGAAGTCGTGTTGTGTATATATATACAGTATACGTGAGTGAAGCTACTCAAGTATACATCCCTACCTGTCATTTTGGCCAGGCGGTAAATTAAATAAATTGCACGACTAGATCGCACGTACTTGCTCATATGTGCGGTCACATTGTAAAATAAAATCAAAGAAAATTAAAGTGAGCATCAAAGCATTTACTCGATTTTTGTGACTTTTGATTGTTCAAATAAAGTACGTTAAATAGTATTGGGTGAAAAAATTTAAACGCCATTTTATTTCTTTAGGAAATGTAAACAAGTGTGAATTTTTTTTCAAAATTGTGGGCGTTGTTTTTAAATAAAACGGTTTTGTTTAAACAATTTTTTTAATAAAATAAAAAAAAACAACTCAAGAATACAAACTTAAGCCCAAAAATAGCGTACATTTAAAAACAAAATTTAAAAAAAAAATTCACTTACCCGTTTTCAAAATATTTTTTCAAAAAATTTTTTTTTTTAAATTATTACAAATACAAAAAAAGTTTTCGAAAAAAAAATAATGCAAAATTACTTAGGCTATTACATCTTCTTGAATATCAATTTTGATTGTAATCGGATCACCAGTTTTTGAGAAAGTCGAAGAAAAAAAACCGTCCTATGGGAGGTACCGTTTTTAGCCCACCATATAAATTTTTTTTTTCAAAAAAAAAAAAAATATAATGCTTACCTGCAATAGTACACTGGTTTTTTTTGTAAAAATTCTTGGAGCCGTTTTCGAGAAAAATAAGCCTTTACATAACGGTTATATGACAGGTACCGTTAATTTTTGATTTAAAAAAATAATTGAAAGAACTCCTCTGTAGAATGTCAAAATAACCTTAAGTTCAAAATTTGAAGACGATTGGCTCAACCGTTTAGGCTGCAGTCCAAAATACATCCGTACAGACAGACAGACAGACATTTTATTTCTTTAAAAAATGTGAAAAAGTGTGATTTTTTTTCAAAAACGTTAGAGCCGATTTTAAATAAAACTGTTTTTTAACAACTTTTTTTAAAAAATAAAAAAAAAATAATTCAACAATACAAACTTTAACACAAAAAAGACGTTCATTTAAAAAAAAAATTAAAAAAAAAATTCACTTACACGTTTTCAAAATATTGATTTTTCAAAAAAAAAAAATTTTAATTTTTAAAAATACAAAAAAAAAACTTTTCGAAAAAAAATGAATGCAAAATTACTCACGCTACCTACATATCCTTGAATATCAATTTTGATTGTAATCGGATCACCAGTTTTCGAAAAAGTCGAAGAAAAAAAACCGGTCCTATGGTAGGTACCGTTTTAGCCCACCATATTACATTTTTTACTTGCGATTTATAGGGACTATAAGGCAAGTTATGCATTCGTAAAAAAAAAATTAATTTTAGAAATCAAACATGATATTACGATGATAAGGAAGTCAAAAAAAGTGGGTCCGGAAAATCCGTCCGTCTGTCTGTCTGTCTGTCTGTCTGTCCGTATCGATATCTACAGCCTAAACGGTTGGGCCGATTTGATTCAAACTTGGTATATAGTATTTTTAGAGTGCTCTACCCGACAGTTTTTGGAATTGGCATTCTAGATCCAAAACTAACGGTACCTGCCATATAACTTTTATTGAAAAACTTATTTTTCTCGAAAACGCCTCCTACGATTTTGATAAAACTTTCAGAATAATATTTTCTGTGCAAAATCTATCTTCTAGTTTTAATGGATTTTTCAGAAAAATTTTAGGTACCTAACGGTACCTCCCATATGACCGGTTTTTTAAAATCAGACTTTCTCGTTAACTAATTGACGGATTTTGATGAAATTTTCAAAATATGTAGTGTTTTATGATTTAAATAATATTGCTTATCAAAATTTTCAAAAACATTTTTTTTTTTTTAAATATTTTGTTTTTTGGATATTTTGAAAACGGATCTGTAGATTTTTTTTAAATTTTTCTCCTAGTATAAACTATAGATTTCTTAATATTGACATACTTAAAAAATTTTAAAATATGTTTTCAAAAAGTTTTTTCAGAAAAAACATTTTTTTGAAAAAACTAGTCGAACGATTTTGTAATGAAAAATTCATAAAATAGAAAACAGCAAAAGAAATAAGATGGCTTACAACATTTTTTCCAAAAAACGTTATGAATAGTGTTTTTTTGATTTCATAAAATTTTCTCCCCAACATTTTATTTCATATTGCTCGGCTAAGCCCTAGCCATTAGTCAAATAAAAGAAAGTGACAACCTACATTACATACATACTTACGTATTTTAAAGTATTTTTCATCATCATAAAAGCACAGAATGAATAAGGAAGCCTTTGATAAACACACAAAAACAACTAACAAATAAAAAAAAACTATTCGATTACTACTGAATGCAAAATTTTCAATCGAGAAAACAAAAGTTTACACCTTCCTATAAACAAACAAAACCACTGTGTAACTTTTAATATTGTCTTTATACCTACTCGCTTAAAAGTAGTTGGAACGCGTATCTTAATTTTAGTACCTACCTTCCTTCCAACCTTAATACAGGTACCTAAATCCTTTATAAATTCCATTGGTCCCATATTGGGACGTATAAAGGTCCCTTTACCTAGCATTATTGCCATACTGCTGATTCCGACGAATCTTTATGCCAGTTGCTCAAATTTTTCCATACCAAAATGAAAATTTAACTGAAAAAAGTCCTTTGTATCTTTCTATTAGCAAATTATATTATAAACAGTAAGCAGCAAGTGGAAAGATAATACTACACTAAAAAACTGCAAAAGCTAACAATCCTATATATTTATGTGTTTATCCCTTTGTCGTGACGCATGTTCGTTCGAGCTTCACCCCAAAACGATTCTAAGGAAGTTGCACGTCAAAAAAAACATTAAAATTAAATCTTTGTCAAAAAGACGCCTGTACCTAAAAAGGATTAGCACACAGGAGCAAGTACGTGCGACCCAGTCGTGCCTTTTATTTTAAATTTATATCTGTTTTTCTGTCTCGTTGTTGCTCCTAATCTCAAAAACAGCTGCACGGATTTCGCATGGACTCCTACTAGCAGATAGCTGATGTTTAAAGGAGTAACTTAGGCTTTTCTCATTAGTTACAAGCTATGCAAACATTAAGAACATTTTTCATCTTCCTACAAGCGGAAGCTAAAAGTTACAAATCAAAATGAGGACAAAGGACAAAATTAAGCGGAAACGTAATCGGACAGATTCTAGAGATCTCATTAAATTTTATTGAAATCTCCGCTTGAATTAGAAAACAAAGTCGACAAAAATAAATACAAGTCTTTGAAACCGCTGCTGCCTAGAAACTCAACAAAACAGCCGAAATTCATTAACTAGCATAAAATATATCTTATAAGAAATTGAAGAATAGAAAAAATTCCAATTTAGAAATATCATATTTTCGAATTTCCCGACGCAATAAAAAAATCAAAAAAGCTTCTGGTTATGGCTCCATAAATGCAAAATGCCAGTAACCGCGAAAAGCAATTATTAAAATTGAACATCTGATTAATGCAGAAAATTTAAAAAATACAAGCAACTGCGTTTCCTTCTTAAGAACACCTCTTTTCTCTGTTTCCACTAACAATTTGAGAAGCAGAACAAATTAATAGTTTCAACCATCAATAAGCTTAAAATTCCTTTTTTCAGTTTTTTTAAACAATGTTTTTGTTGCCATCCAACTAAAACATCTAAATGCATTTAGAAGGAGTTCTCAACATACATAGAATCCTTTCATTAGGCCTTTAAATAAAAAAGTTTAGTGATTCTAAGCTGTATCCTTTTCCTACAGCGCGAAAACTGGCATGAGGTATTTGAAAAAATAGTATATATTGTTAATTTTGAAAAATGTACTTTTGTTATTTTCTAAGTTCTTTGCCAAGTAGTTTGAATCGTTTTTTTTTTTGTTCAAAAAAAAATCTCTGTTGTCTGACACTTTGTTCATGTCCTTAATTCTATTGATTGTCCAATAAATCGCTATAATCGAATTCGTTTTTTCCGAGTTCATTTTTAGCCTTTTGACTTTTTTTTTCATTTAAGTATTTCTCACATCTTGTCCTCTCAGTCAAACAAAGAATATAAACTTCTGTAGTTCCATCGAATCGAATAAAAAAAGTGAATGAAAAATCCATCTATCGGGCTAGTTTGTAAGTTCTCTTTGCTAACAATAAAAAATTAATGGAGCTGTCAGATGCATTCTCAGGATTATTGAATGGCCTCCTTTATCCTTGTAGCAAAAAAAAAAAGAAGAGAAATGGGGTATTTCATGTCTTTGATTTTAGGAGTCTGTTGGTCTTAAATGTTTATTATAGCTTGGAGTTTGCGTCTGATTTATATCATCGTGGGCCATTCATTCATTAGTTAAAAGACCAAGCGAGTGATTATTTTTAAGGATAACAGGGATCTTAATAAAATACATCAGGCTGCGTCATACTGTGTTTGTCTGGCTCGTAAAAGTAAGAATTCATTAAAACTAAACAAAACGGATGCATTTGGAATTTGTTATATGATGCTCATACGCCCCAGTAACAAGGTACACTCATCCTTAAAAATGTAGCATTAGCATATACCTCACACTTAATTGTTTCTTTTAATATCGCAGTAAATTCACATCCTCCCCATCCCTCATTTTAGTCCCTTAGCTACAGTTACCGGAAATGTTAGTAACCCTCATTTCCTTCTTACGCACAGCAGTCTCGCAGGATGTAAAACGAGGATCTTTTCCATCCCTTATGGCAACTGAAGTATTTAATTTCATTTTTTATACACTGTCACACCGTTTTGTGTTCATTTTTTTTTAATTAAAACACTATTTAACAAAGGTACCTATTTCCCGCTAGATACGTGACAAGAATGTAAATTTTGCGATCCAATATGTCCTTTCCTTGTGCCTGTCCCCACAATGAAACGAACAGAAAAAATCCTTTTATCGAATGCAGAAACGCATCAGATGATTTATATTCCATTCCTTCTAATGGAAAAACTATTGTCCATACACCCACCGCGTTTTAAAAAACTGTACAGCAATCCAAAAAAAGGAGCAACGCATTTGCAGACACAGGAAACGTGCCTCAGCATCAAATTGCTTACTTAATGTGTGCGTTCTTTTTTTGCTTGTTTTATGTTCAGCTGTTTAATGGATGAGGTTTGCAAATGGATTTTTGAAGAAAATCTGACACCGGAATTTTTGCATCGGACCAGTATCATATTCTCTTGTTACATCCTTGGTGAATTCTAGCTCTTAATACATTTAATTGAATGCAATGAAGTAGACCGGTAAATCAGGATAAAAGCCTTCAATCAGCTACGAAATGGAATCTTTTAGTCAAGGAAATAGACGGACCATGAGGCAGTTGCCTGAATGTTGGCCATTAACTGATAAGAATGTCCCTTTTCACCCTCATTGGCGTAAATATCCTTTAACATTCTTATCAATGAAAGATGTCGTTACTTCATGATTAGGCTGTTACACCAGGTAGGTAGTTAGTTTGGTTCTATATCTACTGCTATACTTAAAGAGGGTCATTGAAGTTTTTATCGCAGCGTCAAAGATATTATCGTATTTTTGGGTCAGCATTTTTTTCTGAAGTTCACATAAATCCGGTTGTAGTAATGCTTTTTATGTATTCGCACCCGCCTCTTCAATGAGCTCATCAAAATGATTTTGGGGAAGTTTATTATAGCAATGGCTATAATCCTGTTGATGTCCTTGTACATGGACGAACTCAAGTTGTTCTTCATTAGGGATAGCTCTTGGATCCTTTTGTTCCTTTTATCATTCAGATTATGTTAAGAAGATAATGTAGGGTCTTAGTAGCTATCCACTTGGTACATTTGGTCCATATCTAAGTTTGCTAAGAGTGATTAAGTACATTAAGAACACGGTACCTCAAAAAAGATATTGGTCCAAAAAATTGTTTAAGGAAGGAAAATTCTGTTAAGTCTGGTAACCAATCTTAAGTGAATTATTCAATCGAAAAATTCTGTGAAGGGAATTTTTGTATATATTTCATTTATGGTAATTACAAAAAAAAAAACTAATCATAAAATAAGTGCATTTTGATCCAAAATTCCATCCCAGTTTATGAGGAAGAACCCAAAAAAAATCTATAAATAAAATTCTATTAAAATCGTTATAGCCGTTTTTGAGAAAAGTAAAACAGCGTATGTATATGGTATGAACCGTTATTCCTTGACCTACATACTTATTTTTTTTCAAAAAGATTTTCTGAGAATCGTCTTAATATCTACAAACCAATTTTTCGATCCCATTTGATAAGTCGTTTTTAAAATACAGATTTTTTTTCTAAAAAACGAAATAAAAAGAAAAAATCATCAAAATCGGCATAATCGTTCTTAGAAAACATAATCTGCTCCTCTTATAGATTATTATAGTAGTCACCATTATTTCTTGAAAGAATCGCTTTAGCGGCTTAGGATTTGGTGGCTAAGGGAGACAGACGGTTAGTCAGACTATTTTTGTTATTGGATTAAAAGTGGCTTCGATGTTTGCTCTTATGTTATGCCCATTTTTATGATGATGCGTTTGTATTCCCTGTAATACAGTGGATTTGTTATGGAAATCCTATTCTGAAAGTCTGGTTCGATTTTCGGCTCGAGTCATATAATGTTGTCTTTTTCGAACACAACACAAATTTTTACAAGATAATTCTTTTGGTTGGTTGAACATCATTTTAAAATCTCTTTGCCGAAATGCAAGATTTTTGGTGTTGATGAGTACATAGTACAAACGCAGAATAGCAATGAACTCGGTAACTAAAACAAGTGTCGTTGCATTTGTTCGTCTTTGCACAGAGACGGAATTGTCAAATAAGATATAATGTCGAATTTAATGCTTTAAAAGTTCATTTTTGTTTTTTTGTCGTGAAATCGAAACGTACCTCACGTGTTGACGTGTTACTATCCACGAGAAGTGATACTTATATTGAAGAAACCGAAGACCTTTTGGTTCCTGAATGTGTATAACAGATAACCTTATGTGGCATGTGGACATATTCGCCAAGAACCTCAGTCTAGAAATTTTATATTCTCCAAAGCTTGAGTATAGTCATCATATTTAAGCAGGTGCTCTTTTATCCCACTTGAGTTTCTTAGACAGAATTAAAAAAAACTTAAAAAATGATAGGCGACCAGACGACAACAGAAACATTTACATGTCTTGTGCACCGTCGGTCGCGGAATTGTTTCTTGCTTTTATTATTCTATCGATAGCAAAATAGCTAGGCGCATTACTCTCCTGAAACAATTTAACCGTAATACATCCCTGTCCCTGTTCTGGTTAATCAACATAAAAAGCGTAGCCAAAACCCATTTTGTTCGTTCTTATTATAAAGAAAAGATCAGAAGACCACTTGAATCTGGAATTTTGTTTTTTGACGTTTAGACATTTTAGGTTAGATTGCCGAAGTCGCTAGTGAACGAACCCAAACTACATTTTCTGCGGTAAAAGTAAAACAAAATATATTTATATATTGCGCTCTGTAGACAGACTGAATTTGTTGATTGTGACAATCACTTATCATTAACCGATTCCACCCCAGGCTCTTCAGTCATTTTGAAGGAGTGAATGGTCAATCGGAAGAATGGATTATTCAAAAAAGCAACAGCAATTAACCATTTAGGTAGGTAACGAAATGAAAATTGTAAGTCCCGCGTTAGGTTATTAAGCAACCCTGATGCTAAGTTTATCAAGATCAACATTGTTTTTGAAACTGATTGTATTCCTAATTTTTTTCTCTCGTGGATTATGTATTTAAGTTTATAATTGTGACAAGTAATATTTTCAATAATGGAAGTTGCAATCAACTGACGTTCCACCTAAGTCTCACATAATCAGCATTTCATTCCTTATTTCGTGTCTTGGACGTGCAAAACAATTTATTTATGCCTAATATATGAATGTGAATAAATCAACAATAAGAATAGAAAAGTTAATACCAAATAAAAATGCTCGAAAAAAAAACTTAATCCCATTCAATTTGCAAGGAAAACACCTCAAATGGCAACACAAAAGCGAGAATCCATTGAATCAGCCGCAGAAAAAGTGCATTACCGTCCAACTGTTTCATAACCATAGCACGTCCCAAACCCAAACATATCCTTTGTGTGATCGTTTCCCGCGCATATCCCCATATACTGTACGTTTTTCGAATACTATCATCTGTCAGCCTTTTGTTGGCCCAGGAACCTGAAAGAAACAAACGAACAAAAAAAAAATCATCAACACTCCATACAAGGTTAAAAATCTATACTTTTCCTTTTCCTCCTTTATTTTTTGCAAAAGAAAACTCATTCAATTTCCACACCTGAAAAGCCAACACAAAAGAAAAGGAAAAACCAGAACAAAATAAATATATGAAGGACGAAAAAATACCTCCTTTGGAAATCGTAATAAGCTAAAAAGCTTCCTGATTTTTATGTCCTGGCAAAAGAAAGGAAAATTAGAAATACGGAATTCCTGGCCCGCTGTGCCTTTTATTTTCTTAAAATCACTTGTATAGTTTAGTAGGTGGTTACGTGTGAGGCAGGAACAACATGTATTATGTGACTCAAATCAATTATACTAATTCAATTGTTAAGCATTTTATTTATGTTAGAAGCATTTTAATAGGCATTTGTGTGGCATGCGAAAAGAACCACACAATGGGCATATAAGTATTGGCAGTGCCACACGTATGCGCCTCAAATCATAACCGAAATCTGTTGAAGATTTGATTTTCAGGAATTGAATTCAGGAAAATCCTTTTTAAGAAAACACGCACTTTTTTATAATATAAGATAAATATTTGAATTTTTGAAATACTTTGTATCGGAAGCATGGTGGACTGAGGACATAATATTCTAATATTGCCTGGTTCAGTGTTGTTGTAGTAAATTTAAATTTGGAAACTGAATAGTAACATATTTGGGTTGAAAAAGCTGAACATACTAATGGTTACGACTTAGTGGGCCTGGAATGTGTTTATTAAGTGCGGTTATTTTTCAATAAAGTTTTATGAACTCAGGATGAAATGAATTGAAAGCTTAAAAGGTCCCACATGAAATTCAGGAGGATGTTGGCGATTGCCTCGGGCAAACAAATGTGAGTGCTTCTAGGTACGTGGGGCGCCTTTGAACCTTTCATAAAAAGATGTTAATAGAAGTCTTGTAAGGAGATGTGTACATATCACTATAATCACATGGATAAGTGAGGTACTAGTTTTATCCAGAAAGAGGTTGGTCTCAAGGAGCGGTGCTATTGCCTTTACTGTGGAGTCTTGTAATAGATGAACTACTGGAAAATCAGTCTAATCAAGACATACACTGGACAAGGGACGTAAGTCCCCGGGACGTAAGTCCCCGGGACACAAGTCCCAGTTTGGGAGTTCCATACCACTTTCGTGGGACATAAGTGCCAAAATCTAATTTGGGACTTATAACCCACTTTGGTGGACATAATTTCCAAACTTTTGTTTGGTGAAGATGGGACAAAAGTCTCAAATTTTATAAGAGATAGTATTTAAATAATAGCAGCAAGCCTTCAAACCTATCTCACTTTTTATATAAATTAAACATTGATTCCCACCAAGGTGGGACATAAGTTTCTACTTTTGTTTGGTGAAGATGTGACAAAACTCACATAGATAGTCCTTAAATTAGGGCAGCATACCACTCATACCTATCTTACTATTTATATACTTAAAACCTTTGCATTTTCAAAATTGTTTAGTGGGACATAAGTGGTGAATTTATGTCACAAAGAGGTGGGTTATAAGTCCCAAATCAGGTTTTGGCACCTTTGTCCCACCAAGATGGGACCGAACTTGCAAATTTTTGAAGAGGGACTAATATACCGGGGACTTATGCGTTTCTCTGATGACATTGTCATCACACCTTGGAGAGGATTTATTAAAGAAAATTCTGCCTGTCAGTATGTTAAATATCTAGGTATTACACTAGATAGCAAACTTCTCATTTTTAGATAACTGTTGGAAAAGCTTAATAGGTTCTCATGATATATGCAAGAGGCTTGCAAGTTAATTATGGAGCTGCAACCCAGACATCCTCAGATGGATGTATAACATGATAATAAGAGTTCAATCCTTAGATTGGGGAGCAATAGAGTTTAATCATGCTATCTCATTCTAGTGTAAGTTTTGTTATTCTGTAGGTTTCTTAAGTAGCCGTGTTTGAGAATATTTTGATGAAATAGAAGATAAAATACCTAAAATTTGCTGTCTCTATCTATCCGTGTGTTTGGGATGTGTAGAGGGTGATGGACTTTTTTAGGCCCCAAATTTCATGACTTTGGTAGCACTTTTTGAAGGGTATAAATCTTTGTTGTTAACAAAAAGAAAATGGAAGACATGCTACTTTATAATTAACTGATTTATCAAGCTTTCAACAAAGCCTTTTGTATCATCTTAAACAACAATATACCAATATTGCTTGTATTCCCCATTCTCACCCTCGTATAGGAGCCTCGTTTTATTCTCTTTGAAATTTTATTTAGTGCACCCTACAATTTTCAATTTATTACGGGCCCTCAGTGTGTTCAAATATGACGGTAATAAATTACAAATGTCTGGCAATTCATTATCAAACTGTGTCCATGCGGTATAATGGCTATAACATGTACTCAAGTGGCACTGTGGGGGTGATATTCCATTCTAACATCATTTCTTGTTCTCTTCATATAAAGAAAAGTTTTTTGTTCTACGTGAATTGAAAGCTAGGACTTACGTCCAGCGTCAATAGCTATAGCTACATTCTTGTGATGGCAATGATAATGACTATGATTGTAGGTTCTCTATTCCGAGGCAAACCATGGGCTGTCATTGTTGTCGTCTTCAGCATCACAGTAAAGGTCACATAGGATTATGTGTCCTCACATAAATTTCTAAACAGCGTTGAGCTGACACTAACAAGCCATCTCCAGGATACACTTGCTGTACAAGGAGATATGGATGATTTTTACGACCACACACTTGTATGCTGTACGATGTTAAATGCTTTTATTGGACGCATCTGCTGTCTATGATCAAAGTTACCTCAACAAAGTGTAGACTACAAATTAATTCTTTTTCAACATGGAATCGTGAGTTTCGAAACAATGATGCAACAATCCTGCTGTTTGTAATTGTAATTTTGTAATCTTTTCTTCAAATTGAAGAAAAAAACAATTGCCATTTGGTTGAAAACCAAGAGATTTGTAGTTAAAAAATGCATCAAACCACTATGTCACTTTTTTTTTGTTGCAAGTTTAAGTGCTCGTTTATCCTTTCTTATGGGCAACTATGTATGTATGTTCTTTTTACTTGAAGAAGGTTATTTTCAGTTGAAGTTCCAACATGTTGTCCTACTTAGGTTAGTGCTTATCCATGCTTTGAATGTTTAACAAGCGTTAAAGATATAGAAATGAGGTTGAAACGGTATTTCACACATGGCAATTAGCTTTAGTTTCCAGCACACTGCACTAGTGTACTGTTTCCGTATGTCCCCTTTTTCCAAACAATTGTTTGCCCCTTTTAACTTACTTTTTTTGAATGCGAAGTTTGAAGAAGTGAACTATAGATATGTCGTATTTTTCTGTCTTGGCGGATTTCCAATTAGATGTAAAAAACAAGAACTTTTAATGGCTGACATTGTTTGGGTGTTGTGAAGTGACACGAAGAAAGAAATAAGCTTTTTTAAAATCCGCCTTAAAAATGTTTAAGAATAAATCATTTTTTTTTGAAAATTTAGCTTAGAGTCTGTGCTACTTTTTCATAAAATTTTCAAATAAGCATTTTACTATCAAAAAGTGGAAATATTTCGAAAACATTTTGGTTTTAACATTTTGTTTAAATTTTTGAATTTATAATTAAAATTGAAGTTGAAGTGGCAACCCGTGTTTGAATTCAAGATCTTAAATTAAGACAGTAATAGTAATGTTTCCAATTATATCAGCAACGCTCTTGTGTATTTAATTCTAAAACCGTTTCCCTTCCCTAAACCACATTTCCGTACCGTTTAGTTTTAAATTAGCTATTCTGCCTTCTGTCAGAAGTCAGGCCGGGTATTGAAGATCATTTATAGATTTATCTTTTTTTCTATTTCGATTCTGGTAAATGAAGCTGCTCTCTAAATGCTTTTCGTCAGCTGTAGAAAACTCTTTGATTACAACATCTATCTCACTCGAATGTCAACTTTTTAAATACAAAATTCCGTTTGAAATTACATCCAGATCTTATAGCTCAACTTCAATTGGACCCCGCCACACTTCATTTGCCGTTTTACGAGAACACAATGGACGACGAGGACAGTGACGACGTATTGTATAGCGTATCTTTGATATCCTACAATCATCTCTTGACATTTTCCCTAAGCGCAGCACATTCTAATTCGCAAACATTACCTCGAACGCAAATGACCCTTCAACGGATTAATTGATTTCGAAATCGTGTTCTAGGTCCTGGTTCGAGCCAGCAAAACAATCCAGCAGCAATAGCAGCTGAATTGTCCCTGTCCAGTCCATTTGCCTGGAATATCCTTAAAATCTATCGATAGATAGCGTGCCAGCAGTGATTTTCCGTGATAATTGTACCCACACACAAGGTGGCTGCTGAAATTGATGGCTGGTGTTAATGGTAGTTGCTCCCAATGGGGAGCAGGAGCAAAGCGCAACTTTGATGCAATGGTTAGCGTGTAAGGAAATCGTATTATAAAATTCACAGTTGATTAATCACGGGGCGGATACTCGCCCGCTGTCGTTATTTGGTTGTTGTTCAATCGACTGAATAAGGACAATGCACGTCGCATAATAAATCGAATGGCCTGGATTGTTTCTATGTACATGTTACGGGAGCAAAACAATGGGGTCGGGAAGAGAAGCACTGGACTTTTGTCATGCCGTGGAATTTGCTTAGTTAGTTAGATAGCAGAGAGGTTGGTTCTGTAGAACAATGTGATGGTTACGTTTGGAATGGTAAATGAGCAATATTAAAAGAACAATACAGTGGTAACACACCACAATTGACAGATAACATGTTACTGATGTCAAATGGAATTTTCAGATGAATAGATGGCTATGTATGAAAGCGATGAAGTGCATTATTTCTACTCCCATGGGATTAATAGATAAGCAGGAGATGTATAAACACAATTTAACGGATGAAAAATATGGATTTGTTCAAATAACATCGACAAAGGCTTAAAACTTTACCCACATGGTGTTTCCATACATCTGCTTATGAAACTACAAAAACATGAGTATTATAACAAATGTTCATCATTCTAATCCGGACCAATCCTAGTATTCGCAAAAAATAAAAGCAACCATATTATTCCAAATCTAAAAGATTATAATGGTTGAAAGAACAAGAAATGAAACACAACAATTGAGTTAGAATGTCATACACAAGTTTTTCCTTTATGCAACGGCAAAGAGTTAAAATTCGGGATCGATTTTGTCTTAAATAGACTTTCACAAACTCCGTAAGCAACCATGTTGGCTTGTTTTTGTTGTAGCGTTTATAAAAGCGCTTATCACTATCAAAAAATAGAATTTAATAAAACCATTTTTTGAGCTTTAAACTAATACTTTTCAAAAAACTGAATTTTTCTGTTTAAAATACCTAGGGCAGCCGAGAACATGGGGGGGGGGGGGTACGGGCGGAAGTTTTTCTAATGGTTTGATTTTTCTGGGAACACTCAAAGCACCAAAAAAGCTTTGATAAATATGAGGCAATGTAAAATGCAAAATAATGGTAGTACTTTTAATTAAGTTTTGCACGTTTTTACTTGCGATTATAGGTACTATAATGTAGGTTATGCATTCATGCAGATTAAAAATGTTGAAATAACAATCAAACATGACATTACGATGATAGAGAAACATATTTGAGTTAATGGCAAAATGCTGTCTATCTCTTCGTATATATTTTGGGCTACAGTCTCAACGGTTTGGCCAATCATTTTCAAATTAAGTACATAGGGTTATTTTAAAATTCTACAGAGGACTTTTTTATTTTTAAGGTGGGCTTAAAACGATACGCGTTAGTGTATTTTTTTAAAATTTTGTTTTTAAATGAAGGTAATTTGTGTGCTTAAGTTTGCATTCTTGAAATATTTTTTTTTAATTTTTGAAAAAAGTTGTTAAATTAAAACCGTTTTATTTAAAAACAGTTAATACGATTTAAAAAATTTCCTTATATTTTTTAAATAGGTAAAATGGCGTTTAAATTTTTATGTTGAAAACTATTTTACGTACTTTTTTCAAACAATCAAATGTTAGAAAAATCGAATTAAAACTTAAATTCCTTTAATGTTTAATTTTTAAATTTTATTCTACGCTGTGACCTCACATAAGAGCAAGTACGTGAGATCCAGTCGTGCAATTTATTTTTTAAACTAGAAGACTCTTCTAGCATCTTGATTTTAAATTAAGTATTATCTAGAAAATCTAGATTAATCAACCCCCCATTTAGGCAAAATATATTTCGAAATATCGGCAATACAAAAAAATAATATCCTTTACTTATTTCAAAGCCAAATGTCTGATCTATTACATTATATTTAAATTAATTAATTTCTCTGAAAAATTAAAAAAAAAATTAATTAAAACTCGAAATTTTGTAAAAATAAAAAAATTAAAAAGAATTAATTTCGATTTTCTAAATTTTCTTTTATTATTTATTACGTGGTTAGTGTGTCGGACTGCTAAGCGAATGAGCCTGGGTTCGAATCTCGCTCTTAGCCACCTTCTTTTCGAGGGTACTGCCTCTTGCGATGAACTGATAAAACATCTAAAAATAAAATTTGTCTCGAAAAAGTGCATTTCATGTAGCCTTTCGGACTCGGCGGTAAGCTGTAGGTTCCTTCCATTCTCGCAGATTAACAACACACACACGGGAATGGTTGAGAGGATAGCTCACTCGGCCATGGCTCCTTAAGGAGCTGTCGCGCCAATAAATTTATTTATTTGTTACTCCTATTAATTTTTTTATTGAACACTGACAAATAGATGATCTATAATCACTGGTTTTGTGGTTTTTTCAGAAAACTGGAAATTACTACTGGTTTTTTCAGAAAACTGGAAATTACTACACTAACTTTTTTATAATTTATTTGGTTCAATGTGGGCCATTAGAAATCGGTTATTAACGTTCTGTAGCCCTGGCCTTTGGCAGTCATTACCTCACGAACGCCGTTTTTTGAGAAAATTCTTACCAATGTCGTCGGCACAAAAGCTCGTACCTAAAGATGATTTCTCGACCAAAATAGAAACAAGAATGCGTTCCGACTTCTGACACAAGGGATGGAAAATGCCATAAAGCGATGCGATCCCTTATTGCAATTCTGACGCAAGCCACTTGACCGATATCATTTTTCATGCCATTTAACTTTATCCTTAAGCCTTTCCCCTATAACATACTATATTAATAAATAGCTTATAACTAAGCCGATAAATGAGAATTTTGCCCTAAAAACAATTTAAATTAAAAAAATATAAGCTAAGCTAATACATTGTTAAAAAAATATAGCAAACAGTTTTCTTTTTGCAACTGGTAATTTTTTGATGTTTTAATATTTAGTTAAAAAAAAAAAACCTTTTTCGGCTCTGTCTTTAACCCGAGTATTCGTTGAAGATTGTTATCAACCCAAAAAATTAGAAAATCAAGATTTTTTTATAAAATCACTTGAATTGTAGGAAAAAATCAAAAAAAAAAAAACTAACCCGTAATTTATTGCAATGCCAAGACCTGGAATATCTAAGGTATGCCATTTTCACGGTAGAGTACACAACTTTCTTTTGATGACTGCAGAATGGGGTTGATATAGAGAAAGCAATGTAGCAGAAATGCCTGTCACCTACCCTTTTCTCGTATTTCGTTTTTTTTTTGCAATCAAGATGACATTGCTCGGAAAAGAAATAAAAACAGTAAATAAACGTTCAGGATGCTTCTGAAAAGTACAAGACGAATTTAATACATTTAAACAATTTCACCGTTCATTTCCTGACTTATCATGAATTGGTGATGACTTCAAGATACATCCTAAGGTATTTGGCAAAAGAGGTTGTGCAGGTGTTGAACCCGGTCCCCTATGGCTATTCAAATATTGAAATAAGATAGATAAAGTTAATAAAGCCAATTTCGCACAGCAAACAGTTTTTAATGAGAATTTCAATTAGATTTGTCAAAACTGGGGATAATATAGTAAAACTGAAAAACGTATTTCCTTGATTGATACAATACTTAAATATTAATGTTCAACTTAAAAGCCTGTGCTCTACTTTTTCCTCTGCATAAATTGTAACATAAGCGCCTTATTTGAAAATAAATACTTAAGTATTGTATCAACCGGTACAAATTTTGACAGCTAGTTTGAGACTTAAGCTTGTAGAACCATTGCATCCAAAATGCAAACTATTAACGGGATCCAGAAAAAAAGAAAATTATTGGCGCAACAGCTCCTTATGGTGCCGAATCCAAAAGGATACATGATGTGCACTTTTTACTCTTCGAGCAATTTTCAGGGTGGTTCTGACGGGGAATCGAACCCCAACCCTTTGGCATAGAAGTCCCACACACTACCACTAAATCAGTCGGCCATAATCTATAATTATAAAAATCGATAAAAGTTTGTGTAAGTTCTTTTGTAATGAAATTGTATGTTGACTTTTTCTAGCAATCTTTAGAGAGACAGGAACAGTAAAGTGTTATATGTAGTGAACTACAGATTTTTTGTTTTTGGCATTATGGTATTTGTATTTGTATTTTTATCGCCAAAAATATGCACCGTTCTATTCCGAAAATGATTTAAAATTGCCTGGCGCATAAAAACTAAATTATTGTATGAATTGTTCAAGGAACCCAATGGACACTAGTGACCATACATCTTATTTTCACAATGACAAAGGACAAATTTTGAAATACATAGTTTAAAAAAAACGTCAAAATAAATCAGCGAAGTGGGTCCAATGTGTTCATCTATGTATGCTAAGTATATTACATATTCTCATATGCAAAGAAACAGCTCCAAGTTAAATCATTTAAAGCTGTTTCCCTAGAAGACCACGGTTACACAACTCCAACCATAAGCTAATCTCCACGCTTCATAAAACACAGAAATCGTTCCTCACTGTGTGTGTTAGTTTTCCTTGAACTTATTTATGGTCCATGTTTTTAGGATTTTCTTTTAGAAAGATGTCATAAAAAACAGGCATGTTTCCCATGGAGGTATTTGATGCTTGATGGGGAAATAAAACAAGCGAAAAGGATACACAACAACATAATTCAATTGAAATTTTTACGTGAGTAAATTTTCTCCTTTTTTTTGAGAACACATGTATAGTCCAAGGAGGCGGAACGAAATTTTAAAACGCAATTTTCTTTGTACATTAACTCTATAAATTAATGTGATCCCAACAAAAAAAAATAAACTCATTGTTTTGGAACTCGGGCATTTGGCGAAAGCCCGTATCCCCACCTCACGATAAACATAACTCTTGAAACCATTCAAGTCGGAATTAATCTAGATAGGGATCCTTTGGGATTTTATTGTACTAGTTGTAATGAACATTTCTGTTTTGTAAGCACATCACGTTCAAAATGTTCTTTCCTGGAGTAAAATAGGGACATTTTTGCATTTTAAAGGGAAAAGAACAGATTAATTGTATAGTTAAATGTTTGAAGGTATATTTTGTTTCAGAGTCAAACGATTCGTTCAGTTTTGGTTCGTGTTTCATAAAAACTAAGATTGCATTGGCTATAAAGATTTTGGTGAAATCTGATTGATGAAAACCTTTAATTAGATTCTATGTTGTTCGAAAACGATTCCCGGATAAAGGGACAAAGCCCCAGATTATATTTGGATGCCAGCTTATTATATTTATATAATAAACCCGTGCCCCGTGGCTAAGTGGCTAATGTGTCAGACTGATGCTAAGCTAAGCGTCGGGGTCCTTCTCCCCGTCAGAACCACCGTTTTTTTCCGGGTACTGTCCCTTGCTATAAACTGACAAGACCTCCAATAGTTTTGTCTCGAAAAAGTGCATCTCATGTAGCCGTTCGGACAAGGCGGAGATCCCTTCCATTCTTGCAGATTCACAACACACACATATGGGAATGGTTGAGAGTAAAAATCACTAGTCCTTGGCTCCTTAAAGAACTGTCGCGCCAACATATTTAATTTATTTTAAGCTTATTATAAGTAAAAGAGTTAAGTGAAAAGTTTTAATCTTTTGATGTGTAATTGGGGGTTGAAAATCTAGGTTTTTTCTTGATGGTAGCATAAAAAAAAGTCAGATGCTAAGCACATGTTAGTCAAGCTTTTGACAGTTTTGGGATTCTGTACAATTAACATATTCGTCAGGGTTGCAAAAATTGATTATTGGATTCAGCTATTTGTTGAAAAGTAGCCCTAAGCATTGCAACCACATATTATGTACTTTAAAAAGAGGCTAACCTTCTTTTACCCAACATAAAGGTTTTCTATATGCCTAAGATGTCATGTGAAATAAATAACCAAAGCAATCACATTTCACGATCATAATCGAACATTTAGTGCGTCAATTCACGGTGTCATTTTGCTGTCACCAAATTTAAAATTCAAATGATGATTTTTATGTACGAGTTGGTACCAATCGGAAATCCGGCACATCTTCTTCCGGATGCTCAAGCACAATGTAATGGTTCCATAGTGCTCGTATTATGTTAAATTGTTTATGATCCTAACACAAAGTTACAAAAGTACTTGGTTATGAAAACCTCAAGCCGTTCACATTGTTTCAATGTGCTTTGCTCTTATATTTCCTTTTTGCATACATTCATCGCTGATGGATATGACTACGTGTGCTGCACTGCTGTGTTTCATACGTATGTGTGTGTGGGTTATGATCTCTGGTGGGCCAAAAAGGACTTTTGAGTGCTTTCTATGGTGACAACCGCTGACAAGAATCAAAATAGCATAGAGACTTTGTCATAAATGTTTATGACATTCTCTCTCACTTTGTGATAAGCACGGATGACGAGGACAGGGACTTCGCGTTCGCCTCGCCAAATACAATTCCACACAAACAACAACAAAAACAACATCAATGACAACAGTATAAGCAAAAACGTGATGGACATGAAAAAGTCTCGTCGTGTGTCGTCGCGTCGTTCCGTTCGTAGTGCTCAAATGTTATTCAAGATATGATTTTGTTTTTTTTTTTGCTTCCTGAAAGGGATAAATGTCACACGAATGTTTTAAAACATTTACGCTTCTTGCGAGTGATGTGTCCTTTCTGTATGCGCGCCTTTCAGGGGGGCTGATATGCTGGAGAATGAGTTATGGAACATGCATCCATTTTGAGTTTTACATTTTGTTGATGGTGCAGGCCCTCAACAGGGCCAATCAGCTTTATTGATGCATATAAAAAGAGATTTTTGGAGAACGGTTTTCAAAGCGAATTTATTTTTTATGCGGAACACTTTGCTTTGCGGCAAAATGTGATGGAACTGAACTGACGCCCCACACTATATTGACATTTTTTCACATCGTTACCTTGAGAAATTTTTAGTGAACCATCCATCGGAAATTGTTGCAAATCATTTTTCATGGGGGCTTATGAAAGAATATTCCATATTTTTGTCATACTTGAAACGGTTTCATGGATGTGAAATTGCGGGTATTGAAATTAAGTAATGAATTGCTTTTATCTGGAATTAGTTTGCTTAAGACTTTAAAATATATGTATGTACATATGTATGTAATGTATGTATGTATGTGTTACATTTTTGAAAGAGATATTTTCCCTAAAAAAACTACATAATAATATTAAAATGTAATTACAATGTGTTATGTTTTTAGGGATTACCTTCAAAAAGATCAGATAGTTGCTCAGTCTTGGGTTGTTCTATGGTTGACAATAACTTATTGTTGAGGTTTCTTAGTTTTTGAATTGATTCAGCCTCTCAAGAGAAGCTACAACGTATTATTGTGTATTATCAGGAGTTACTTGAGCATGTTCTTCTTTTTCTCAGTTGTGTTTAAACTGTGAAGGAGCGTATGGACATTTTGACAGGGGTACCAAAATTTTCTCCCTAAAACATGGGAACAAACCGCGAACACACAACATATTGAAGGAATACTATGGCCAAAAATAATGACAAGGGTTGATCATATAATACCGCAGACCTGGAAAATCCAAGAACTTCAGATTAATATCTACTAGAGCTACTGTCTAGCGACTTCTTAAACATCATACTTAAAAAAATGATACAGAACTCAGACGCCGATAACAGAGGCACGATTTTTAAAACAAATGTGTCCAATTTTTCGCATACGCTGACAATATTGATACAATCGGAAGAACAACGAGTGAAGTGTGTAGCGCTTTTGAGAGATTTGAGAAGAAAGAGGCGAAGAAGTCTCAATGAACGAAGTATATGCTGTCATCAAGAAAAGACAAATAACATTAACGCTTTGGATAAAAAATCACGAAAGATAGCCGGTGTACTGTCTCTTAAAAGGAACTGACAAAACCTCTAGAAGTAAAATTGTCTCGAAAAAGTGTATCTCATGCAGCCGTTTGGACTCGGCGGTAAATTGTAGGTCCCTTCCATTCTTTCAGGTTCACAACACATACACAGAAATGGTTGAGAGTAAAAGTAACTTGGAAAAGTATTTAAAGATAGAAATATCACATAGAAGTGCTCCAACAATACACTTAAGAAATTTAGTATGGAATACTGATGGATCCAAAATTGCAGATTGAGCAGTGGCAGGTTTAAATGTCAGTACAAATGGGAACTAGTGTCACAATTCTTAAACTGTACTCCATGCCGTTGAAATCTGTGCGGATACCAACATCAGGAAAGGCATTTAAGGAGCGGTCATCCAAATCTATTCTGACAATTAAAGCTGCCTTTTAAGAACTCTCGTTAAATTCTCAGGACTCAAATTTAGTCAAACGATGCTACGATGCTTTGCAAACCTTAGGCAGACACAATAATAAGGGTATTATGGGCAAAGAAGTTGCGGACAAAATAGTCGGGATAGCCATTTGAACAAAATCAACTTTAACACAAATACAGAGTGCATGTTCTCCATTAAGATGTCGAATCTTCAATTCACATGCTTAGTGAATGGTCAGCTTTTATATGTATAGGAAAACGCATATTCTTAAAAAAGCTCTGCAGAAGAAACCAAAAACACCTTTACTAATATGATTCTTATCTCATTCATAAGGAAGGTGATACAACTCGTAGATTAATCCATAACCTACAGGACATAGAACTTACAGAATGCAATATCCAGCCACTAGAGCCTAGGATTAAGAAAATCCTATAACATTACTCATTTTGGATTAATTTCTGCAGAACCACGGGGCGTATGCGTACTTTTTTTCTTTTTTTTTCTTTGAGTTATGAATCAAAATTGTTGATTTGTTGAAAGTTAAACGAAGTTTTTTTTCGTTTGTATATGTATGTAATAAATTATCAAATCTGGTTTTCATGACAGCATATGAAGTCTTAGATTTGATGGCAACTTTATAGTGGAAATATTTTCATAAATAAAATTATCAACAGAATCACAAACTTCAAGCAAAATATTTATCTATTAACCACAATATATTTTCGAAAACACTTATTATATATCATAATCCTATAGTTAAACAAAAAGCAATATTTTGGGTCTCTTCATTATATCATCTTTGTGCTGCTTCTGCTGGAGAAAGTTATAATTACCACGGCCATAGTCATTATGTGGAATCAACACAAATTACACCAAACCAGACCAGATGCCATAACTCATCTGTCATTCCATGAAGTCCAATGACTATGGCTAGCAATAATTCTTTTTTTTATATATACCCCACATACACCTATTTCCCTAGTCGAGGGTGGAAAGGACATGAACATAAAGCATTGAAACAAAAGAGTGGGGCCCTTAAAAATAAATAAACCAACAAAGAGCGGGACGTATCCTTAGGTGAGTTCCGTCAGGCGAAACCTTCTTGTTTCGACAGTCGGGTCACTCTCATTCTCCCTCCTACCAACTACCCCTGCAAATAATGGCCAATAATTTTTTTATGGTCTCTCGTATAATTTGTGTGTTCCATACATTAGGGAGCTGAGGAGGATGGCATGTTCATATATGCGGGTGGGATGCTTAGTAAACGCGCCATTTTCCTTGCCAATATATCTTGGGTCCTTTGCCATAGTTTTGGTTTCTGTTATTCCGACTAGAGACTCCCTATGTGTGAGGCTTGAGGCTGCAAAATTGCATAAATTTATAGAAGATTGTTTTCCTAGCGTTTTTTACGAGCAAATACATACACATCCATCCACATGCCACAAGCACGATGTCAGAGTTGCACCCGAAGGAGGAATAATATTTGCTTGAATGTCAGGCATCAATGATGTTAAGTGGGTTTGGGGGCGCGGATGGCTGGGAGTATGTTTTTATATTCCGCGAACTTGGCAAAATGTGAAACTGTCGACGAAAGCTAGTTTAATCATCGTGCTATGGAGTAAGTGGGGTGGGGTGGTTCGGAAAGGAAAAAAGGATATTACTTTAGTGGTTTCTAGGGTATTTTCTGTGGTTAAATATTGAATATTGCTTTTGTGTAAGAGAGTGCTGCAAGCGACGATGAGAATTGTTTGTTGTAATTTCTTGTTATGGGACAAAGAAAATTGTTTTTAGCTTTTGGGTACAATAAACTTTTGTTTTTTGAAACGATTAAATCTTAGCTTTTTTATCTGACAAAAAATATGAAAGGATATATGAATACCTTTGCAATCTTAAGAAAATTCAATTTTAAACTCAAAACTATTGTTAACTAAATGGTCAGGATAACAATTAATATATGATTGAGTTTTTAATAACAGATTGTGTAATATTTAAATAAATTGTTTTGAAAAAGTTTTTTTTTTTTTAAATATAGCGCGTAGATGAAATCAAATCATTCATACAGATTGTCAATCTACATATATGTATGCGTTCATCCACTGTGTTGCACGTTGTGTTGTCCTGCTGGAACCATGTCGACTAGCTTAAATGGCTCAATTTGGGTTATACAAAATTGCTTATCATCGTTCTGCAGCGTTCGCCTTTGTGACCGCCGACTTTGTTTGATCTCAGCTGGTGGTGTTAGCTGAGTTGTTAGCGGAGCGCAGGTAGACAAAGTCCTTTACTATTTCGAAGTTATAGCTCTATATCGTGATATTTTGTCTAAGGCAAAAAAGAAGTATTAACAGCTGTACTTGACGTAAAACTATAAATCGTACCGCCTCAGACTACAATTTTAATTTTCTTAAACCATCACCTGCTTTAGGTTAGAAGTAAGGTTAGGCATTCATATATAGTTTTTACCTTAATTAATTTTCCAGATACTTTCAAACTTCATCACACAAACACACCTTCCAAAATATTTAAATCTTTTCTCATATACAATTTTGTAAGTCCTTTTAACCACAGATAACTATAATGGATTAAAACCTGAGCAAGTGCTTCCTTAACACATTTTGCAAATACCAACCACCAACATTAATTTTGCTCGGAACAACTTATAATAACAATGAGCAGCAGTTGCAAAGTTCTTAACTCCTTGCATAACATCCTCGGGCGCAAAGGTTTTGTAAGTTTCAATTATTTTAACCGAAAACTAGCGTCGGGTTCATCATAGTTCCTGTATAACATAATTTGCCGGCATAATACCATGATTTAAGGAAGCACAGGCAAATGCTGCAGTAATTACATTTCCCAAGAAAATCAACTTCAAAAAAGGAAGTAACGAGAAAAAAAATTATAACAACATGAATATAATGCAAGAAAGGCCACGTTACTGGCTGATTACTACTGTACGTTAAATACGTCAATTTGCTGGTTGTTGAAAAGCTCATATACAAAAGAACGACAGCGCAACAAGCTAACATAGAACTGCATAAGCATACTTTATAGAGTTCCGCAAGATGGACTTAAAAAACATATTTCTTCAGAAGTAGCAGAGCTGTCGAATAAGTATTTTCAATACTCTTTTTCGTCGATACATTATTTTCCTAAAAAATATTAGTTTAAGTACGTATTAAGTTAGTTGTATTCTATTTAATTTTTCTCGTAGGTTCCAAGGTGTCGTAGTCCTTTTCAGCATATAAATCTGAAGGACCTGATGGAATAATTCCAAGTATACGAGGATTGTGCCAAATCTAATGGAAATATGCAGGGGATGAATTCTGTAAAAATTGACTCCCTTTTAACTAAATTCTTTTATTTTCCAAAAAAAATCTATTCCGACAGCCCTGGATTCATTTATCCCCTAACTGTATTAATCCAAGATATGTATATATACCTTCCGTAAAAAAAATAAAAATAAAGGATTACCTCGAAACTTCTATCAACAATACAGTAAACCCAGGACCCAGGAGCCAGTAACAATTTAAATTAGCTTTGTTCTACACTATGGCAGCGATTTACAGTTTCTTTGGACCCAACGAGAGGGTAAAGGATAACAACTCCGACCGGCATTCAATTTTCATGTTTGCATGTCTGGCTCATGATAAATGATCTACCCCTCTAGCACGGATGATGATTAAGGGGATACAAAACATGAATATTCCTTAAGCTAATATAAATTGCTTTAAAGTATAAAATTTGTATTTTTTTACTCATGCTATATCCTGTAATGGCTGTGGTATCCTTTAAGAACTTCACCATCAGAACAATATGCAGGTTAAGTGCATGTAATGAGGTTACTTGCGAAAGGCCAAACGATATTATATGCGATACATTGTGGAGCGATGGAAAAAATTGCAAAGCTTTAGGGACGCATGTGTTACTAACGAAATGGAAATGGATTGGATACTAAAATGCGTATTTTAAGGAAGAGTGCATGAGTGCATGAGGAGCAATATGCATTGTCCTGAGATATGGGCGATGTCAGAATATTTCTGGTTTATGATTTGATGTATGAATTGCAATGTGTCTCATGCAATTGCACCCAGGTGTGATAGATGAATGCTTGAGGGAAATTTAATTTGCACTTTTTTTTTAAGTGCATGAAAGCAAACAGATTGAAGCAATTTTTAAAGACAAGTCAACATTTAAGGAACAATGTATGCCAATCAAAGGTACGGTTGTAGATGTTTTGATAGATTGATGAGATTTTCAAAAGATATTGAAATGAGTCTCACTATTTTAATTTAATCTTTTCTTTGGGCGTGATAATTGTATCCTCTCAACTCATGACTATTAATATCAAAAAGAACGAAAAAGGCATAGCAATAAAGTTATAAAATCTAAAAAAAAATTAAAATTCGAATAAAGTATCTGGCTTTAAAATAAGTTTCATTATTTTCCAATGTCCAGTTTTTCTGTTTAAGATTTCCTTTAGAAAATTAAATCCATCTGTATGCTGAACCTGTGGCAGGTGTGTGGAAATTCTTCAGTGTCTGGACTGGAAACATGAAATACCAAATCAATACAATAAAACTATGTGGACATCTTATAAGGTATATCGGTGTGCAACAGTCACGAGTGTGTGGATGATTTTCTAATAAACCTGGACAGAGCAATCCGAACATGACAAAATAACACCAGCATGTTAGGAGGAAATTCTTGTTGCTCTAGACATAGCAGTTAGAATTGTTGTCATTTGAAAGCATCTACGGAAAGGAATTCATTTTTTGTCTGAAAAAGGCAGTTGAAACTAGATAATTTAATTGAAATTGTAAGTACTTTTAAAGCAAAGATCAATAAGGGTTAGCATTTGAAAGAAAAATGTTTTCTCTTTAATAGAATTTAGCTTTTTATATTTAAATTAAAACTGAATTATATTTTAGCTTTTATTGAATTATGTTTTTTTTTTGTTAAATAAATTGCTATTTCTCAACTGCACCACTATGTTGACATCCTTGCAGATGCATACCTGAATAATTCGGCTTCTGGCTGAAAAAGAATGACTGATTGTATAATCGTTCGTTCACAATATACAAAACAGATATAATAGAACCAGTAGTACACCAGAATTTATTATGTCAATTGCGATACTTGAATCTTTTTAAAATTAACTGAATTGAATGGTTTACTAGTTTATCAGGGCTAAGAATTGAGATTCATAGTTACCAAATATCTAAATATTTGAAAAGAAGAATTTAATCGATACTTTGAGCATAAAGATGATCTTCTTGGGCAATATTTTTTATTCATTTTATGACTCATTTTATTTGATTTTAAAAATTTAATTAGTAATGATTTTGACAAGTCTTAATCTTTTGTTAGAAAACTCTGTTCTTCAATATCTTTCTATTTAAAATTGTATCCACCTATACGGGTTGCCTGAATTTGATGTACTTTGTTTGAGATATATGTACGTACTTATAGGTACTTACTAGCAAATTTAAGATTCGTATATATTAAAAAAAATCAAAACAACAATTATACATAACATTACGATAATAAAGCAATATAATACCGTTAGTGGCATAATTCTGCATGTTTTTCTATCTGCCTGTCTATCTGTCCTTATGAATAGCGCTCTATAGCTGAAACGGTTGAAGTGATTATCATACAATTTGGTACGCGTGTACCAAGTCTTAAAATAACGCTAAAAAACATAACTTTTAAAAAAAGCTTATTTTTCTCGAAAACTATTTGAGCAATGTTCATACAAATTTGAAAAGCATTTTGATAGTAATGGTCAAAAACAATTTAAAAGTTAAGTTTTTAACAGTAAAATTCTGCATATTAAATAATATATATTCGTTTTTTCTGACTTTTGATTGGTCGAAAAAATCTCCGGGAAATAGTTTTCAGCGGAAAAATTAAAACACCAATTTTATTTCTTTAAAAAAGTGAAAAAGTGTGATGTTTTTTGAAAATCTCTAACGGTTTAAAAAACGGTTTTTATTTAACAACTTTTTTTTATAAAAAAAACAAACAATTAAAAAATCCAAATATAAGCACAAAAATTACCTACACATAACATACATTTAAAAATAAAATAAAAAAATACTTCTCCGTTTTTAAAATATTGATTTTTGAAAAAAAAAATATTATTAATTGGACAAGTTTTTTGAGAAAAATAAGCTTTTACATAACGGTTATATGTCACATGTATAGTTAATATTTCAGCTAAAAAAAAAGAAAAGTTGTCTATAGAATGTCAAAATTATTATATGTACTAAATTTGAAGATAATCATCTTCATCTTCTGGCCCAACCATTTAGGGTGTAGTCCAAAATACATACGAACAGACAGTTAGACTGGCAGAATTTTGCCAGTAACTGAAATATTATTATGTTTATCTATCATCGTAATGTCGTTTGATTGTTATCTTAAAATTTTAAATCGACACTCATGCATAACTTGCATTATAGTACCTATGATCGCAGGTAAGGAAAGAACATATGTATTTACAATATACCTATTTCTTTATACTTTATATTTTAAAGGAGATATGCTTCGAGGCTCTAAAAGTTTTTCATCAGGATTGCTATTGAAAATATAATTCTCAATAATTAGAAATAAAGAGAAATATCGAAAAAAGCATACAAAAATACTTGCTTGAAAGGAATATACATTTTTCTGTTGTCTTAATTTGACTGAATTTTTTTTAAAACTTAACAATTTTATATATAAAACGATTTTTACATTAGTAAAGGTCATGCTGTTGCAGAATAATGACTCAGAATCGAATTTGGTATTCTTTATTTATTTAAAAACTTCCATTAGATTAATTGAATTAATTGTCTGTAAGCAAAATTTAATTAGAACAATTCTCACAAACGTTCTTTGTATAATATTCATTCGTTTGAAAAGTTACAAATATAATTCCTTTGCTACATTGTTCTTTGAATTGAAAATTCTATTACTTTTAATGCCCCAAAGTCATATTGCCATTTTGGAGGGTTGAGTTCTCTGTATGCATCTTGAGTCAAAATAGATGTGGATTGAATTGTTTTGCAAGTTTAATGTTTCCATTTGAAAAACGTTAGAATTTCCATTTCTCCTTGGTTTGGGGTTTTAGTTTGGTGCAATTTTCTGTCTTCGAAGTGCGTATCCTAGAGTGGTTGCCATAAACCGTTCGCTTGTGTGTCTTTCATATTCAACTTGAACGGAGATTTGTTTCGTTATGAAAAGGGATTTCTGGATAACAATTGTATTCGAAAAGGAGCATCCAGGTTCAAGAATTGCGGATCAACAGAAACCGTACCATGCATAACTTGAGGGGATTTGAAGAGTTAAACTTTGCTTATTATTACTTTTCTTTTTATTGAAGTGTCTGCAGTGATATAATGGGAGATTTTGTGTACTTTTGAATATTTTATTACTTGGCTTATTAGGTTGTAAAGGTGATTTTGAGACACAAGCAGACAATGTCCTTTTTATTTTGTTGCCTGAAAATATTTTTCAATTTGTTTGTTTTGTTGTTGATTTTTGACGTCTTGGTACATTGCCATGATTTTTCGGGGGCATTGACACTTGACAGGCAAACAAAGGTGAGTGCAACTTTTATAAATTTAATCTGCCTGGAGAAAACCTCCTGGTGCGGTCAGCACCAGGTTCTACTATTAACCTCAAAATTAGCCACCTTACATTTAGTCGATGCTGCTAGACTATGGCCAGAAGCTTCTTAAGCAAGCATAACGCTTTGTCAAAGTGAGCCAAACATAAAGATTTCTCCCATAATATATACCTTAAGTGAATACCACTAAATTCACATACAAACAAAACGTACGTCACATTTGCAATGCAAAATAATAAAACCAACTAAGAAGATCCTTTAAATAAGCTGCCCAAGCACAATACGATATTCCTTTAGGGTAATCTCTGACCTATAAAATATTTTATTCTTAAATCGAAACCTAACATTGCCCAGGTAAATTCATAATTTATTAAGGACCTGAGCATCAGACCAGCAGCCAGAACTCAAACACCCTCGCAATGATGCTTCCAAAATCCCAAAGCCAACCAACACCCAGGTGATTTAACTCGGTTTCTCTTCCACATCGACAACGACAACGTGTTGCTTCATCTCCTGCAAGTACAAGAAAATATGAGATACTTTAATCTATGGGCTTGTCGTCAAGAGGCTCTTTTTGGTTGAACTTGGACTGGTGGCGGTGTAAATCTTTGCCAAATACACGTACGCTAAGGTGCACACTGGGATAGCTCTGCTGGTTGGGTAGATGGAGAAGTGATCAAATATTTCTGAATCTGTTGAAGCATTTTAGGTTGTACGTGTTCACATAAATTCGTTTTTATTGGTCCACGGTGCTCCTTCTAGAGCGACTGCCTTGTTTCTTCATAATATAGTAATGCATCGTCGCGCGGTGCCGGCCGACGCGACTTCTTGCCATCGGAAAAAAAGCATCTTTTATTTCATTTTAACCTCTTTGATGATGGCCCTCTTGAGAACTGACAAATCAAATCCGTTTGCTTATTTCGTGTTTGATTAAAGTCCTCTCATACTCTAGAGACAATAAAAACTAAAGAGCAAGTTGTATACACAAACTGTTATGACGTCATGAATAAAATATTACTTTTTTGAAGAGGCATCGTCGTCATTCGACATGGAGATGTCCAAATTTGTGATAATTTTATTGATAAACGTCGGATGAGAATAAGGTTCGGTTGATGTGTGGTTTTGAAATGTTGAAAATGTTCGGGATTTGCGATTCAATGAAAATTTATTAAGATGTACTGGAAACTAGAGTAAATGAATAAAGAAAGACCATTGACCGCATTGAACCATAGCTAGGAAAAAGCAGTCAGCCAATGCTCTTTTGTTTTGGATGATTATTCACTCTTAGTTCTCTCCCTGCATCTTTTTAGCATAATTATTAAATGTAAAATCCTCCTGGCCCGGTAACTGTGGAAAATAAGGTTATGCACAACGCTCTTCTTTCATAGTTCGAAAACATATGTATTTGGAGCTTTTCCCTAATTCCTAAACAAATTTTTTTTGTTTATTAGGCTCCTAGAGCAACTATTGAATTATCGGAATAGAAAGTCAGTGACATTTTAATTCATCAAAGTCAGAATTTACTTTTGCTTCTCTGATTGAGGATTTTCCTGCAAAAATGCACAGCTGTTTGGGTTTACAGAAAGGGATTAGCCGTAGAAATTAAAAAAAAAAACAGGTTGAAATAAGACGACCAGGAATAAATAAATGAATTTCCTCGCAGTCTCTATGTTGACATATAAATCTGGTCGCTAAATTCTCAACTGTCATGTTACTTTATCACTGAACCATCCTGTAGAAGGGGGTCGGGACCAGGGACCCGGGACCCTTTTGACTACGTTTGGCTTTATTTGGTCTTATCCCTTTTCGGGAATGAATTCCTGACATCTGAAACGGAGCAAAAG
Source organism: Platycheirus rosarum (assembly GCA_963971375.1). NCBI lineage: Eukaryota > Metazoa > Arthropoda > Insecta > Diptera > Syrphidae > Platycheirus > Platycheirus rosarum. The sequence goes on from OZ020508.1 coordinate 26,224,138, forward strand.
GTCGCGAACTGTGTACTTTTTTTTAATTAAATGAAAAGATCTTTGCGCTACATGAATGTGAAATGTTAAACTAAGGATATAATTCCATTCCAACTGTGACAACCCGTTATACATGGCAGGGGGTCGTATTGAAGACGAGCAGCAGGTGAACGGGTAATGAAATGAAGGCAACAACAGTGTGTCGGGTGAAATAGGGGAGAATGTCTTTCATTTTTGGGAAAAAGGATATCTTATTCGTAAAGCTGGATGGGATGTGTTAATTACTTTAATTATTATGTTCATTGTTCTGTGTTTTCCAGGAAGTTATTTAGAATAAGGGTTGAGTTGTGATTGTCAAGATATGTATACATATATTCGGGATGAGTCTTGCTGAGAGAAGTGTAGTGCAGTGATTTTTTTGCAAAGGGTTAGTGTGCATATGTTCTGCAGTTTATTATATTGTCTTAAATTTCTTCAAAAAAGTTTCATCAATTTTACCAGCGAATATATTTACATATGTTGTTGTATGAGCAATAAAATTTTCAAATTTAAACAACTTTCAGGCAGTCATTGAACTCGAAAATATAATTATGATCCTGCACTTATGAGTTATTTTATTGTTCGAGACAAATTTTACTCTTGGAGGTTTTGTCAGTTCCTCGCAAGAGCCAGTACCCCGGAAAAGAAGAAGATGGCTATGAGCTGGTTTCATACCCAGGCTCATTCGCTTAGCAGTCCGACACACTAACCACCAAGCCACGGGGAACTATTATAATTATATAATTAGTTACTAAAAATAGTAATTGTGCAACTAACACTCCAAAGTGTCTGTGAAGATGGCGCAGTGACTTCTCTGAAGGCAACCACTTCCGAAAATCGGAGTTTGCATGGGCCCAAATCGGTCAAGAATACTGTTGTCCATTAAGAGAAGAGAAGACGGTTTCAGATCTTAAAAGTATCGAACATTCCAAGAGAGCTATACGAAGACATATATAGTGGATAAGAAAAAAAAATATAGGAGAGAATGTTAGTGACTGAAAGCGCTTGAGCCGGGCACATGCTCATTGAAAAAACAACTGACAAGGAAAAGTCACCAGTCCAGCTCTTGAAATAAAAAAAAAACATCAAAAAACCTCCTCGTCAAAGCAATCTGTAGGCGGTTTGTTCTAAAACAAGGGTCGTAGGAACCACAATGTTAATAACAGGAGTAGACACAACGATTTGATTGCCCCACCAACAAGAAAACCAAGACGGCAAACAGCGCTTTTTTACCTTCAACTGTGAAAAAGGCTGTTAGGCTGCTAAACCACTATCTACTAATCACTAACGCAAGAGGTGAGTCACTATTTGAATTCGTTATTAAGAATAACCTTTTGATATTAAATAGAGGATTTTTGAACAAACTTTCATTACCAGATATAGAGAAGATGTGATACTTTCCACTAATTCTGACTCCGTTGTGATCATTAACTGGAATTTTTCAAGCAATGTAACTTTCTCAGACAATAGAATAGGTATTTAAAATCAAGCACAAAACTGAAAAACCAAAACTCTATAGTAACCCTAGAAATAAAAACTGGCCTAATTGTTGGGCCAATAAGGTAATCCATCCTTACTAAAGTATGCTGCTCTGACATAGAAAATATTGTAACCGAAATAACATCACAAACCTTACGATCGTTTTTTTCCCATGAATAAAGGCAAACGTAGGCTCAACCTCGTATCCCCGTATGGTTGTGCTAAGAGCTCTCTGTACATAGGCTTCCGACTGGAATCTCTGTAAGATCATTAAAAATTAATACAAACAACGAAAGATATATACAAAGAAGGCGGCAGCCGCTGCTACCTCAGGAAAGTCGAAGGTCCACACTGTTCCAAGTTTCCTTAAGAGAACGGACACTGCCTGGAATGACTCCTACACGGAAACTCTAGCGTAACTTCGGAGTTCTGAGCTTTTCCTGGATGTGTCTTCGATACATCCCATATAGAAACAGGCCCGATTCCTGTTAGAAATATTCAGTGGATGCTTGAACACCACCTTTATATTCCAATTAGTTGGAGAGAAGCCAATTTGATTTTAAATCTGAAAGCTGAAAGGAACCAATAGCCAGGGTAGGTATTTATGCATTAGGATATTTTTGTATAATGGAAATTTCTAGTTTTAATTTTTATAAATCGATATTAAAAAAAATTACTCGTTTATTTTTTTTATTTTCTTTTTAAGATTAAGATAACAAAGTCATTGATTTTCTTTAAAGCGTCAAGAAATAATAACGGAATTTTGTTCAACAACTGACATTAGATTTTTTTTTGAAAATAATAGGGGTTTTTATTTTTAAGCTCAGAGCAGGGCACTGAGCTGTCAAAAAAAGATCTGTGTTTGTTTTTTAACTCGGAGCATTCTGAGCGCTCATCTTGTGTTTATTTTGTCAATCAGAGCTCGATCGGAGCGCACTCTATGAGCTCAGAATAAAATGACCGAGCACATGGAGTAAAAGGCTGAGCGCGGCCAACTTCACTCGTTTTTTGTGTTTTGACAAAAGACTTGTTTTGTTGGAAAGAAAGAACAAACAACAAACATTAAAATGGCGTAATTTTTTGTGATACGTCTTGAATGATTTACTTGAAAATCATCATCTTCCTCATCGGATACAAAAAATAAATTGTAAGCTTCTCGTAGAATAATTGCTTTATCCATTTTTTTTCAATTTCTTTTCTTAAAACACTTTAAACTTCAACAACAAGTAAGCAAATTAATTTCAGTTGACATTCAACAAAATATGACAATTCAGTGCTCAAGTGTGTTTCTTTTTTAGACCGGAGAGCTCTGATCATACTCTGCTCAGAGCGTAATCGATTTGCTCAGGCTCTACTCCGTGCTCTGATCAGAGCTTAAAAATAAAACCCCTAATGGCAATACTAACAAGAAAAAAGATATGAACGACGAACAAATGTTCTTTTGTTTATTTCTTCTTTTTAAATATCTATCTCTTTAATGAAAAAAACTTAAATTCTATAACATAAGTAGGTTTTTTCTTTTAGTCACCACTGTTGTGTTGAACCTGACTTCTAACAACATTTAAGTTCCACATCCATCGTTTCAGATTTCACAATTTCAGCATTGTATATACATTCTCTATAGTACTCTCATGGTGGTCATTTTTCGTCTGGCCATCTTCCTGGTAGATTCAGAACTAACTCTAAATAGTGGAGACGAGAACATTTACCGATATTTTAACAGTATTTAATACACTTTTGTTGTCTGTACTTATTCTATATTCACACCAATTGGCAATTTTTGCACGCCTCATTGCGACTTGATTCAGAACTAAAAAATGATGCTTCATGATAGTACTATAGGCAGTGTATATACAAAGATTTCAGTCCAAGAAACTCAACTCGCTAATCCAAACTATCTAAATTCCAAAACCCAAATATCAAACTCTCTTCAAATATTCCCTCTTGCTAAATACACATTAGAAAAAATTCAACACGACCTTCGTTAAGTTGCTTTTCTGCTTTTGCTTTCTTCTTTCTATCATCTATGTTCTGTTGTTCAGTTGGTCGCTCCCACCAAAAAAACAACAAGTCCATTCCATTCATCTCTCCCGATGAGCGAGTGGATTTCGGTGAGTATCGCAATTCGCCACAGCATATACTATACCAATAGAGAAGCAGTTTTTCTTGTATCATCTGTCAAAGTGGTCGACGGTTGCCGAACGATTTGTTGTGTTATTTTATTAATTTTGTAATCTCCGGTTTTCACCTCCGCTTAGGATAAAAATAAAAATATAAACCACATTTCGTCTGCCGCGGATCATCTGAAATCGCTAATTAAATCCTATGTCGCCTATGCTTCGCGATTTGCGTCGAAAAATAAGTGGAAAGTGCTGCGACCTGCGACTTAAGTGGTGGTGTGGTAGATCAATAGTGTTGCGAAGTGTCAATCCCATATAAATCACACTGAAGCTGCGAAAAAGGGTGCAGTGACAGTAAAGTGAAGTTAGAAAAAAGAAGTTGCTCAAAGAAAACCCAGTGAATACCTCAGGAAGTCGAAAAAAGTTAAAAAAAATTGTCCTAGGTATAGAAAATATTCCCTTTTCAAGTGAACCCTCCTCTCTCTAGTGGAGTTGCTTATCATCGGGTTACGGGTACCAGGATTATGCCCGTTTACAGTAAGTCGATGATGGTGTTGATAAATCTTTTTATTGATTAGTTAAATAAATCGAGAAATTCACAAAAATATGGAACCCAATCAGTGAAGTAGAAGAAGAAAATGCAAATTAGTCTTGGTTTTGCGATTTCTTAATTTTCTAGTGCCTCCTCTTGTCATCTTGCGTGTTGTGTCTGTGGTTCTCCTCTTTGTGGACTCTTTTGGGCTCTTGTTTGTTGTTGTTTTTGATGGAATGTCAACTACACCCATTCTCTGAGTTGCAAGCTCAAAAACTCAAAATAAAGAAGACTCACTTAACTGAGTTTCTTTTTTTTTTATTTTGTGCCACTCTCTTATCATAGGATTTTGTTGTTATTGTTTACAACACAAATGATGGAGATGGTCGTTGAATAGACTCTCTTTGTATGTATTTTATGCTGTTGGTTGAGGATGGTGTCATTGTGCTATTATACCACTTATCACTACCACCCGCACAAAACATAACCAAGAATCCTGCATTCCGATGCATAATCACAATACCACATGTTGGTTTGCTGATGACGATGAGCTCTGATTACAGTGTTGTTGAAAAGTAATTCTTAAATGTGCCTAGATTTGAAACTCTGCATACCTATTTAAAAAAAAGTAAATAAATAAACATAAAGCAACCAATAACAAATAATTCTTAAAAAATAAAATATTCTTTTTTATGCCAAAGGGTAATGTTAATTATATTTGTTAATATTTACATATTTTGAAAAAATATGGTTTCATTCGAAAACACTTCGGACATTACGTGCAACTTGTGGTGCATTATATATTATTATTATCAATTATCCGCACTAAGCAGATTATTTTTTTAGTTAAAATGACTTATGTATGTATGTACATATGTTAAGATGTTTAGTAAACAAATTTTGTGAGGAAACTTTATATTCTTTTTTTTTTCAAAGTATCGGTTTTTCACTAGAAACGTCATATATTTTAGGTAAACAAACTGCACAAAATGGTTTATTATGACATATCCATTTGTTTCAGTGATGCCATCTTAGTAGTAGGAAGAAACAATGTTTAATCGAGAAGTAAATACATGTCAACAAACGCAATGGCCGCATTCAGATATTGATGTACATAGCTTACTTGTAGTTTCAATAGGATGGTGCTACATGCAACACGCCATACAGCTTACAAATTAATCGTTTTGTTGATCGAAATGTTCGATGAAAAAATTCGTTCAAGAAATAATACTGTCAGTTGGCTACCAAGATCTTGTGATTTGACACCATTGCATTACTTTCTATGATATATCAAATCTCTTACTTACGTCTATAAACCAAGAACTATTGAAGCTGTGAAAGCCGACATAACTCGTGTTATTCATGTAATTCCAGTCTATATGATTAAAAAAGTGGTCGAGAATTGGGCCCACAGAATGGCCAATACAAGAGTTAGTGGGTAACATTTGAAGGAAATTATCTTTAAAGTAAGGCCACTCTTCTGGAATCAACCTTTAAATTGAAAATTGCCAACTCTAACGAACTTTTTAAATGGTTGAATTGTTGACCACTGTGCGGTAAAAAAGGATTGGATAAATCTTATAAATAAATTTGAAGTTTTAAGCAAGCAATATACCGATCATTGTGCCAGTTGCGGTTGAATGAAAAGCTCTCCCCTAATCACAACAGACGTCGCTATACTCGACACCCCGATTAAAATGGAACCATTCAAAATTAGAAACCGACCACAACCATTTAGATGTTAACCTTTCATACATTCCAATAACTGATTCATTCAGCCAAAAATTGTTCGAAAGAGAATGCCTCAATGCTATGAGAAAATCATTTGCATTACTCAAAGCTTTTCGTAGTTGTTCTTGCGATGAAATTCGGATATGGTATATTGAAGCAAATGAGAAGTTTAAAAAAATTTGAAAAATTCGAAGCACAACCACTTAGTGAAATCAAAAATCCAAACAGTTCTGGGAGATTGTAAAGGAAATAAACAGTTCACACAACTCTATTGGCCTAAGTGCTTCTGCAGATGATTTGTCATACCATTTCAAAAATCTTCTCCAAAACAATTAAACAACTCAATTCGTACATTCGTTAATTTTTGGCGAAATTTTAGATTCGGAAATATCAACTAGTAAAATTCATTTTATTCTTTAAAAAGCCAGAGAGAGAAAAGCATCAGATGTAGACGGAATCACGTATCAATTCTACAAAAATGCGTCATCCGCCTTCTGCAACCACTTGCTTGCATTTTTTAACAAAATATTTGAAAGTGCTGAAGTTCCACCTCTTTTAAAAAATCTATAATTTTCCGTATCCATAAGAAAGGTGATTTAAATGAAGTCGAAAATTATAGAGGAATTTCGTTTACGAATGTCATTGCGAAGATTTTTTGTGGACTTCTCAATGAAAAACTAGAAAAGTGGGTGTATATTATAAATATTCTCACTGAACTACAAGCCGGATTAAGAAAGAATTATTCGACAGCTGATCACATTTTTACTCTAATATCAATAGTTAAAGCATTCGAAGCCAGAAACAGAAAAGTTTGTCGATTTTAAATCAGCATTCAACTAAGTAAATCGAAATAATCTTTTTTATAAACTTTCTCAAATCGGAGTGTCATCAAAATTCATTAAAATAATTCAATGTTTGTACGAAGATCTAAAAAATATTCAAAACCATTAAAATCACATACTGGAGTTAAACAAGTCTTCTGAGCGCTCTTCTGTTTGCTCTCTTTATAAATGAAATCGCAACGTGCATTACAGGAAGAGTTCGAATTGCAGGTATTACAATTAATGATTTGCTCTATGCTGATGGCCTTCTCTTTTTATCTCAATCAGCAGTAACTCTGCGACTAATAGGAAACCATCTTGTAGACTATTGCAATAAATGGGGCTTGGTAATCAATACCGACAAAACAAAGGTCATTGTCTTCTCACGTTCACTTCGAGGTGAAGGCATTAATACTTGGGCTCTGGATGGATGTCATTTAGAAGTATATACAAAATACAAGTATTTGGGAGTACTACTGAACCCAACTCTGGATTTCAGAAAACACCGTACGGAAAAAGGGAAATCTTCACAAAGTCTTATATAATAATAATAATAATAATAATGTTACTTTCGAATCGAAAATTGAAATTGCCTGGTGGTTGAGGATATGGGAAAACATCGCTGCTTTCTGTGGGGAACAAATGTCGTTGGATTATATCAACACTAATCAGGTAAAACTACAATTATACAAAATAATCCAAAAAGCCGAAGACACTGATCGAGAGCAGATGATCGAAAAAGCAAATCAATCACAAAGCAGAATTTTACATAGCAATATAGCCAACTAAATTTCAAGTTGTGTGACAAAAATTATGTTCAATATTGTTTCAGCTACAAAAATGTTTCGTTTTTTTAAAGCTAGATGCGAACTCATCTATTTAAATAGAACACTATTTAAAGGAAGCTTTGTCTAGTTTGTAATTTGTGTAACTTAAAAGCCAAGGAAGATTGTTTTCATTTCTTAAGTGTGTGTCCAATCTTTAAAAGTCACATTTTGGAAGATCAACACTTTCAATGCAAGAGACAATTAAAATCTTAAATGGAACAGATTGGGCGAGACTTGTCAATTTTGTCAGAATTTGCTACCGATACAGAATGCTCCTAACATCAGAATACTCTCTAACACATTATACCAAATAATTATAAAACAATTTACAAAATTACTAAGTATTTCATTATACTACATTCACTTGTTCAATTTTTATTTGTTTAATACCAATGCTTAAATTCATAAAAAACAGATACATATACCTATGTAATTAAAAATTTTACAATAAATGAATCTTTGAATTGAATTCAATTGATTGAATTTTTTTAGGAAATATGTCGCAACCAATTATGTTAAACAACTGCATGCGAATGCATATAAACGTTCCTATAGATGTGTACAAAGTTAGTAATTTGTTATTTCTTACTCTACCTTTCAACTGAATTAGTAATAAAATTAAATTACAAAATTGAAAACTGACCTAAAACAATATTTTTAGACACAACCGTATATCAACGAGAAAGGCAGTAATTCTCTTTACCTCTTTTTCTTAGCCTGCCCCCCGCCAATCCAAAATGACAATAATTTCACAATACCTATACTACCGTACATAATAATACCATCTCATTGAAATATATTATTTGTATTTCTTTACCTTCTCTTCATTTTCGTTCAGTTTAATCACATTTGAATTTGACATTAAAAAGAGAGTTATCAAAGAGAGAGAGAGAGAGAGAGAGAGCGCACAACAAGTATTACATTTTGCCTGCGCGCCGCGCGGTATGTCAAGAAATGTCAAAAGTTCACATTCATATTTATGTATTTAGTATACACCCAAAACGTGGAAAAGAAAAAAAATCCATATCAATAATAAATTGAGGGAGCACTAAGTGGCACAGTAGTATTAGATTATAGCAGATTGGAAGATAAAATAAGAATTTTTGATAAGGTTCTGGCTAACATCGCCTATATTTTTATTTGATTTCTTCGAGTGTATATCTCAGATATGATTCGAGCAACCGAGACCGAGACCAAGAGCGATAATTGAGGATTTAATTTGTATATGGCTAGCATGCAAAGCAAGAAATCAGTTAAATTTTTGTTTTGTTTTTATAAGATAAAGATTGTAATCACTAAGCTGAAAAGAGGTTTTGTCAATGACATTAATTATGTTGAATTGTATGAACATTGCATATTGACATATTGATTGTCGGAAACGCCAATCTTTGATGGACTAAATGCCGTAAAAAGCTATTAATATGTACAAAGTGTTTCAATGAACGTTATGATTATGTATTTCCATTTTAATCTTAAACATTACGATGGACATGTAAAATTGTATCTCATCAGCAAGTTGTGAGTTAATTGATCTTCTAGAATTTTTTTACATAACGCTGAACACAGACTTTAACGTCAAATTCATCATTGTTTATTGAAAGGAAATCCTTTTTTCCGATTGCCGACATTTTCACACGTAATCAAAAAAATATTTATATCGGGTTTTCCAATAAGGATTTTTTTTTAAATTATGCGCACGCACAAGGGATTAGGTAGTTGTAGTTGCCCTTATATTGTTAAACGCACTGCGCGAACATGGTTAGTAAGGGAGGGATATAAGGTGTCGATTGATATTGGTTTTGAATGCTTTCAAATATATGATCGTTCCAACGGAGGTCGTCGTTCACACACATACCGAGTACTGAAACCTTTGAATTTCTTTGATGCAAGTGCCGTTCAAGAAGTAACAGACAGAAGATCATTTATAAAAATGAGGAAACAAATCGGAGACAGAACGGAGCCCTGGGGCATACCAGCATTTATTTTGTTGGAATCACTTTTTAATCCATCCAATACAAACTGTATTGAATGGTCCAGAAGATAGCTTCTAATCCAACGAACAAAAGTATAATCGATCCAAAAGCACGCATTTTCGATAAGAGAGCTTCATGTAATTCAAAATTGGCTCTAATGCTTGTTGGCATTGAACCCGACCAAAATTTTCATTCGTTGATACTATTTCTCATTTTTAAAGATGATGAGCAGAAACCGTATAAATTCTGTAGTCCCAATATCTTTCAAAAGACAATCTATAATATTTCGAATTCAAGAAAACGTCTAGAATATGAATTTTTCTAAATATAGGTTTAAAGCAAAAAACACTAACATATTTCTCAAGTGCAATCATTATATGTATAGTAGGTGGACTAGTGTTCTCAATTCTTAGGTTTCCATGTCCCTAATTGAAAATCTCTGCTGTCTGTCTAGCTCAAAACTAGCTCAATAAGTCGCACAAGCAAATAAACACCCAACCCTTTTGCTAATCTTTTCAATGCAACGCTACTTTATCTAGGGCTCATCCCTGAAAAGGATTTAAGCCAGCAAACCTCCATCGGCTACCACCACCACCACCGGTGAAGTGAACTAATTACTTGTACACAAAAAAATTGCTTGACCCCGAAACAAGCAAACTAATTAATTTCACACCAAAAGCAACAGACAAACAATTCAAAGGCTAAGTCCATAGAAAGAAAAAAATGCACATAAAAAACATAATCCCTTTGACACGTAAACAACACTACTGAACTACTCCTGCCCTTCCCTCTGCTTGACACCACCTGTCAGCTCCAACACAATATGTATCTTTATAAATATAGCAACAAAAACAATGCAATATTCGGTGTTCAGTCTAATGCATTGTCAATTCCTTTAGCAAGTGGCATGCAGCTTGTGTAGAAGCAACTAAGCGAGGCGGCAAAAAATAATGAAAAAAGAAAACTACACAGAAAAAAACAGAAGAAAATCTTGGAAAATGTCGGGAATGATGGAGGTCATGAATACAGTAAAGTAGTCTTTGTACAGTAGAAATCTTCTAAGACGATTTCCACAACCTTCACTTGAAAGTAACTAAAAAATCTATGAGATTTTAAATATTTTTTAAAGAAAAAGGTAGAGTTGTGTAGTGTACAACTCGTGTCAGTAACTCATCCATCTACTTACACAAACCCATGCAGTCGTTCAGACTTAGAAGCAGAACTAACAATCTTTCAGTTTTACATTTCCCATAAGGCAATCGCAAATCATCGAATCGTTCATTACTTCAGGATAATAAGTATTCTGTTTTTCAATCCAGCACCTCTTCTATGCACCATTTAAATTTCATTCAAATCCGCTTAGTCGTATAGACGTGATTGTGAAACAAACTTTCACGTTTATAATGTTAGTAGGGTGTTGGTATTTGTAAAGACGGAAGGAAGTTGGGGAAAAAGCCAAATTTATATACATATTCTGTAAGCCGGAAAATTAATTATAGACACCACATGAATACCTCTTTTTATTTGTTTTGACTAAAAGAGTTTAGACTGTATGTTAGTTGAACAAAATAATTCAACATGTGAATGTGATGCAGAGATAAAAATGCACTGTAAATGAATTAAACCTGTCACTTGAAGGAGGGTTAACGAACAACCCTTTTAAATTTACATTTACAAAGAAAAGAGACCGATACTCTTATGGAATGAGTTGGTGAGAAAGCCTATGCAAATCAAAGGCCATGAAGGGTGTCTCGGGCTTAATAAAGCGCTACAAAAGTTTTTTTTTTAAATAAAACAAAAACGGTTTTGGATATCAATGAAATTGTTTATTCCTGTGAAAGTACGTTCGATGCCATTATGTATGGAACTCGATTTCTTTTGCATGGCCACCACGGGCACGCTTGCAGAAGTCCAGAAGCTGAACCAAATTTTCGACGGTTTTCAAGCATACATCGGCCGATACTGCTGCAATTTTACGTTCGATATTCGTACGAAGTTCATCAATCGTCGCTGGCTTGTTGGCATAGACCATAGACTTTACGTAGCCCAATCGGAAATAGTCTAACGGCGTCAAATCGCACGACCGAGGCGGCCAAGCGACTGGACCATTTCGTGAGATAACACGTTCTCCAAACTTGGTTTCCAATAAATTGATTGTGACATTCGCTGTGTGGCTTGTGGCGCCGTCCTGTTGGAACCACATATCCTCCAAGTCCATATCATCCAATTGAGGCCAAAAATATTTGTTATCATTGAACGGTAGCGATCCCCATTCACAGTAACGTCTCGGTCTTGATCATCACGGAAGAAGTACGGCCCAATGACGCTGCCGGCCCATAAACCACACCAAACCGTATTTTTTTCGGGATGCAATGATGACTCATGGAGTACGTGTAGATTGCTGCCTGACCAATACCGCATATTTTGTTTATTGACGAAGCCATTCAGCCAAAAATGAGCCTCATCGCTGAAGATGATTTTTCGATGAAAATCCGAATCATTTTCAAGTTGTTGCTCAGCCCAATTCAGGAACATACAACTCTTCTGGTGGTCAAGCGGCTTTAGTTCTTGCGTCAATTTAATCTTGTAAGGATGTAGGCTAAGATCAAAATTCGCCACAACAACGTCACAAAGATGCCCAACGCTTGAGAACGACGTGTGAGAGACACATTTGGGCTTTCTGCAACTGAAGCCTCAGCGGCAGCAATATTCTCGACACTACGGGCACTTCTTTGTCTCACTGGCACGGGAACATTTTGTACTGTGCCTGTGGATTAAAATTTTCCACTAGACGCTAGTTTTTATTGAAATTGACAAAGTGTATCCTTCGTATTGGTAAAATTCTAGGTAAAACATGATACTTTATAATAAAACGAAGCTGGGAAATCTTTTTTTTATTTTTTAAGGCACATTGCCTTTTAGAATGCAACATGATGTTGCACGACACTAGTTAGAAGAATTAGAAAGATAGGAAAGAATTTTTTTGTCGGCGCAGTAGATCGAGAATTAGGTGACTATTTTCTCACTTAAAACTCACGGGCGGCTCTAGCTTGCACTAGGAGTTAGAAAAATTTCTTCTCAAACTGAGTATCGAACTGACGACCTCCGGGTCAGAAGCAAACATCTTTTCTACTGCACCAATGCCGCCCGCATTTCTTGATAAAAAAAAGTAATCAATATATAAAGTTAACACCCTGCGTATAAATGTGATGTTAACCTATAACTTGGCATGAGATTTTTTAAAAACCATAACTGCATCGAATCGCAAATTAAAAACAGAAAAAGATCGATGAACTACAACCAAAGTTAAATTTCACCAAAGCTATGTGTGCTTTTATGTCATTTTTTCACAAGATAGATACAACAAAAATAAACAACATTAGGTACACTTTCCTTCTTTGCATCTAATGATTGTTTTATATAAAGTTTGAATTACATGACGTTTTATTGACATTGTGCGTTTTTATCAAATGCTTTCTGAATTAATTAATTTTTTTTCTACAATACACTAATGATTTTCTTTCTCAGACATTTTTCTCTGGTGGATTAAGATATTCGTTTGTGTAAGTTTGTGTTATTTGACTGTTTTTTGCTTATGATGAGTTTTGTTAATTTGTCAGCTTCAATGATCTGGTAAAAAGAACAGCTTTCCTTACAGAGTGGCTAGATAAACAGGAAATGTTGTTAAAAACAACAATTAAGTGTATCTACTAAATTTTGTAAAAAAAATAATAATAGTATAACGCACCCTACAATTTAAGCCTAAAGCGAAGTAGAAAGAAGTGCGAAAGTTGTATAGTTAAATTTCATTAAAAACGTCGGTAAAAAAAATAATGTATATCAATCAATGCAAGCGAAAAGGGATAAGTTAAATTGGGATTTAGGAAAAAAAAGTTGCAATCTACATAGTTCCTTAAACTTTGTTTAAAACATTGCCCGAAAAACCCGAAACATAATATTAAAATTATAAAATAGTCCGAGTTGATAGTCCTGGTAGCTAATGCTCGTTAATTTTATATTAGCATTGTTATTAATTTACGTGTTAATAAAGATATAAATAAATAAATAAAATATAAAATAGGCTACCCGAAACATTATATTAAAATTATAAAATAGTTTATTCATTAAAAATAAAAATATATACAAAGCGATCAGATTCGTTACGACTACATATTTATTAGAGCTAAATGACTATTTGAAAGATGAAGTCGAAAGATAATCTTATTGTTTTCCATACAAAATTTTAAATTATTTCTTAAACTATCCTATTTCTGTGTTAACCTTATTGCAATTTTATACGTCAAACTAACTTCAAATGTACAAAAATACTTATAAAAAGTGTGACAACCACAACACTAAACGTTTTCTAGTAAAAATATGGCATGCACACGTCTTAAATAACAAGTTATTTATGTAAAAAGTATTTCAAAAACTTTAAGACTGATTTTTATATATAGTTGTATTTTTGTTTGGTTTTTAGAAAATTAAAAAAAAATTATTAGTTTTTTTCTTTGTTCACTTTGAAAGCTTGAAAATGTTGAAACTTTTATACACCCTGATTTTCAAAACATGAAGGGTTGATATGGAGATAAGCTGTTGTATAGAGGAGGACAGATCATATTTTTACTTCTTTTGAACTTTCTCGCACTTTTTTTTTATAATTAACGCGCAAGAGACTATTTGTTTCCTTTCTAATGTAACTTTGTGTTTGAATATAGTTCAGACTTAACTTGGATAGTTTCAGAATAAAAAATAAAATTCAAATTAACTAAACGCAATTTGTGAAGCCCCGTGGCTTAGTGGACTCGGCGGTAAACTGTAGGTCCCTTCCATTCTTGCAGATTAACAACACATACACACAGGAATGGTTGAGAGAATAAGTCACTAGGCCTTGGCTCCTTAAGGAGCTGTCGCCAATTAATTTATATATAATTTGGGAAGCACTATGCCAGGGAGATTTGTTTGTACATAAATATTTATGAAAAATTCATGCCTGTGTATACATGGAAAAGAAGTAGATTAAGAGGGTACTCTCTTTGATTTTCTGGCAACAACAACGTAATTTTTATTCCTACTTCCACTACCACTAGTTTTGCCCGAAGTGCACACTGTTTATTAAATCGTAATGCCTTTTTACTTGCGATTATACATAGGTACTATAATGCAAGTTATGCATTCGTGCAGATTAAAAAAATTAAGATAACGATCAAACATGACATTACGATGATAGAGAAACATTTTTGAGTTGCAGGCAAAATTCTGTCCGCCTGTCTGTCTGTCTGTACGGATGTATTTTGGACTGTAGCCTAAACGGTTGGGCCAATCGTCTTCAAATTTAGAACTTAAGGTTATTTTGATATTCTACAGAGGAGTTTTTTGATTTTTTTTTAGCTCAAAATTTAACGGTATCTATACGGTAAGGTAACCGTTATGTAGAAGCTTATTTTTCTCGAAAACGGCTCAAAGAATTTTTATGAGAAAAAATCAGTGGTACTGTAGGCAAGCATTATATTTTGGTGAAAAAAAATAAATACGATGGGCTAAAAACTGGGGATCTGATTACTATCAAAATTGATATTCAAGAAGATGTAGGTAGCCTAAGTAATTTCGCATTAATTTTTTTTTCAAAAACTTTTTTTTTATATTTTTTATGATTTTTTTGTTTGTTTTTTTTTTTTGAAAAATCAATATTTTGAAAACAGGTAGGTGAATTTTTTTTAAATTTTGTTTTTAAATGTTTGTTATTTTTGTGCTTAAGTTTGTATTTTTAAATTATTTTTTTTTTATTTTTTGATAATCACACTTTTTAAAATTACTTAATGAAATAAAATGGCGTTTAAATAATTTCACTCAATACAATTTAACGTACTTTATTCAAAAAATCAAAAGTCACAAGAATCGAATAAATGCTTTGATACATTAATTTTCTTAAATTTTATAATATAATGTGATCGCAAATATGAGCAAGTACGTGCGTTCCAGTCGTGCAATTTATTTTTATATGTATCTGAGTTCTGAAATTCTAATAAATATTAATTATTATTGTTGCGGCAAGAAAAAACACCATTATCAAGAGCGGATTGACAGCTGCAAAAATACGCGTACCTCAAAAGTCAAAACTCAAAAGGATTGTGTCTCTGTGTGTCTTGATGTTAAACGAAACTTTAAATGTCAGAGTGAAGTCGTTTAACTTAAACGAAAAGTAAATTTTCATTTTCAGCTTAAACAACCACTGTGAAACCCAAAAAAATATTAAACCGAAATTTAAACGGAAACGAGAGTTTAAACCCTTACTGTGAAACTGGAGGCTAAAAACATGGTTATCAAAATCATTAGAGGTGGTTTTTGTTTAAAATAAGTTTTTCCTTAACCGTTAAACAGAAGGTATCGAAATAATTAAATTTCAAAAATCCTCTGATGATCGTTTAAGGAACCACACATTTGAAGGTAATGTAGTAAATTTGGTTGAATTATGCTGATTTCATGACGTATGTTTTCTTTTAACTGCACAATGGTTCACCGCTTGTTAGTATAAACTCTCTCTTTGTGGTAGACCCATGAAAAAATTCATTAAGGTTCAAGTCGATGACCTCGGTGGTAAGGGAATGTCCCCAAGGCGACTGATCAGTTTTTGTGGGAAATTTATATACTTCTCACTATTGACATTCGTTGCATAAATACATGGACCTACAAATCATTTTTCAAAATTGTATGTATAATCCAACATAGAAGACTCAATAAGGCAGCCCTTATTCCTTATATCGAAAATCGTGCATTTTCGTACAAACTCCGTATCACCAGTTCAAGGTTTTCGGGTGTCCTTCCAGACTAGACTTTAAACATGACTTGTTCATAGCTGAAGCAGTTGCTTGGAACCTGTGTACCCTTAAGAACGACTGAAATTCGCACTGTTTATCACTTAATCGTCAATATAGAAGTGTGAGCAAAATTGTTAATAACCTTGATACCTTTCACTGAAATAAAAATAAATATCGATTCAAAATAGCTTTATACGGCCTTTAGAAACATTTAAAAAATTGGCGTTTCGTCACGGTAACTAACTTGGACTCTTCAGTTGGCTGTGAGTAAATTGTCAAGTAGCAACTTTTGATTTATTCAGTTCATCAGACAACACTAATGTGGACGTAAAAAGCTATATGTAGATTTGAATCAATAATTCAACGAAGTCCAAAATTGGTGCAAAACCTTCTACTTAGTTGTTTTTAAATTTTATTTGTCTTACAACGTAGTATATAGAGTTTGTATTAATACCTTCAATTCAAATAAAATAAATAAAATAAAAATAAAAATGATATGTAACTACACATAGCAAATTTAAAGTCATTACTTTAGCGGTTTAGGCTATACGGAGCAACAGAAAATCATACAGATTTATCCCTCTATTATAATTTTCTCGTCGTAATGTAATGTAATGCTAATACAATTCCTAAACCTGAATCATGGTACCCTAGTCCACGTTTCTCAATTCTCGATTCTTTAGAAGTTTGAAGTAAAAAGTTTGAACACATGAACAAGTTTTTAAAATATGTATGTATCTAACAATCTAGTTCACACAGCGTCACAGCATCGAATAAAATTTGAAAAATATTCAGGGAACTTCAAATATTTTATTAGATGTTTGTGACTTGGTTGGCCCTATGGGAGGTGCGTTTCTAGCCCACCATCTTAAATTTTTGGGTGTCGTATTGAATCCCCAAAAAAAGCCCCACGGGATAATATCCCCAAACAAATTTAATCCAACTTGATAATATCCCCAGAGACATAAGAGAAATGGACAAAATCCCCAATTAAATAATTTATTTTGCCAAAATCCCCACGAAATCTCCAAATCCCCAGTATCCGTGCACACATTCATTTATGCATGTAGTTTTAAAAAAAAATAGAAGTACTTTCTTTTGTGTACATAAAACATTTAAAATTAACAGATACTTTTCTTTCATTTTTCCTTTCGTTATATGTAAAACAATACGAGAAACCTTATTTTGTTCGCATTATTGTAACATAGTACGTTTAATATGAATTATGACAATTTGTTTCATGTCCAAAAAAAAAAACAATTATTCAATTAACTCTACAAGTATTATAAGCATTGGTATATTAAATTTTTGGATTGCATTTCATGCAATATAAATGAAATCTAATATATCCAAAACAATTATGTTCAAGTAGTGAATTATGCGATTTAATCGCATGATTCACTACTTGAACATAATTGTTTTGGGGATATTCACTTGGAGATTTTCGCCCTGGGTATTCTCTCTTTGGGGATTTTGCTGCTAGGGATTTCACTTTGGGGAATATGGATTAGGGGATTTTCCTTTGGGGATTACATCTTGGGGGAAATTATCACCAACCCTAAATTTTTACTTGCGATTATAGGTACTATAATGCAAGTTATGCATTCGTAAAAAAAAAATTGAGATAACCATCAAACATGACATTATGATGATAGAGAAACATATTTGAGTTATTGGCAAAATTCTGTCTGTCTGTCTGTTTTAAAGGTTATATGACAGGTATACAGTTATTTGAGCTAAAAAAATTCAAAAAAGTCCTATGTAAAAAGTCAAAATAACCGTATGTTCTACGGTTTAAAGTTTAGGCTGTAGTCTTAAATACATACAGTGCCTTGCATAAGTATAACCACACCCTGAAAAAATGCATTTAATTTTAATAGAAAACTAGAAATAGAATAGACGCTTTTCTGTTTTATCATTAAATGGAATTAATAATCAAGTAAAATGAGGAAAAAAGTCCCGTTATGTTATATATATTATATAATATAATGTGGTACCCTACTTGAGGCGATTTCATCGATATCTTGGAACAAGATAATGCCCCAATTCATGTTAATCGTGAAAGTTTTGAGTGGCTTCAGTCTAATAATATGAATTCACTGGAGTGGCCACCACGTTCCCTAGGCTGTAATACTATCGAAAATCTTTGTGGAATTCTAACTCAAAAAATTTACGCCCATAAAAAGCGAGTGTTGCTGAGCTACAAGAGGCAATTGTGGAAACTTGGAACTCTTTAGACGATTCCATATTAAAAAAAAAATTTGTTAATAGTATGCCGAAAAGAATTTTTAGCAATACAAGAAAATCTGTTTTTAATTTCTAAGCAACAGAAGAGAATATAACGGGACTTTTATTTGCTCGTTTTACTTGTGTCGTTTCCATTTCCAGTTTTCTATCAAATGCATTTTTACAGTATGGAAAGCTAAAACGACCTCGCAGTGGTTTCCGGTACAGTGTTTGGCCCTTCCCATGACTAAAAATAAATATTGTAAGAAAATACTCAAGTAAGGTACAGAAAAGCCCTTAAATATAAAAGTGTACGTCGATTAATCACATTATTAAAGGAACAATTATTTTTTTTTACTTTTTTCAGCGTGTTTCTATTTTTGTGGCCAGCTTCTTTTAAACATAAAAAGAACTGCGTGCAAATTATTGCAAGACATTAAAAAAAATAGGCAAAATTAAACATTGGATAATCAGTTTACAAAAAGACCGTTAATTCAATACCAATTTTTCGTCACGTGATCCGCTTATCTAAGAACGACGGATAGTCAAGCTTAAAAGCATTGGGTGTTCCTATAATTTTTTCCATAGCTGTATAATCGCAAGTAAAAAGGATGAAGGAAGTTTATGAACGAACAAACGATGGTGGTACCACATCCTCCACCCAAACATAAATAAAGGATTACAGCCGAGAAAACTTCTCAATAAAAACAGTTCATAAAAGCTAAACGCGCTTTGTCAATAACATTCCAAGCTAATAAAAATGAACTTCTCAAGCGACTTTTTCTGATTGTAAAAACAATTTTAAGACACTCTTATTGGAGAAAAAAATCTGCAATATACCTAGAGCACCCTAACAAACTAATTTTAAGTAAGTAAGTAGTAAGTAATTAATTCATTTATTTCTACTTTTCTTAATATAGTTTAACAAAAACAATGAATTTAAAAGCTATGGCTTTGTCGTCAGCTCGGTTGGCAATTTTTATCTTTATGTACAAATAATTAATTTAATTAAATATTTAATAAAATAGTAGAAACTAGTTAAATGAATTCGGTTATTAATAACATCCTATATTTATAAGTATCTTTCAAAAATTTGTAAAGAGTTTTCCAGTCAAAACCATTCAGGATGTTGATAGTTTCTTGCAACGTTAATGTTCTCTTTCCGAAGTATGACAGGCGTTGTGACGAGAATATGGGACATATGCTGACAAAGTAAAAACAGTCTTCTTTGGATCTCAAATTGCACAAAGAACAGAATTGGTTAAATTTCCATTGCAAGGGTATCCGTTTAGGCTTAAAAGTTCCCATCTCACTTTAAATATGAGCGATATTTCTCTAAAGCTTAGCAGGTCGTTAAAGTAGTTATTTTGCAATAGAATGGTGTTAAGTTGTTAATATAGGATTCTACTTTCAGATTCGCGTGCTTTCGCTATGAAACTATCGCGTACAGAGTTTTCACATTGCTGAATAATACGGTATAGCTGTTCTTTAAAAATGTAAAAATTGCCTGGATCCATGGAGAGAACTTCGCCGTAGTTGTTTCCTAAACTTTTCCGTCTTGACATCCACCAATCCTCGTTTCTGAACTTATATTTTACCATTTTTTTAGAAAGTCGTTCATCTTGGTAAGATAGCATCTTCACAATGTAATCTGCCTGTAGTTTCAGCGTATATGTAAATAGTTTAGGAAGACCAGTTTCGACATATAGTGCATAATTAGGCGTTTTCAGTGGTAGGTTTAATAGCTTTTTTATGAAATTTCTTTGAAGTGTTCCGACTTCTTGCTGATCTTGAACACATCATGACTTTTAATTTGTCTGAGTTAATGACAAGACTCCATTTAAGACAATATTCCGCTAATTGATTAATCATCGGTTGAAGGCTTTTTGGTGATCAGATCATCGGCATACAGAAGGACATTGATTTTTAAATCAGAAATACGAATTCCTCCAGGAAGACAAGCTACAACATTGTTAATGAAGAGTGCAAACAAAAGTGCACTAAGAAGACATCCTTGTTTAACTTGGAATAGATTGACCCACCCTATACAGCTGCTTTTGACTCGGTGTATAAATCTTTTACTATATTGATGAAGTTCGAAGACAGTCCTAATTGTGAAAGCTTATAAAAGAGGGCATTACGATTTATGAGATCAAAGATTGCCTTTAAAGCAACAAAAAGTGCATATACTTTTTTGTTTGTGGCTTGAAACGCTTTAATAATTGAAGTTAGGGAGAAAATATGGTCAACTGTTAAAAATGTTTTTCTGATAGCACTTACTTCGGCAGACTCGGTCGTAACATTTAAATTCGCTAGGTTTTCTTCCAATCTTTGCTGATATACAGCAGCTGTTTCTTGTTTCCATTTCAATCGTGATAAAAGTTTCAGATCTGTTCGCTTAGGTGTAGTATCATCAACCCAGTCTACAACTATTGGCATGTGATCGGAATAGTTCTTACACTGGACTTCAATTTTTTTCACTAAATCATTCCAATTGTTATTAATCGCACAATAGTCTATCACAGATTTGCCTTGTTCTCTTAGAAATGTAAAATGCCTTTGATGTCACCATACGTACAGCCAATCAAAATTGTACAATCAAACAACTGGAGAAGATCTAGAAGATTTGTTCCATTTTGATTTGAAACTCCATCCATTGATGTCCTTTGACTATAATTTATTAAATAGTTTGTTGCGCTTTGTACTATTTTAGTTTGTAAATTGCTGGTTCTTGCAATGAAGTCACCAATAACTAAGACGCTTTTGTTTGTGATGCATGATGTTGTTAAGTCAATCGAAGTCCTCACTCCACTTATTGCAGTTGATTGACGTACAAGTTATGCTTACCCAAAAGTTTGACTATCGTTACTCCTTCATGCACTTCAAAACCATAAGTTGCCAACATCGAAGTTTTAATCCCATACCGCTTGCACGTCCTTTCGTATATGTTTTTACTGCTTCATACCAAATTAGTTTAAATCCACCAAAGTAATTTGTAAAAGTTATGAAATTTTCCTTAGTTACATGCGTTTCGTCCAAGAAAAATACATCAAATCCATAATTAAGAAAGTCTACAAATAAAATTTTATTGCTTAGTCCTGACACATTATACGACAAAATATTACTAGATCTTAAATATATTGAACTGACGGCATCACAATTGCAATTATGTACTATAGCATCCCTGGTGCAGCATCATCAACTGGTCTAGACGATTGACGATCGCCAAAAAAAATTTGTAGTTTTTGTTCACCATAATCATTTTTATATTGTTATTATTTAAATAAAATGCTTTTTCTGCAACCACCTGTTTTTAATTTGTATTTTTTCATTCGGTTTTTTTGGTTTTAATTACTATTCGGCGTTTGAACTACATTTGTTTTGTCAAGTCTCTCAGGAAAACACCTGAGCCTTTAAGCTTCGATGAATTTTTTTAACATTTTCAATGCATTTTCATCTGAGCCGGTGTTGGTTTTTAATTTTATAACAGAGTTATTTTCACTTAATTTGACTGTATCTGTTAGTTGGGCAAGCAGAAGTTGGCTGATGTTTTGAATTTTTACTTGAGGGTCAACGTGCTCATTCGGGATGGTGAGAGTGATGTTTTTACTTCGCAAAATGCTATTTTGCATCTCAAGCTCTTCTTCCAATGCATCAAACCTGTTTTCAA
Source organism: Platycheirus rosarum (assembly GCA_963971375.1). Taxonomy (NCBI): domain Eukaryota; kingdom Metazoa; phylum Arthropoda; class Insecta; order Diptera; family Syrphidae; genus Platycheirus; species Platycheirus rosarum. The sequence goes on from OZ020508.1 coordinate 26,246,353, forward strand.
ATTGTTGTATATTTCTGGTCAGATTTTCATTTTGTAAGCGCAAGGAATTAATCTCAGTGTTTAACCTGTGAAGGTCATCCTTCGTAGCTAGTTTGGTGGTAGCGAATGTGAGTTCTTTGTGAAGAGATGAATCGATGATTGTTTATATTTTTTTAAGATCGGATTCAGAAATAGACATTTTGAAGCGAGAAATATTTTCTTCATTCGCTGTATTTCCAAATTTGAATGTTGGTGTAGTGGAATTGTCCAGAGGAGTTTGGTCAACTTTTCTTTTCTGATCGGTCATGTGACACGGTTATCAACACATTTATTTAGGTTTAAAGCTTATTATCTATTGTTACCTGATCAGTCACAACTTTGTAAAGATAATTTTATATACGAATATTAAAATCTTATGGTGAAAATGTCCCCCCATCTGATGGCTTAATATCGCACGTTATTCCAAAAAACAAAGGAGCTAAATTCATAATTTTCAAAATAGAGACAATCGGTTTGATTAAAAATTAAATTATTGAAAGCGTTGAATTAGAAAAGTTATTATTATTCTCAAACAATATAGTCGCATAGTTTGTGGGCGATAATTATTTGATCTATCCCAGTTTTGATAAATATTCCCTCATTGCCATTAGAACAGTAATTATTCTTTCTTTTGTTTTGGTTTCATTAAAGATACATTCCACCAAAAACTGAAACTGAAATACAAAATTTCAAAGCACGTTTTCAGATATTTCATCACTCAACGTATGTATTCATGTGCAGTGCAGTTTGGAATGAATTTTTAATTAAAGCCCAAATTGAATTCATTTACTAACGCCGCCGCGCTTCCATAGATGCAAAAAATGAACAGTCGGTATCGCAGACAGACGAGAGTGTTTTGATGTGACCAAACGACGGCCTCCCTAAAATTCGTGATGTAAACCGTATCTGCAATGCCAATCGTGTACACATTCAATTAAAATCTTCGCAACTATGACGCCCCATCGATTTTCATTTTAATGTTGAAGTATAAAAATATTTTGACTATAGATGGACTCAAATTCCACCAGGAATCATTCCATCGCATGGCACCGCCAGACCGAACGTAACAACACAGCAACCGGATGATTGTTGCATAAATATTTTCCTTTATCGTTCAAATTATTGATTTTTTCCTTCATCGCTTAAATTGTATCCCATTGTTGGATTTTTCACTTTCATTGTGATCAACAACAATAACAAAAAAAAAAAAAAAGAAATCACGAACTTTTGTCCTGTGAAAAGCTTAATTAAATTTCAAGTCTGCAAGTGAAAATTACAAGAAATACTCTCCGTAATCTTTTTTCTTTCAACCAAGGGCCAACAGCATTTCAATCTTTGTTATTAGCCTCATAAACTTTTTTGGATTATGCTTTTTTTTGCGTATGACCATCTACAAGGGCTGCCCTATTCGTTAAATACAATTATGACTCTGAGGAGGATCTTCGTCAATTTCTTAGGAGTGATTTAATTTTCAAACATGTCTTCCTTTATATAAGTCTGCCCAAGACTTCATATACAAACCAAAAAAAAAAAAAAACATGAAGAAAAATCGAAGAATAACTTTTTATATCCTTGTATCTTAAAAGAACCAGCAACCAGATGCTGTCAAAATGTAGAAGTGACGTCTGAAAAATTGAAAAAAGTACGTTTTATTATGAAGTGGTGCTGAAGTGGGTGCGAGGATGTCTGCCACCCATACTCTTGTTTGCGTCTGCATTTAAGGCCGTAGAGGAGAGATTCTGAAAACGTATAATGGGTGTGTACAAAGCCGATGACAAATAAAGATACTTTTTTCTGAATTTAGAAAAAAGAATTTATGCAAATTTTATGGAAAACAAATAATTTTCTTGTTCATTTCATTGAAGTAGGTCAAACGTCACAGATTTTTGTTCTACCCCAGCTTGTGCTTAAAATAGTCTGCAATATTTACAGGGATGACATTAATATTGCAGGATTGTACGGAAGCCTTTTGTTCTGCACGCTACCAGCTACATTTCATTGTTGTTGGTAAATTGGAAAGCATTTTGTGAAATGTGCCTTAATGGGTTGTATCGTGAGGTTTTATTTCGGAGTTCTCGGAAAATTGAATTGAATGATGCCGCAAGCTCTGATATCTTCTTTATTTGGAACAGTTTCTATAGTTTTCTTTCTTAAAGTCAAAACAATCTTGTAGGACTCCCTAACGTAAAACAAATTATTGCAATATTGATTATCTAATTGCGTTTATAACAAGTTACTGAAATGATATTATGTATTTGTGAAAAATAGAATCAGATATGACATCAAAAACGTCATAATAATGATTAAAATTCTACCTGGCTTAACAGGTTTATTTGGTTTTTAACCTAAAATGGTGATATCAGTCGTCTTCTAATTTTTTCGCACATTGATATACTTCAAAAAAAAAAAAAAATATTTAAATATGCTATAATTTCAAAAATCATTTTATTTTCTAGCAAGAAAAATGTGTTTTTTGATAAGAATTTAAGAACTTCTACTCGAAAAAAGAAAATGACGCAAAAATTGCTGGGATACAAAATACAAAACTGCTTTGCATAAGTTGTGGGGTAAACTCATAAATACACAGCGAAATTCAAAAATGGTGAGATTTCTGGTTACCTTGAAAACTTATCCGAAAAAAAAATTACGAATTACTCTATGTGAAAGTCTATTAAATTAAAATCAAATTAAATTGAAACAGATAAAGACAACCAAGTTTGTTCGCTGATTTGAGGAAACTTTCAACATCATGACGAGCAGGTGTTATTGAATGTCCTCTATTTAAATAGGATCTGAAATCTCCTACTTCAAAAGATGACATGATAACATCTGAATAATGACCCTTTTAGGCTATTACACGTTCCGCGTTAATAAACAGTGACGCAGTGATAATGTAAATGGTTTCAAAAGCGAAACAAACTGTCAATCAAAATAAGTATAAAAGCCGATATCGTTATTAAAAATAATTTCCAAATTTCAATTTTGTATTAATTCAATGCTATATAAATCTACGAAGTAGACACATTTAAGAGCACTGGCTACTGAGGCCATCGGCTCAGACAATTACAAGACAACACAGAAGACGACATTGATACAGTACAGAACAGAAGATAAAGAGAGAACGGAAAACAGAAAACACATAGTACATGTCAACAGCTCGCAGTTGGTCTTCGGACGGTCCGCCATCTTTCCACTAACCACGCGCAACGATGCTTGGTTTTGCTGACCTCATGGGAAGCGATGCTTTTTTACTTTTTTGATTTTTATTTACTTTTAACCTTATAACTATACTAGCAAGCCAGACAATTATCTTAAAACTAGCTAAAACTATCAACTTAATTAACTTACTAGCCCCCCGCATAGGGCTCTAAATTAATTTTTAACTTAATTTTAATTGCCTAAAAATAACTTAAATTTATCTTATCTAATCTAATCTATCTTAAACTACTTAAGAACTAACTTAAAATAAACTAAAAAAATAAACTTAAAATTACTTAAAATAAACTTTAAATACTTAAATCTAGAATAGCCACATCAACCTTTTTTAAATTTATATTTTTTTTGTACTTTATAATTTTTTTTTTATTTTTTGTGATTTTATATTTTTTGGTCCCGCCGCAACTGCCCTATGTAACTAAAATATAAATAAGATAAATGTAGGTCGGCCATAGGCGATATTTCGTCTATGTCGACTGAAAATATCGTGTTCGAACTGAGCCACCTGATCAAGTGCTTCCTTCCGATCCCGGTCGGGTACGGCCCTCCTGGATCGGAGGCGCTCTGCTTCGCTCCTAGTGACTATGTATCTGTCGTCAATTAGCCCCCTATCGACTGTTCTGCGGCCGACGTGGTAGATCAACGGATTTGCTGATCTATCCTGAATCAGCCCTCGACTATCAAAGTATACGGGAAGCGATGATTTATCGGAGCCAAGGCCGTTGACTTCTAAACGATAAACATACCCGTCAATTACTATTTTGTCTTTATATGTGGTGCCGCATGCACCGGCCTTTTACGAGTCAAAATCAATGTTATAACAGTCGAAGTTTTAATCAGTCGGCATTTTTACCAATCGACTTTTCGATATTCGACATTATGACTGTCGATTTATTTAAAACGACATTTTAAAAGTCGGCAAATCGTACACAACCCATGACAAAAGCATTTCTTGATGATTCCCAAGTTTTGATAAGGGCACAACTCACGAACCAAATATATTAGGGATATTTTGCTATTTTTTCCTGGGAAAAAACTTATCACAGTTTTACAAGGAACGGAGTATTCAAAGTTTAGGGAAATAAATGCTGGTGTTCAACAAGGAAGTGTCCTTCGGCCAGTATTGTGCGTAGTCTTCTGCTTTAGATATACCTAAATAAGAAGACTTCATGATAACAGTGACAACGGCAACGAATCAATCAAAAAATTAACCAAAAAGCTACAAGAACGCTTTTAAAATAAGGGACGTTTTTTAAGAGGCATAGAACTATTTTTTTAAATAAAACACAACATATTCAATGGAATGACGAAGATTTCACGTACCCCAAATTATACGAACGAGGTGGCCAATTCACAAGTCCATTTCTTCAAATGATTCGGTCACCAAACGTTTGACTCAAAAAGTAATGGCGACACATACGGTATGGCATTTTGTGCCATCTTGTTGGAACCATTTTTTCAAATGATTTCAAATGACATGAGTCATACAAAAATACAAATTCTATTTGTATTCATAACCCTTTAGTGAAAAATGAGCCTAATCGCTGAAGATGATTTGACGATAAAAATCTGATTCAACTTCCAGTTGATTCTCAGCTCATTCACCGAACACACGACGCAATTGAAGGTCCGCTGGCTTTAATTCTTGAACCAGTTAGCTTAGCTTATATGGATGTAAGCTAAGATCTTTCCTCAAAATTTTCCAAATAGTGAACGGGCAGACCGAGTTGCTCACAAAAGCGTCACGTCCTATCAATAAATTCGGGTCCTCTGTCACACTCACGTCTACAGCGTCGATGGCTTCTTCTGTAGGCATTATACGGGCTCGATTTGGATGAATATTATCTAAAAGAGTTAATGTATTATATATAGTATTGCTTATTAGCTGCTAAGTTGGACGATTATGCGCACCGTAAACTTGACGTTGATTTGAAAAGTTTACACACTTCATTAGTATCAAGGTAGTTTGACAGTTATCCCTATCGGGAGTTCTATACCTCTAAAAAGAACACCTTCATTTTTATTAGTTTTTATTTTAATATTATTTTATAATTTATTATTAATTATTTTAAATAATTCAACAATTGTTAACAATCTGCCTCTCTTTATTAACTTGGTACAAACACCGTATGTTAACGAAGCAAGGTTTATAGGCATGACTCTTGATAGTAAGATCGAAAGCGCCAATTAAAAGGAAATTAACAAAACTCGATATTACATTTTTTATGACGTGAATTAAAATGGCTTCTTGAAAAATGCTCCTATCAAAGCAATTGTAATAAAGAGTTTATCTAAATGCAAGTGCTTTAAACGATGTAGACGTACGAAATACAACATTGAAGCTGGACCAAAACCAGCAATAGGCTATCTGCAATAAAACCAAACCAAAGTTCTAGAAAGAGGAAGTTTCGTTTGTTAATTAATTGACTTTAGATACCAATCGGACAAAAACTAATAGACTTAGAACAATAAGAATTGGAAAGAGCATTTATTTAAAAAAAAAGTAAGAATTTTTTTCAATTTTGTAACTCCTTGAAAAATATGAGTTTTATTTTTCAATAATTATATATCTTAGGACGTTACATATCGTCGCATATAAGATAAAGTTAACTCAGGAAGTAATGCCGCGAATCTGTTACAAGAAATATCACTTCATTCACAAATAAAGTGCACGACTGGGTCGCATGAACTTGCTCTTATGTGCGACAGTGGTCTTGGGGCTTGAGATTTTTGAAAAAAGGAGGTAAAAAATCATTTGAAATTTTGTTAATCACTTAAAATCACTAGTTAAAACGTTGTTTTAAAAAAAAATTAAAGAAGTCATTTAATTTCTTTTACAGTTTTGAATTTTAAGGAAGCATTTTTTGAAAATCGTTTGACCAGTTTTTTTTTTCAAAAAAACGTTTTTTTTTTTGAAAAACTTTTCGAAAACATATTCCAATTTTTTTTTGAGTATGCCAACATCTAGCAGCTGGTAGTTATTATCAGAAAACAAACATTTCTAAAAAAATTATTTAAAAAAAATTCAATCAACCCGTTTTCAAAATATTTCGAAAACCATTTTTTTAAAGAAAATTTTAAAAAAATTAAAAAACAAAAGTTTTTTAAAATTTTGAAAATAAATATTAATTGAATTATAAATGGCTTCCTGTGTAAACAAATTTTATTGAAATCGGAATAATGGTTTACGATAAAACCGAATTAAAAAAAACGGTTCTATAAGAGGTACCGTTATAGAACAAATTTTGAAAAAAATATTCTAACCGAAAGATGTATTGTTGTAAAAAAAAGTTTTACCAAAATCGAGAAAACTTTTGGTTAAAAATAGTATGACAGGTACCGTTATTTTAGTAGTCCTAGAGCAAAAATGAAAAACACCCCGGAAATACTACCAAATAAATACTAAATACCAAGTTTGAAGCAAATCGGCCCATCTGGTTAGGCTGTCGAGGTGCGAACAGACAGGCAGATAGACGGACGGAAGTTCCGGACCACTTTTTTCGAATTCTGTATCATCGTGATATCATGTTTGATTGTTAGAAATTTTTTTTTTGCACGAATCCATAACTTGTATTATAGTACCTATAATCGCAAGTAAAAAACTCTATGGGCACTTATTTCAAAAGCCACCGAACCGATGCTTTCATGGATGCTGAGTTTATATGATTATTCAAAGAACACAAATAATTAAAATTATAGTTTTTTTTTAACAAAATAAGATCATTTTTAACACACCAACTTAAAGATATGTTTTCCTTTACAAATAAACATTTTTTTTGAAAAGATATGTATGTTTCCTTAATTTTTCGGCAGATCTCATTTTTTAGGTGTGTTCATGTATGTGGAATTTTTAATGAAATTCTTTTAGCAACACAATAGTTGAGCGAGTACTTAAAATGTTTATAATTGAGAAAAATTAGAAAACTTTTTTAAATAAAAAAATCATTAGTAGTTTCGAACTAAAACTCCTTAATTTTATATTTTTTTCCCATAGTCTCGCATGTTAGCACTTTGACAGCTAAGATTTGCTTAAATCATTTAAAATTACTTCTATTGGCTATCGCCGAGACCATACCATTACCTGCTCCTTTGCAGACTGTAAGGATACAATGAAAATTCTTTCAAATATCTTTTAAATATCAATATGGCTACAAATAAATGTCACCAGGAAGTCCCATTGTTGTAAACAAACATGTATGTATGTACATATTATATCAATGCAAGCAATATGGTTTGTCCGATGTGCTTATACCATCGACTTCAGCTCCCATCACCGTTCACAGTCAAAGGAAATATCATGTCATCGACATCAACACTAAACCTCCAGTGTTTACGTTTTCTCTGACTCCCACTGCAGTTCGCTGCCATATTGCCGTTGGAATACTGTCCTAATTAAAATTTCAGGCACAGATGACGATCATCCTTTTTGCTCGTTTTCTATTCTGTTACTCTTTCGTCTCCTCTAAACATTCGCGTTTACATAAAATTTTCTTGCACTCGGGGAGTACCCACCACCAGTTCTCCCATCGGTCGTCGTCGACAGTATCGTCTTCATCGTAGATTATTCTCCTTCGAATCCGTCGTCGTTCTGTCACTTGGGTGCGTTTTAAGCGTGCATTTGGGGATATTTTATTCATTTCTACAATTTCTAGTTTGGCATACTCTGGCTCCAAGCAACGTGAATGACATTAAACAGCTCCCAGCCCCACCTAAGGTGTACTACATTACCCGGGACTTGCTTACAACTACTTTGCATATAATTTCGTGTGACGTTTGCTGAATGACTTCTGCTTCGCCCATGTTTTTGTTTTTTTTTTTTTATATCACGTAATCATATGTTTTTTGATTTCTTAAAAGAAAAAAAATCCAAAAGAATAAATAAACGTATATAAATGTTTTTTTTTATATTTTGGCAGCAAAGTTGGTATTTTATGAAATCCAAACACGTGGCTTCTTCTTGACTTGAGTGGTTATAACACGCGTGCTTCATCGGCATTTCTTGATTATACTCAGCATAGTGATATTCAGGAATTATACCATCTATTTCGTCTATGATATAGCATATAGCACGATGTGTCAGAGTGCCGTATGTCTTGTGGTGTATTAAGTGTAATGTAGAAGTATAACACATTGATACAAATGTAGCTTTTATCTTTTGATGTTGAAATATTTTAAAGACTGACAATTTTTTTTTTTTTTATATCCAATAACTTTTAGGGAACTTGTTTCGGTGATAAACAATTCGAGCTTTATCGACTGGTCTATGCAAAATAAGTTGTCAGGCTGGGCTTGGGAACTGGTTGATTTTATCGAATAGGATAGTCTTGAATTTAAAATAGCTACGTCCATTAACCTGAGAATCTATTTTAAAAGAGTTGATTTAGCCTTTATTGAGTATTTTTCGTTTTCCAGGAATATATAGATGTCAAATCCAGAGTTTCGATAGGTCTTTTGTGTTGTTGTTATATTGACAGATACATTAATTATTTGAGTTAAAAAGAGTTGGTTGTCTGTAAAGTCAGTATACGGACGCTCATTTTACGTGATAACTTCATAAAAAAGCATCGATAGCAGCAACATACAGCCCGTTAACACACACCCACAAACCCTTTCGTTAAATCCAAACACACACACACCAATATCTACATTTACTTTCTACTTTAACAAAACTCCACCTATTTTGTATTTCTTTTTTTCTTCTTTTTTTTTTGAATTTGAATGGAAATATTTTGGGAATTTGCGCCTGTTCGTTTTCATGTTAGCCTGGTGCTAGGTGCTCAGAATACGTTTACGATCGATTTTGGTTGAAAAAAATGGCCCACAAATCCACACACACACACCTCAATATCTACATCTAATTTCTACTTTAACAAAACTCCACCTATTTTGTATTTCAATCATGCTTGTCATCGATTTTGGTTGAAAGAACCACAGTATCGCGGTTAGCATGAGTCAAGAGTGTTATCAGCATGAGTCATGTTATTTCGTACGTATATCCTGTCATTGATTTATAAGACGTTATCACGTCAAAAAAACAAGTTGATGTTCACGTGGTCCAGCTATCACTAACTTGCCCCAGTTCCTTCTCGTATCCATGGTAGCCTTATAAAAAGGGTTACTAAACGAAATAGTTTAACGTTTCTGAAAGTTTTATTTCAACTTAAATAGATTACCACTCCCTGTTGCAGACCGTGTTTGATATATCAAAATATTGTGATAAGAATTGCTTGCTATTCTTGACAACAAACTTTCTGTACCACTAAGCATATCTAAGGGAATATACGAAAATGGTTTTCTTATTTAGTTAGCTTTAGATTCAGATCTTCTAACCATGCCTTCTCCAAATCAACCAGACAAGCACCCGTGCATTGATTTACAGCATTGTTCCATTGAACAGCAGAAACAAGCCTATCCGAAGCATGAATAGTACATCAAATATCACTTATCACATATCACATAACACATATCACATATCACACATCACATTATACATACAAATATCAAATATTAATTACCAATTATCAAATATCACGTATCCAATATCACAAATCACATATCACATACCATATATCACATATCATATATCACATATCACATGCCTATCGCTATCGCCTATCTAATAACAAATATGAAATATCAAACATCAAATATCACATATCGAATATCATATATCAAATAAAAAATATCAAATGTCAATTATCTGATATCACACATCACATATCAAATATCTCCAAATTCTACAGGGTTGGCAAAAAGGAGTCATCCATCCGATGTTGTTTTGCTCTATTTTTTTTTCTAAATGAAAAATTCGATTCTGTTTTTTGATTATGTTTATTTGAAACATTAGAATTGTATTGGTCAAGTCGAGAAGATGATATCGGCCAAATGGGCGCCGTCACAATTGATTGCCATACGGGCTCGTTTAATGGCATTTTTCATCACTTCAGCGAGAACTTCGGGCGACAGATTCTCCCACTCGTGTCGAATGTTGTCCTTGAGGGCTTCCAGAGTCTCGAGTTTGTTCACGTAAACACGGGACCACAAACAAAATTGAAACGGTTAAATCGGGCAATCTTGCGGGTCAGTGCAAATCGCCAAAACGAGAGACGAGCGGGAACATCGATTTCAGAATATCGGTTCATGTCGGTTCATGTATCACTCCATGGCTTGTTCACTTGTATTCTGCATCTGTCTAGTCCACAAATGTCAAGACATATTTGACATTGCAAAAATGAGAGCATCTTCCCTTTCTTGCCCGACTTAATATGTCTCTCCTGAATTGTTACTCTAAGTCTAACTGCATTTCACGAAACTGCACTTCGCAGTTTGCCGCGGTACGCTAGCTGTTGTGGCTGCGACACAGCCATCTGGAGCGCCTTTAGATTGCCTGCCTCCTTCTACTCTTTGGCGAGGCTCTACCTCTTTCTTCTTTCTTGCTGTTTGGTATTAGTCTATGCCTCCGCCCGATTTTGGGCTGGGTTTTATATTTATAAAAGCTTTATTATATGTACTTTATTCACCGTAAAGTCGCCAGTTGTTGATCTCTTCACAGTTGCTGTGCAAAAAAGAACCGTCTATACGGACAGACAGGTGGACAGAAAACATCATTTTGCCACCAATTCAGCAAGTTAGAGATATTATCAATATCAATTAGCTCCAATGCATAACTTCCTTATAATACCATTAACTACAAGTAAAAAGTTGTCCAGCCCTAATTGGAACATAAGTGGATATCCACTTTAATACCTGTAGATATATATGTATGTATCTTTTTTTATTTTTTCTAAAAAAGCAAAGACATCCGAAATAATTGTCATTTAAATTTTTCATTTTGAGGAAGTTTATCGAATGAATTTTAAATGTTGTACTCAATTTTTTCATCGGTCGTCTTCAGTTGGGCAGATTTCAGTCCGAAAAGAACACATTTTCAGATGAAAAATATACCAACTGTTCATCCCAGGTGTTGGTTAAAAATTTCGTTCAACGTGATGTCCGTTCTCTGGACTTCTTTCCGCAAAAAAAAGGTAAATTACTTTTAATGTTTATTGCTGTGATGAAAGTTAATCATGTTTGCCGCACACTGTGAGTGAAAAAGTGAATTATCCTCTTGAAACTGCGCAAAATGCAAATTACAAATTGGTAAGACTTGACATTTTTTTTTTTTATTAAAAAATAAGTACATGTCCTCAATTGAAGAAGCAATTTATTTATTCAACACGCACAGATTATAAATTTTACAAAAAAAAGGATATTACTTTCGCAACGTAACGTTTCATTACGCACAAAGAGAAGAGAGGAGAAAGCACGAAACGAGCCGCATTTGGCATGGTGAAGCTAAAGCAGTATAGCATCGCGGCAAATCTTCTACCTACGGAGATTCAGATTCAGCAACTTTTTACTATATAACAACTCCTCCTTGCGTTTATTGCGGCAAATGATGGCGGCAGCGTCAAAGTGGTGGAGCGAAGCTCGTAATGGATGACTAAGGACAAGATTTACGTTCGTAAATTTTTAATTTCATGCTTCATTGAGTGTTTCCACTGTAATTCAGATCACCAAACCTGACTTTTGATCCCGATTCAAAGTGTCCTTTTGAACCCTTTTTTTGGGTTGGGGGCTCCTTCGTCCCACGCATATATACTTCTGGTTTTTGAATTTTACATGAAACTCGACGTCCATCGATATTGGACAGGAGGACCAATCGGCCCATTTATGAATATGAAATTAGTGTTTTTGGCAATTTCCATTGAGTGAAATTGTTCGCAAGCACAATATCTCTCATTTATGATTTATGGGGCACATCAATTTACTCCAAAGTGCATAAAGCGTATATGAATATACACAATGTAAAGATATGGAATGGAGGCTAAATCCAGTAGCTTTCACATAGATATATGTACATACATACTTTGTATATACACTTTTCCACTTTTTCTTTATTCTTCACTTGCAATTGCAATTGTATCGTTATTATGATTGCAGAGCATCAGACAAAAAATCATCATGTGGGTGCTCTTGAATGTGGACCAGAGTGTTCAATTTATTAAATTAACTTTGGCTCTCAACTTGTCTGTTTTGGGAAGTAAAATTGCGCGGAGAACGCTTATCTCGTCAAGTTGAGAAATTATAAAAGCAACTGGCGCTGGCATGGATGATGAGCAGCATTGTTAAAAATATGTATTGGTGAAGAGACTTCTACAAAGAAAAACTATTTTCGTTTATACAATTTCTATGAGAAAACTTAATTGAATCTTGTTCTGTTACACTGTTACTAAATGCTTGTAGAGTACTTTAAGTAGTTGAGAAAGAGATATGTAATAGAATTATTTATTGGAATAAGACAATTCTGTCTGGCTGAAGGTCTGCATTTCTAACGCTCTAAATGCTTGTTAACAATGACAATTTATTTGTTAACACGTTTAAGCGAAGCTTAGATTATTTTCTGGGGACTTGGACACCAATTTTACTTACACACTTATTGCCGAAAATCCACCTGTACTAAGTTAAGAGCATAAATCATTTTATACAGCAGTCAAAGCTTACAAAGGCCGTTAGCTTTACCTTCTTCTTAATGGCCGGCGAGGAACTTTTGTAACAATATATTTACTAGTGATGTGATGGCTTTTGTCACTGAACAGTGGAACAAATCTTTAAGTCATTCGGAAAAAAGTAAGATTATTCTTCACTTGATATTTCTAAGGCATTTCGTAAGCCCGTAAGGGTTTCACTTATCAAAAATGTGTGCTTAAGGCATTAATGTATTCTGTCTTCGTTGGATTAGAAATTACCTTTTTGACCATTCATTACAAATTGTATTGAATTGGTTCAATCCTGACAACCTCAAAATAAATGCTGGTCTTGCCCCAGGGCTATGTTCTGTCTACGACCCTCTTTCTCATTTTTACTTCCGATTTATAGGTACTATGATGCAAATGCAAGTTATGCATTCACCCGGAAGAAAATTGAGATAACAATCAAACATGACATTACGATGATAGAGATACATATTTGGCAAAATTCTGTCTGTTTGTCTCTCTGTACGGATGTATTTTGGACTAAAGCCTGACATTTAGAACTATCATTATTATTATTTTGATATGCTACAGAGGACTTTTTTTTAAATTTTTGTAGCTCAAATATTAACGGTATCTGCCAATTAACCCTTAAGTAGAAGCTCCAAAAATATTTACGAAAAAAAATCAGATTATGTACTATTTTAGATGTGGATTATATTTTGGTAAAATAAAAATTAAAGATGGCTAAAAACGGTAGCATACCCAGAGGAGCGGTTTTTTTCTTCGACTTCTCGAGAACTGGTTATACGATTATAATTAAATTTGATATTTAAGAAGATGTAGGTAGCCAAAGTAATTTCACTTTATAATATTTTTTTTATTTTGTTTATGTTGAAAAATCAATATTTTGAAAACACGTAGGTGATTTTTTTTTTGTTTAAATGTATTTAGGTTATTTTTGTGCTTAAGTTTCCATTCTGAATTTTTTTTTAGTTGCTTAAAAAACGTTTTATTTTAAAACCGTTTCTTCGAATTTGAAAAAAAAATCCCTTTTTTTCAAATTATATAATGAAATTAGATGGCGGTTAAATTATTCCGCTGAAAATTTTTTTTTCGAACGAAAAGTCAAACATCGAATAAAACTTTAAAGTGCCCTTAATATTTAAATTTTATTCTTCGCTGTGACTACAGATAAGAGCAAGTTCGTGCGCTTCAGTCGTGCAGTTTATTGTAAATGATTCGTAGTCTGAAACATATCCACTAAATTGATTCTCTAACTACAGCACACTTGGCTTTTTATATTTATTTTTGGACTTGCGCCCCTGCTCACCAAATGTTTATATGCAGCAGAAACGTAAGTTAAGTTCAGCAAATACTGATCTTGACAGTTTTATCATATGAGAAGAAGAAATTGTGTAGAATTCAAATTATCTCGAATTGTTCCATATCCGATCACTAATAATCACTCTTGAGAAACGATTACATATGTGATGTCGCCAAAAGTGCCTGTGATGTTTGAGTTTCCTCCGAAGATTTAGTAAATTATTTTTTTCTTATAATCTTGTTATTATAAACAAAATGTATGTCCCTCCAAAATAAAAGTTGAACATCAATGTCTGGGCGGGTGCTCTTTCTTCAGCTGAACAACTCGGATGTGGTATGTTTAACCAAAATGTATTACATCGGCGTCTCCTTTAAAAATCCTTCCTATTTCGAAATCTCTGATAAACTCTATCAGAAACCATTCTACTATAGAAACCGTCCATTAAAACGGCTTTGGGCCTAGGACACATCCTTGTGGAACAGCAGCACTAGTTATGTTAAGCTCTAAATATTTCTTAAATGTTTAAGTGTCGTACTCGCGAGTTTCCCAATTTTGCCCGAACTTGCGATATATATCAAACTTATACGAACTTTTTTTATGAATTTGGCTGCGGATTGCATGTATGACAACAAGATTTCATTCACAATAGACATGATATAAGACATGTATCATGCTACAGATACTATATTTTCATAGATATTGCACACAGAGCAAAATAAAATTACCAATTTTCAAACGCCTGGGAATGATCGTTTTATGCAGGTCTCTAAAGTTGGCATGACCATTTTGAGCTGGACTAAAAATAAATATCCTATAATTTGCCGTAAATTATCCGTAAATTATCCGTGGAAAAAAAAAATTTGCCGCGAAGTCGGATCATGTGATTTTCCATGTACTGCTAACTTGATATAAAGTTAGCATGACCAATCGCGTATCTTTCTATAAATGGCACCTACAATTACCTACATAGGCTTAAAATTAAAAAAAATTAATTTATCAAAAATTATTCCTAATAACAGCTTTATTTAAACATAAAATAAAAGAAGCGATTTTTGACTTTACAAAAAGGTATATCATGGCATTGTGAGTGTAAACGTTGTTTTTTAATATTTTTTTCAGTTTTAAGTCATTTTTTAAGAAAATTGCCCCTCCTGGCTATAGAAGGGAGAGGGGGGGGGACCCCCTCCTATACAATTTTTTTCTTGTCTTGACCCAACCTACACGCTCTACCTTTTTTTCACATGTCTCGTGAATCATTCTGTATAGTGATATACGCCTATGATTCTGCTAACTTGATCAAGTGAGCAAAACTAAAAAAAAAAAAAAAAAAAATCCTAAAAATAATTTGATTTGACAATCTGTCTACGGATAATTTACGGCAAATTTTAAGCCCATGCAGATAATTGTAGGTGCCATTTATGGAAAGATACGCGATTGGTCATGCTAACTTTATATCAAGTTAGCAGTACATGGAAAATCACATGATCCGACTTCGCGGCAAATTTTTTTTTTCCACGGATAATTTACGGATAATTTACGGCAAATTATAGGATATTTATTTTTAGTCCAGCTCAAAATGGTCATGCCAACTTTAGAGACCTGTTTTATGCTACATTGTTTTAAAAAGGTTGCAAGGTTGCACTTGGGCGTGTTGGAACCTATAGATACACATTTATTTTTTGAGATTCGAATGCCAATGCAACCAATGTTCGTGCTCGATCTCTTTTTTGGTTGTATCTTGGGTATAAATATTTTTTATACTCACTGGTCGACGGTCTTTTGTGAGTGATCGTTTATTGCTGTATTGTTTGAGAAGGTTGCAAGGTTGCACTGGGGAATAAGACAACAGGTGGCGGTTTTTTTTTTTTTTTTGGAAAGCTGCCCATAGCTTTCTTCATCTAAACCCGCCTATAGATGTAGAAGATTTTATTATAATCATTTTTTTTGTAAATAACCGAAATAATAATCAAACCCTAGGTTGAAACAGAAAATACATTTACTTTTAATAAAAACAAAAGCCCTTTTAACTAGTTAGACAGCTTGATTACTTGTATTCCGACTAAAATTCATGTTAAAGCATTAACTTTAATAAGGTCCTTATAGCATACAGGAATTCCTCAATTTCCATCATGGGAATGTTGCCATTCACTCTCAAAGTAATGTTTTCAACGTGACTTATCACCGGGCCGTGAGAGCTGCACATTTGAGCCCGCAGTCCTTTTACCACTAAGCCATAACACAAATCACGGCGTAGGCCCAATAAATTACAACCCTATTGCCGCATCACCGATAAGACAGAACAAACACAGACAAATTATGCAAGCAGCTAACACGTGTTAACCATTTAACTTTAAATTTTCCAACAAAATACGTATCCTGTACAGAAAAACAGACTCGCACACATTTTATACGTGTTCCAGAATATTATCCTGAAGTTTACTTGCCTGATTCTGCTCTTCCCCACAACATTGGCATTATGCCCTGATACTTTAAATTTCTACAGCTACATCTTTTGGGTTCTATAACTACATTCGTTATAGAAGAACATAAGCAAAGGCTTATTTTATTTAAAGCATATGCCTGACTCCTTACTGCCCCTGCTCCAAAACAACCAGATCCAGCTCTTGTCTCATTGCCAAATCGTCTCATTCAAGTCAAGTAGTTGTTGTATTTGTTGTATTTGAATGAAGGTAGATAAAAGGAGAACCCAGTCGTCCCAGTTTGATGGAAAGGCTCTTTTATTCTGGGGAAGGAGATTTAACAAAATTTTTCATCCCTAATCAGTCAATGTCCCACATTTTCCTTTTCAACATTTTCACTAAATCTAAAATCAATACCCATATAGCCACCATTTACACAACCCTTTCGTCTTCTTTCAACGCCACAGATAAAAAGCACAAGATAGAGTTGGAAAATTGCAATTTAGACAGGATCATGTCTCCTATCACAGCCCTCAGCAATTTATTTCCGCATTATACACTTGTGGGTGGGTGGAATTATTGCCAAGCTTTTGGTCCACAAAATCTGTTATCATCATTTGAAGGAGACGTTGTTGAAGCGACAGAGACACACAGTCTTGTGTTGAATATCAAGAAAGTTTTTCTCGTTTTTTTATTATTGTTTTCGTCAAAAATAGCAAAACCATGGTGATATAAACCTTATACATATGTATTTTTGTACGTCAGCACATATTCACTATATAGCTACATCGACTGTGCTGTGTGTAGTTTTTTAAAACTTTTCTTTTATTTTCCATTGAAAAGTCTTTAAAGTCATCTTGGGTATTGTTATGCGTGGTAAACAAAAGCTAGTTTGTCTAACAAAGGGTGAGCTCTTTATAACTTGTTATTTATATATATATATAATATTTATATATATATTAATAATTTATAAAAAATAAAATTTGTTTGTTTGTTCGTATTTCATGCGCTGCCATACCAATTGGAATGAAACTTTGTCAGCTTATTGCCTGCACTTACGGGAAGCTTATATAAAATAAACTTCCAGTAGGTGGCGCGCATGTCGTACAGAAAAACTCATTTGAAAGACCAATATGTAATTACAAATACATGAATTGAACCCATAATGAAAGTTTTTGCTTGGTTCAAATAATGCCCTTTAGGTTTAAAAAATATGGAAAGTTGTGCATGTCTTTAAGAAATAAATAAATGTGAATCTTATTCATATATAAGAATTCAACCAGATATGTTTCTGCTAGGGAAACTAAAATTATTATGTCGGTTACCGCGAAAGTCTTTTTACTTAAGAAGAGAGCGAGAAATATAGTGTTTCTATATTATTAAGATTTGTATAAGTTATGTATGTTTAGTTATGTTATTTAGTTTTTTCATATTTGTTTCATGTTCTTCGGATACACGAGATGCAACGGTAGAGTATGATATTTTCAATAAATTCTGATCTTGATAGCATTTTTAAATGAGGAGCAAGAAATTGCATTGAATATATGTAATTCTTCAAATAATCAATGTTATCTTTTGTCGTTAAAAAAATCACCTCGCAGGTCAATATGCATGAATTGTACTTGCATCGCGACAACCGATCACTTCTCAGTTCTCGAAATGTATATTACAGACAATTTTCTGTAAAATTACCCCATATTTGACGTTACCAAAATTGCAGCAAGGTATTTAGATTTACCCTTCAGCACAAACTCGGACATACAGTCAAATATACGAATTCCTTATAAGATGTACCAGGCGAATATGGAAAGCCTAGCCGGACTACGTTTTTCCTTCCCATTTTTAATGCAGAAGTTTAAGACAAATGTGCATCGATACTTCCTTTTAAATTCTTTCTTATTTTTCTAACGCCCCGCTGTGTTTATCAACATAATAAGCGTAGTAAAAACCCCTTTGATTTTTTTTTTTTGCTTAGGTCCTCAGACCTATAAAGTCCGTGGCGCAGGCTTCACCTATGCCAAAGCGGCATCGTGTGCAATTTCCGAAAATGTGTTTCAGCTTCCTCCAACTCTTGCCTATAGTTGCGCTGATTTCTCCTCCACTGTTCTACGCTGTGTGCATGTTGCTCTCCGAAGCAAGGTATTTATACTATTTTATGAGTGAGTAAGCTCAAGGCATGGCGTTCGCATAAATAAGATGTTCCAGGTAGGATGTCAGAGTCAATCGAATCCTTCAATTTGTTGTCAAAGCTGCGGTCAAACGTTGCTTAATATCAACAAAAACAGCATTGACGACTTTATGCAGCCCTGTCTGACTCTTCTTTGAACTCAAAACTCATACGGTAACTTACCTTTATGCAAAATATCACATTTGGACTCCTCATATGTTGATTTAATAAGAGCAATTAATTTTTATGTATCCGTAAAGCAGGCCACATAAGTTCCCTGTTGACGCTGTCGAAAGTTTTCTCGAAATCGATGCAAATCAGGTGAAGCGGTGATCGATATCTAAGGCATTATTCGATTATGATCCTTAAAGTGTTGATATGATCAATGCATGATTAACAAATAATCTACATAATCTAACATGAAAGTCTTAATTTAAGTAGATGACTTGGTTTTGATTGCAGAGGACCTTTTCCGCTTGATTACGATACTAAATTTTTTTCTGCTTCCTCGGCTTTGCCTCAAGGCTCTACCTATTGGGTTAGCCGGGTTGAACTTAGAAAACATCGCCAGGGCAGCTAGTTTTGGATACTTCGGGTGAGATCAACTTAAAGCAGGTATCCTTGTATTTTTTGATCCGTCTGCTTGGCTTTCTTCTGTGATTATGTTTGGATGTTGCACACTATTAACTTTTGAACTGATTTCTCCTGGCATCTGCTTTTTACATGGCACAGTAATTTTTTTTCTTCGTATTCGATCATGCTTTGCCATGACGTTTCACGCGAAATATCATTATTTCAGCTGCCGTCAATTTCTTTTCATACATCTTATATCGCACTAAGAAACAAGTGTTCTTTTCAAATAAATGTCCAGAATACGCCTGAGCAGATCAGAAAATCGGCACCACATGCATTTAATCATTTTCACCCTCATGCGGATCAATTTTTTTCCACAACAAACCATCCATATAAAGGGCTTGTTGCAAAGAATAATTGATTCACTTACAGGTCCGTCAGCGTCAACATAACGTGTAGCAGAAAATCCAAGATTGATATTTAGAGCAAAAGACTTAAGACGTTTCGATAAACGTTGCGGGCATATTACCTTTGAATTCAAGATAGATGTCCACGACAGTATGTACACCTCAAGTTTGTAGATTTTCGGCGTTGTCTTAAATCAACTCATACAAGATGTACCTAATAGTGAGTGATCCAGTGATTTTTTTTTACACCAACGAACTAGTTTATAATATGATTCATATACTCTGGATTGCATCAGTGGTTGATTTACTGGAAACAAATCCGCTCTGGTCTTCAGGAAGCTGTAATATTTTTCGCAGACGCCCATCCAATACCCCGATCTTTATGGTGTCATACATTAGCTTGATTGCAAGTTCGGCAGAAGCTGTAAGAATTTTAAGAATTTCGTTTAAAGTCACCATTACAGTACTTGTGATTGTAAATAAGAAAGATCGGGATCATAAAAACTAAAACTAATCAAATCAACTAAAAAACTAATCAAATTATTATTAATCAAACATTTTTTTAACAAAATATACAATATTTATAAAAACTATAGCCAAAATGCAATTTCTAAAAAAAGTACAGCTCTCGCAATTTTTTTGCACAGCACTGTTTATAATATAGAAATGCACGTTTGTTTCCTATTCTTCCTCACAAAGTCCCTGTATTGGTATAATGTTGTGTCATGCACATCTCGACAAAACGTTCCAAATCAAAGATGATGATTAATTGTCCATCCAATTCTGACAGACATAAAACACGAGATGGACATTTGACACGTTTTGAGAAGGTTATTCGTTCTGTAGCGTGTATTATATTTATATTATCCTTCAAGTGCTCGGACAGTAAGGAACTAATTTTTTGTGTACGTTTAATTTTCTTTCAGATTGACTCAGCACTGTGTGGTGTCAGATTCCGTATCATAGCCAAAAACCACACACACTCACACAGACAGCAGGAGAAGGCAATAAATCGAAAAAGTCACATAGTTCGTATAAATGTCTGACGAAATACCGTCAGGCCGTTTGTCACAAATTTTTGAGTCCCTGTCATGCCTTAGTGATTTGCAACAGCAGCGCCAAGTAAACTCATCTTCACCGTCATCGTCATTAGCATCTGTGCCGACATCAACAAATGCCCAATCTGTCTCACATAATTATTATATTCGGCATCCTGATGGTTCGGGATACTATTTGTCCAGTGGCACGCAGACATTTCCATCGGCCTCGTCACAAAGTCATCATCTGCAACAACAGCAGCAATATTACCTTCAGCAGCAACATCGGTCGCGATGCGGTTCAACTTCGTTAAGTTCGTCGCCGTTAATGACGAAAAGAGCTACATCTTTTAGTGGACAGATTCCGTTGACAAGTACGCCAGGTGCCCGCGTTCAGAGTGGTTCGCCCGTTGTCGGGGGTGGAGCCGTTGCAGGTGCAGCTACTGCACTTCAGCAGCAACAAACGTCACAATCTACTCCGAATAGCCCACGTTTGATGCCGCGTCGGTCACATAGACCTCCACCGATACCAGCCAAACCGAATGCTGCACTGATTGCAAGTCCCGCGTTAATGGCCCTGGATGCCGATGCACCTTGGCCTCATTTTTCAGCGTTGACTGATCATCTGGATGTACATCAGGTTAATAATTATTCCCAAGCTGTGCCCGAGGTTAGTGTTTTTTTTAATGTTTTAAGTAAAATATATTTTTAATCATTTTGGTTCGGCGTTATAATAAAAGTTTGATTTTTCATTTGTTTAGATAAATTGGCAAGAACGCTGCCTTGAGCTGCAATTGGAATTACATCGGTCTAAGAACCAAGCTGGACGTATTCGAGATATGCTGCGTGAAAAGGTTAGTTTTAATCTTTTAAAAGTTCTACAAAATATTGAAACAATTTTAAAATAATATTTGAACATGTTTTTCGATTTTGAAAGAAAAAATTTAACCTAAAGTTCTTTTAAATTTTACTTAATTCTTCGTTTTTAGATGTTATTAATGGTGTTGACTTGTGATTTCCATGATGCATATATAAAGATTCGAATTATAGCCTTCGCAGAAAATTATTATCACATATATTCTTCCAAATATCAGTAATCTTCACGTCATAATCAGAGTGCTTATTAAAACCAAATTACTTACACTACACATATTTATATCGAATCATCATGTTATATTGAAAAATTAATCAAGCCACAGATGTCGCTCTTATACTCCAAATAACACAGAATAAAAACACAGATTTTGTCCTACAAATGGCATTCGAATGACCTTCTTTCCACTCGTCATGAGCATTAACAAACATTAGCCTATTTCCAACATCTGGCATGTCATCATCTTTTTTCCAGCTTTTCATCATTTTTATGTCTTTGTTTTCGAGTGCTGCATTTGCGACTTCGGAATGGATGACGGATTAAAGTCTGTATATTCAAACGAAAGTGATATCGTAAAACGTTATGTGCTTGTGAATAATTTAAAATAAAGGTTCAATAAGGGGATTGGGGATACCACGCTTAACCAATGGGATCTGAAAAAGACCGGCAAAAAGGTTAAACAAAAATCTTAGAAAACACCCTCTTTCCTCAGAAAAAAGGGAACACACTTTTGTTTGCTTAATGTGTGGCACATTAGGGTTTACTTATCTGTTGAATTTAATGTGAAAAGTTTAGATTACATTAGCCCTATGCTCAGCTTTAGGGAATTGAGTTAATTTGAAAAATAAAGGCTATGAAATTCCACAACTTTATTTAAAAAAAAAAATGAAAGAAGACATCAAAGCCAATTTAATGTTTACCTATATATACTTATGTATGTATCTATATGCCGCTTTTTTCGAGGGAGATTACAGGATTAAGTCATTAACGATGAGCTTCTTAGCAGATGACTAACATCTTCCTTATATGCGAGTATCGTAGTACAAAATGAAAGACAACGTCGCGTCGTTTAAAATGTGAAATGTGATTCCAATATCATCGCAAATTCTGTAAGAAAAACATATTTAGGGACTGATAAAAATCCGACAGAGCCTAAATGGCTTCTTATGAAGTGTAGATTTTTTATAACAGAAATTAATTCAGGTCTAGACTACGCAATTCGGCTTAGGGCACGAATACGATAACTTGGCCGCCAAGGTTTGATGACGGTTTTTTGTAGAGGGGTCAAAAACAAGCACTTTTTACTATGGGAGGGGATCTATCTCCCTCCGTTTAGGAGGTAGAGGCACTTTTAGAAAAAATGGTTTAAATTGAAAACAAGTATTAAAAAGCAACAGCAAAACTTACAAAAAAAAGTACTTTACTGGATTTGAAAGCCAAGATGTTGATCTATAATCCTACATTTAAATTTAATTACTCTTGTCAATGGTTTTTGAGAAACTCGCATTTAAAGTCCAAATTTTGATAAAAAACGTGAAAAAAAATTAGACCGATTGTTTTCAAAATTGTGAGATGAAATTGTTAAAAAGCTTATATATTTTACGTTCCATGTAACTATCAGTTCTTAATCGAACACAAAAAACCGCATGGTTCTGTCTTCTAGTTTGTGAAAAAATTGAAAATAACTAAAACAACTAAAACTAGCGTAACGACTACAATTATTGGCACCCTTAATTTTGTACCCAACTATTGGCAGTGATTTTCTCAGTAACCCTTGGTCCAAATAAGTCAAGATAGTTTTTATTTCGATCTGGCACATTTTTCTCACATTTCTATGTCCATACTTTAAAGACATTCCTTTTCAGCTCTGTTTTATAAGTGAAAGTGAAAACACGTCCCGGTAGAAAAAAAACTTCGAAATTACCTTTGTTTTGGTTAAGGACCTATAATTATGTAAGTGATTTTTCTATACTTCCTTTTATATTTTTTAATGAAAACTTTATTTATTTGCTTCAATAATGTATTAAATAAGATGATTTTTACTATATATTGTTAAAAAAGTTATTGTTTTATTAATAAAATGGGTGCCAATAATTGGGTTAAAAAAAACTAGAATTTAATTATTTGCAGGGGGGTGCCAATAATTACATCCAATGTAAGTACAATTATTGGCACTGCCAATAGTTGTACTTTTTTGAGTGCCAATAGTTGTATCTTGTAAAGTTTGTTCACAAAAAAAGATCTACAATCTTAAATGCCTAAATCTAGTCTTATTAGCTACCTCTTTAGCTATTTAGCTACAGTGAATAAAAAAAAGCTAACAAAAATACAAATTTCTTTGATTTCAAGTGTGCCAATAATTGTAAATAATTAAGATGCCAACGATTGTGGTCGGGTGCCAATAATTGTAATTTTTGGTAAGCTTTTTTTAATTTACCATTTTTACCATCTTTCTAAAGGTGCCTCTACCTCCTAAACGGTAGGAAATACACCCCCCTTCCCCCCGTAGTAAAAAGTGCTTCTTTTTGACCCTTCTACAAAAACCCGTTATCAAATCTGGACTGCCAAGTTATCGTACTCTCCCCCGGCTTAGTCATTCATCTTTAAGTTTTAGTATTTTTAAATGGAAAGTATAAACATTATACATACATATTAACAAGAATAGTGGTTTGTTTTAGTCAGATAATTGGCCGTTTTTTTGCGTCGATTACAGCGTTGATCGATTTTTATTTTACTATTTGGCCGGCAGTTTCGATTGAATATCCCCAATCAGCTTGATGGCATCGACAATTGCCGCTGCAAATGCAATTTCGCTGAGCTAATTTAAATATGTGTAGTTTATTGTCAGATTTGGGAATATCCTGTAACAATGTCCAGAAAATTCAGTTGTATTTGACAGAAATTTGGCGGAAACGAAATTTCATTCGTGGCCTCATGAATTAATTTTATAATTTCCCGCAAAGTTCAAAAGTTGTTTTGAGCAGGTAGACCGGTATTGCGGAAAATGTACATGTTTTTCGACTCAGTTCCAAAATTATGATGATTTCAAGACTGCGTTCAACTCTTCTGTGGACTGTGGGCATTGATCCCAGGACTACAGTCAAAGTTTATCGGAAATCACCAGCAAAAAAAATAAAAGCGCCTTCCATCCGTAGGTTGTTTCCTCGACGTGAAGTCCTTCATGGGCTTCTTATTTTTTATTAGGTCATTGTGCATTCATCCTAAATGAAAATCTTGACTGTGGAAGCTTCAGCGAATAGCGTCCACAGTCTAATAGCATTGATGCGAGTACAATTCACTTTTACATTCGAACCGACCGACGCCGCCAATATCAACTTGAAGAGGAATTCTTTGCCTGTTCCGCTCCGCCTGGTCTTTCGTGGAAAAACTGTTCACCTAATTCATTTACTTAAAGATTGCATAAACATACTGACGCACTATTACAAAGGCTGTTATGAATATAATGTCATATCGACAATGAAACTGTCATTGATAGTTCCGCTAGCCAACGCCAATGTGAATAAATTTTTTCAATCTAGTGCAATTTATTTCTGAGTTTAACCGCTTCTAATTGTGAGTTTTGTAAATCGAAGAAACATCTTAACAAATATAAACAATATTTCCACAACATACCTAGACATTTAAGTGAAAATTACATCTTCATAAATATCTCCACACCAGCGCCACCAAAATCTTAAGTGGTCATCGGCTTAGCTGAAGATATAAATAAGATAATTAATTAGAAGCTTCCCACTTGGGAAGTTGGCAATACGAAAAGGCCACTGGGAAGGTCTGATTAATTTCTTTCATAATTTCAACTGGTAACTATGCATTTTCGATAGTGACATTCATGCTCCATTATTCTACGATGTGCCAATGACAGTAAAAATGCATTGTCATTTTTAAAAAAATTTAAAAAAAATTAAAAAATCTTCAACACCTTAAGTTCCAATGCTCATTATCATTTATAAAATATAATCTCTTAGCCAATTTCGCTACTAGCTCTACGTAGTTTCACAACAAAGTGGACCGTTCTGTAGTTGAGAATGTAGGCTTGCACTAAATAGGAAGAGTTTTCAAATATCTTGATATAGACAAATCGGATGGTATTGTGTATACCATGTTTCTATATATATATTTTTCTGTAGGGTGTCCTTAACTTCAAATCCTCTACGTAAGGTTATCTATTGTTCATTTTGGAATCTTTCCTTAAAGATGGAAAACAGCATTTTCCAGCCTGCCCGTAGAAAGGGTAAGCCTTCCTCCCTCTTACATTACTTCCCTCTTTCTAAGGTCATGAAAACGCTGAATAATTGTCAGCTTAAGAAATTTCTCCAAGAACTAAAGCTTTTCATAACCGACAATATGGCTGTCCCTAAACATACCCCCATTATATTCTCCATGAATGGCACTTACATCGAAGAAACCGAAAGGCTTTCAGTACTCGGTAAATACATATGAATGTTAACGACGACCTCCGTTGGAGCAATCATCATATACTTGAGTTCGCCAAAATTGCTGCTAAGTGCTTAGGTTTTCAATGTCGATGAAATTTAACAAAGTTAATACGCCCAAAACTTGAGTATGACTACCTCCTATGGGCAGGTGTTTCTTCAGTATCGCTATCGCTACACTTGCTCCATAAAATATAAAACAGAGCATTCAAATTGATAACAATTAGAGCTATTGAAACAATTACCCCACTCGAATACTGACTTTATCTTTATCGTTTCTGTTATAAAATAATGCTCACTCGAGGTAGCCAGCTGCAATCCTCCCTTTAAAATTGTCATCAGTAATACTCTTCTCGCTCGTAAAGCTCATTAGCTTACGTATGACTCTAATTTCGGACGTACCATGAAATGCAGAGATTGTTTTTTCAGCCGAACAACTCTGATTTTAAGAGCATTCAAAACCGATGTAACTCTTTCCTTCTGTTTGTGCACTAAATGGGTTGCCCAACAACTGATATTTGGTTAAGTGTACGTTCATCAACTTGTTGGGCAAGCATAACGAAAATCCAGTAAACCAAATTTTGTTTGCCAAATTAGTTCAATTAATTAACTATATGTGGGAATAAGAGGTGATTTAATAATTGAATTAGTTTAGTTTAGTTAAGTTTATTTGTCAATCAGAATTTCTCTTATAGACTAGAATACATAATTTAATAATAGAGGTTAACAATTAAATAAATAAGTAACAAATGTATATACAAATTTTTGATTTTTTTATTAAAGATTTACTAATATGTTTAAAAGTTTATTTTTGAAAACATCTCTTGTACAATCAAATCAATCGAAACGTACGTAAAACAGTGCTGTTACCCTTATATTTCTTGAGGGGATACTGAGGCCCAATTCATTCAAAAGAAAGGAACATTTAATGTGATCAGAAAGAACGTCACGAACAAACATAATCTTCTAACGCCGAGAGTTTGTATTCCCATTAATAAGCACCTGGCATTATAATTATTAGAATTACATAGTAGTTCAACTAGGTGTACGATAATTCTAACTCAATTTTATTTCTTGTGCAAGTGTAAGAGGGTATCAACGCCTCCATTATCTCGTTGCCCAACCACACCGAAAACATAGTAGAACAACTCGAGCAACCTTTGTTTTCAATATCACAATATAACGCGTTTAGCGTTTTAACTGAAACACTGCTTAAAACAGTCAACGTGAGATTATGCACTAAAGTTTGAAGCTATGGATGTGTGCAAGTTAAGTTAAAGAATCAGTGATGGAAACCGACTATTTTCGATTGTACTGAACGATGACATAAAATAGTACTGAAAATTATGCTCTTTTAATTTGATATGTAAGCAAACACAAATTCAAAAATAACATTTTTTTACAAACAAGAACAACAAAAAAAACAATTATTTTATTAACATAAAAAAATTGATTATGTTTTTAAATCAAAATAACAGCTTTTATACAAAAAAGCATATGAAAGTATAGTTAAAACAAAAACACAATTTTTAATTTTTTTGTCTGTCTGTTTGTTCGGGCTACTTTCGGGAACGGCTGTACCGATTTTGACGAGACTTTTACAGATAGATAGCTGATGTTCTAGGAAGTAACTTAGGGGTCAAGATGGGGTCCTTTTTCGAAAATTCTTATTTATGGACTTTCACAAGCAGATAGCTAATATTGTAAGAAATAGTTGAGGCTATTTTTTTAATAACTATAAGTAGGTGGTGCCATATATTTTTATTCATGGACCAATTTTGACAGGGCTTTCGCAGACATATAGCTGATGTTGTAAGGAGTAACTAAAGCTATTTAATGTACATATTTTCATATCAACAATATTACATATTGTTTGTGTACTGACACGATTATGTTGATAGTGTTTAGTTACTGTTGGAACCGATTTGTGACGCTGTTTTCGGGTATCAAGAAAATGTATGGTATGCCACAGCAACGCCAGGTGTGTTAGTTAGCCTGTTAGTTTGTACAAATTAAGGTAAAATAAATACAATTAATGGACCTTCGTTATTATAACTAAATAAATAACGGGCAAATCCCCATATCAGACGATCCAGTTGTGGCGTTCATTAAAGGACTTCTAAATCATTGATTTTTTTTATGCAGAAATAAATAACACAAATTTATTTAAAACCCCTTTATGTGTATTATGATCTGCTAATAAATAAATTCAAAATATCAGGTTTATTGTGCCACACAATATTATCACTGGTTAAATAAATCACTGGTTTTACTTCTTCAACACCTCCAATTTAAAAATGGAAACATTTAATAGTCAGTTTCAAAGATTATTACAACTGGTGCCTTAGATATTTAAATAATAGTTAGTTAGTTAACATTACCTAAATGAGTTTTACTCAAAAAATTCTTCTTTTTGGAGAGGATTGTTTGTCACATTTTTATTACGTCATTTTTGACAAACAACAGAACGAAGGGTTTCGTGCAGATTGCGAAGAGGCTATTACACTTGAAATATCATTGCAAACTCCGTTTGAATTAGAAGAGAGATTTATTAAAATCGTCCAAAATACTGCCTGGAAAATCACTCCGCAAAATAGCAGAAATTCAATTCCTAATGAGCAAAATGTTTCAATTGAAATTAAAGAACTTATAATCGAAAAAAGAAAAGCACGTAATAAATGGCAGCAATCCCGCGCACCTCAACACAAAACTATTTTGAATCACCTCTCCAGTAAACTGAAAAATGCAATTTGAGATTCAAGAAACCGTGAGATTTCTACTTATCTCGAACGTCTTACGGCAGAAAAAAGTACGAATTACTCCCTGTGGAAGGCTATTAAAGGTATTAAAAAACCCAAGTTACAATTAGCACCAATTCGAACAAACAATGGAGATTGGGCTAAAACAAACAAAGAAAAGGCAGATCTGTTTGCCGATCACCTCGAGGAAACTTTCAAACCCTTTGACGGTGAGGAGTTGTTAAATAAACCCGTTGATACTCATTGCACCTTTGAAAACTTCCGAATTCGAAATGTCACATTTTCAGAACTTTTCGACGCTATAAGAAAGCAACAAAAACAAAAAAGCATGATAAATGCACCCATTCTTAAAGAGTTGCCGAGAAAACCAATCACTAAAAATTCAACATCTGATTAATGCCACGTTTAGGCTTGCATACGTTCCACGGCAATGGAAAGTGGCCGAAATCATAATGGTCCCAAAACCAGGGAAAACTCTTAATGAAAAGAAGTATTACAGACCAATATTGTATTAAATTTCTAAGTTATTCCAGAAATTATTACTTAAGCGCCTACTTCCAATTGTAAAAGACAAACGGCTTATTCCCGAACACCAATTCGGTTTTAGAAATAACCACTCACCAATTGATCAAGTATACAGATATAACAAATGAAATTGAAAAAATCCCTAGAGGGGAGAAAGATATGCCCAAGCGCGTTTCTTGATGTTTCCCAAGCTTTCGATAAGGTCTGGCACGACGGCTTAAGATTTAAATTAAGACAGGTTTTTCCGAAACAAATATATTATATTCTGGAATCCTATCTGGAAAATAGACTTTTCAGAATGACACAAGGTACTGAATATTCATGATTTAAAGAAATAAGCGTTCTTGGCCCAGTGTTATTCGTTGTTTATACTCGAGATATACCTTAAGAAGAAGTCGTCACGATAGCAACATTTCTGATGATACGTCCATACTTGCATCATCCACCTCAATTGAAGGAGCAACCGAAAAGCTACAGAAAACTCTTGACAAAATAATAAACTGGACGAAGAAATGGCGCATTGTTCTAAACGAGTCCAAATCAACACATGTGAACTTTACTTACAAGAATGTTAACAATCTACCCATCTTTATTAACTCGGTTTAAATATCGTATGCTAACGAAGCAAAGTATCTAGGCATGACTCTTGATGCTAAGCTTAAATGGAAGACGCACGTTAAAAAGAAAAGAGAAGAACTCGATTTAAGTTACGAGAACTAAACTGGCTAATTGGAAAATATTCCAATCTAAGTACTTATAACAAACTGCTTATCTACAAGTAAGTGCTAAAACCTATGTGGACTTACGGAAAACAACTTTGGGATTGTGCCAAACTTAGCTATATACAAACACTGCAAACATTTTAAAACAAAGTCCTCAGAGCAATTATTGGTGCTCCATGGTACATACAATCTTGTACGCCGACTTCGAAGAACGAGACCGTTCGACCTAGTGTAGCATGACATAACGATAACCGTGTGATTATGCGGTATTGCAGGTCCCCTCGGTGGAGAGCTCCCTGCCAAACGTGATTAATAAAAATGAAGATTAAACTACTTGATAAGGCAACTTAGATCATTTGTTCTAAAGGTGTTTTTTTAGTGAGTAAGAATCTCACACTACCATCTTTCGCCGTAGAAAAAAAAAACATTTTTATTGACAAGGTTTGTATTATTTATAAGACTGTGCCAATATTATTTTTTGATGTGATTTTTGGTTTCTATCAACGTTTTTTTCTTTCAACGTTTGCTGAAGAATGAGAAATACAGAAAGCACATTGAATAATTTGATGAATATTTTGAAAGATAACATAAAATGAAAGAAATAAATCAATTTTGTAAAAACAATTCAAAATTGTACTGAAAATGGCAAAGATGTACTTTTGTACTGACGATATCAAATTGTACTGAATTCAGTACAATAGTAAGCCTTTTTCCAACTGTGTAAAGAATTAAATAGTGTTTGTTTGATGCGTGGTGCTTGATGACAATCAGCATTAGTCGCTTGAAGTTCTTTGTTGTTGCTTTCTAATAAATTTTCAATCGACTGATATTTTATAGGGAAACAGCAACAATTTAAACCGACTCTACTGCAAAAAGGAATTTAAAAGCAAACATCAAATAATTGGGCGATGAACCGTATGCAGAATCACATTGAAGGTTGTTCAGAACTACTTAATTAGTAATCTTAGTCAACAATGAAAAGAATTTTTTTCTGATACACTTTTTTGACTTATTTACCGTGTCGGATAACTAAACTGAGGAATAGCTTTGATTATTAAAATATACTTTACAAAAAATACATATATATTTGTATAATGTACATATTTATCCATACCATTTGTCGCTTCTAGAAGTCACTTTCCCATTAATTGTGCCTTACATCATGGGTCATTAAAAGGCTTTATGAAAAATTCTCACCGCTCAAGAATGATGCTAAATCTTTTCCAAATAAATTTGTTCATGACTCCCTAACATGCAACACATTTTTCCATCAGTCGGCCTCATCCTCATAGATCCTTAAAATGAATCTTCAACACTCGAAACCAAAAAAAAGAAAATTAGTTCAAATGAGCCCAAGACATAAAGGCGCAAGAGCATAGTCCCGACTCCTTTGCATTTTAGCGTGACAATGATAATCCTTTCTTGTCGTTATACCGCTGCTTTCCAGTCCCTCACCACCATCTATAAGGTACTAGTTGAAGTCCATTGAGTGATACATGATTGTGTTCTTGGCACAATACACAACAGCTATACAACCCTATGAACAAAATTTACTAGAAGCTAGGGGTACTACCATTGCCGATGAATCTCCATCCTCGTCTTCTGATTGCTTCCTTCTCTATATAATAGAATTCTCTAAGAAAATAACGAGTGTTTCTCAAGTCAACTACGTGATAATCTTCATATATGAGCATTAACATGACTTCGACTCGGTTAAGACGCCTAGACGACGCGAAGACCGACGGAAGGTTCTTTCCATACATGTTCTCCTTCATGTTAGAGGAAGGCATCAAGTCTTGAGGAAAGAATAAAAGTGCAAAAGAAACTGTCAGGATCATGTTGCATGAAATGATGGGGTGTTAGTTGAATGTGTGCTTTATTTCCTTCTTGATGGTTGCTTTGATGTTAGTTTGTTTGTATGCGGTTCCATTCCATATTGATGTCCTTCTCGGGAGCAAAAACTGTTGCACATCATGGTGAACGGATATGGTGTTGGTGTTGCTGCTGCCCCA
This sequence comes from Platycheirus rosarum, assembly GCA_963971375.1. Lineage (NCBI taxonomy): Eukaryota > Metazoa > Arthropoda > Insecta > Diptera > Syrphidae > Platycheirus > Platycheirus rosarum. The sequence goes on from OZ020508.1 coordinate 26,278,376, forward strand.
CATGAGCTTTTAACCACATGACATAATGGGTGCAGGAGAAGATAAACACAATTATTCACACGGCCAATAAAAGAATTGTTTTTTTTTTATGCTCTTACCACCTAGGCAGAGATTTTTATTTTGACCGGAAACATTGCGCGGAGGTGCTAGAAAACTTCAATATAAGGTAAATATGCCTTGGGGTTGTGAACATGGAGTTGTTGACGGTTTTTTTTCTGTTCATAATTGATAAAACGTTATTCCAATATAATGAGCAAATTTGTTGTAGTTTAGGTGGAGGGATTGCTTTTGAAGAAGTATTTAGATTCATTTTACATAAAAGTTTTGTTAATTAAAACAATTTCTTACTTTTTGATGGACAATTTGGGCTTTATGATCTGTAGAAATGAAAAATTAATCGAAAACAACTAATTTATGCTTTTTGTTCCGACGTTTTTCTGGTTTTTTCCGGCTTATTCAGGGGATTTGTTTAATTTATTAGTCTTAAGCAATACAATTTCAATTTTTTTTAATATAATTTCTCTACCAATATTTAAATTATTTAAGTTTAATTATTATGTCTATTTGTTCTTTATAATGTTTTACTGCTATTTTACTCATGTTTTATAGTCAAAAAAAATGTAATTCATATGTTCTTTCAAAATCCATCAATTAATTTAAGTTTAATTAATATTACTTAAAAAACAAAAAGCAACATAAAAAATTAATAAATTAACACTGGGCAGACAAAAAAAAATTATAAAATAAGTGCAATATATAGCGTTGCCCTTTTTTTAATATTAATTAAATTTAAATTAATTAAAAATACTATTTTTTATATTATACATTTTTTTGTGTTTTTTACGTACGAATCAATTGTTTTATTTTCCATGGACCATGGTGATTAGGCACCACTAGCTGAATAATAAACAACGAATTTGAAAGATGTCCCCAAAATAAAAATTTATTGAAAAACCTTTATAGGTAACCTTAACAAAACAATTTTTGTTTTCTATATCATTTTTTTCAGATAAAAAACGGCTCGTTGAATTTTTTTTTTTGTTAATTTTAAATGTATATTATGTCTTTTTGTTAAATAAGTTAAGTTCTTCAATAAGTTATTTAAGAAATAATTTTTAACCATGCCTATAATTCGAAAAAAAAACTTAACGAAATATAATGACGCTTAAATGTATTCGCGTGTTTTTACATTATTATTATAAAAAAAAAATTCAAACATACATATAAAATTAAAAATACATGGAAAATTTTATTCCACAATGTAATCAGTAGTTTGAAATTCACATTTACTATTTTGATGACAAGCCCGCTAAAAAAAGACCTCTTTAATGCTTACCTTTAATAAAAATTTTGCCAAAAATTGAACCTGGTAAATCGCATAACTAAGCGAGAAGATGTAGCTATTTTGTTGATCATTCGGTATTTTCTCCAATAAACTCTATTCATGGGTTAATCACCATTTATAAAAAAAACTAACTTGTAAACTTCGTCTGTGTGGACTTCATATTAAACGATCTTTTTTATTTAAATCAAAACCCGTTAAAAAAAATCTTCAGATCTTAGCCCGCAGGAATCGTGCATTTTGTCGGAATAAAAGTATGTAGTTTATTTACCAGTAAGGGCAACCTGTAACTCTTCCCTCTAATAAACTTCAAAAATGTATGAAGGCGTTATTGAATGGAGGCATAACAAACAAACGTCCAGACATATATCACTTCACATATAAGCCTCTCCCAAATAAACCAGCACTTACCATCCATCTACCTACCAAACATCATCCAAATCTACTAAGTAGTTCAGGCGTTATTGCGGAACAAACATCAAAGCATCTAAGCATGCAAAGTTTCACATTTATACTCGTAATATGAGGAGGATCTTAACTAAAAGGTGTTATTTCAAAACAAGTTGATACGCGAGCTCTCATCCCATCATAATGTATGTACTATTATGCTAATTAATGACTCTGAATAAAAACGACGCACGTTAGGTTTAATAGTAATAAATGATACAATTTAATGCTTATTTCTAAATTTTAATTGTTACCTAAACTATCGCGCCAATAAATTTATTTTTTATTGGCGCGATAGTACAATGACCAAGGCTCAGTGACTTACATATGTATACCCTCAACCTTTTTGTTTGTTGCGAATCAAGAGATGTAGATTGAAAACAAACGCTAAGCAAATCCGTACTGTAAACTTTAATAAAATTACACTAAAAAATTGATAACAGTCCTTAAGAAATAATTGCGAAAGAGATTTAAAGTTAACGTTTGATGCCCAACCCAACTGACTCCAGTTTACCCTACATTTAAGAAGAACATCACTTCTGTCTAGCTTATCCCATGCTCCTACCTTAAATGAATAGCACTATTATACTTCAAGGTACATTGCCTTTTCAAGAGCATTATCCTGGTATTAAAAAAAATATAACATTAAACATTACATTTAAGTACTTCTCAGATCATTTAATGTCCTCCAACAACAAAGCAGATACCTGCTTATCTCAGACATCCTCTTTAAATCTCATAGCCTACTTTGGATTTCATTGCAATTCATGAAACAATAATACACACTAACATTGCCTACTGTCATTTGAATCCATTTGCAAACGTTGCATATTCTATTTTTTTTTTTTTGTACTTAAAGGAAGGACCTTTTTCTATGCATTATCACAAGCATCACTGAATCTGAAGTATAAAAATATGAGAAGCACTTTCCGTTGTTCAACACATTCCATTTCTATAACTTCTATGGCTGTATCTCCGGCACACAGTTTTACATCGAGATTTTATTCATTAGTTAGAACATTAACAATTCTATTGTAAAAAAAAAAAAAAAAAAATTAAGTTTTGTACGATGTAGTTTTCATTATAGAGCAGATAGACAGAAGTAGGCTTTAGTGACATGCTAAGGGGGAGTTCTGAGATAGTAAGTTTCCTTCCCGTGTCGCTCAAAGCGAATAAACAGTGATATTGATATTGAATAGAACATCAAGTGGCAAGAATAATCTTTTTGTTTTTTAATTGAAAGGCAGTGATGAGTGATGTCAAGCTGAATGACATGGAAAATTTACGAAGACACTCAAGCATGTTTACTACGAAAAGATATTGTCAAGTGTCATAAACGCTTAACATGGAAGCCACTTCCGAATAAAGCAGATGTTAATTTTATCGATATGATATTAACTGTAACAGGCCTGTTATTCCTCTTAAATGTCTGGAATGTAAAATTTAGTATGTTCTCAATAATCAACCTAATACTCATTAAAATTTTTCAAAAAAGCAGAAAGTTAGTCCTACCATAGATTTTTCCAAACGAATAATTAAACCCACTTAAAAGCAACCCCCAGTTAAATAATTCTGTGTTTGAATTAAAACTTCAATTCGTCCGCAATAATTGAATATACTTTACCATCGCTCCGCACAGCCCATCCAGCAAAACAATTATGGTTCATTAATTTGACAAAACTCATCAAATAATACGAACACAATATTTCGGTTTGTCAGTGGTTCCAACTTTCGACACAACCCCCTCTCACCGAAACGAGCAGGCTTTCGGCAGCTGCTATAGGCATTACGCTTTTTCGGTAAGATTTCAGTGCCAAAGGAAGGAAATGGTTTCTGTCTATCAGTTTCCGGCACTTACTCTCCCTCAATACTTGTAAATTATCAAAACTGTGCTTACCATCAGCGCATCTCGGTACAGATCTGCGTGCCTCACATTGATGGCATCAAATCGTCATCACATTCCGAGCGCTAATCGTTATACGATTCGCTACTTTTCGTATTTTTCTATCCAAAGAAGGAATTGCAAGTCGTGTATCCAGGCACTTGGATTTCGTTGGAAAAGTTGCGTAATCAAAAGTTCATTTAGAATCCGTTTAAGCTTCAACGGTAATGACTTCAAGGAGTAATGGAGGACGCACATATAATGTGCTTCCGTTCGGATTGGAGTGAAGTGGCATCTGATTTTAGGTTTTTCTGTTTGTGATGCGCACAACATCAGGAGGTTTGGGTGGGCTTTCGTTTCGCAGAAAGTTAAATTAGTTGATGAAAAAATATCAACGCAGGAAGAAGATTCATTTGATTAAAAAAGATGTTAGATAAACGGGAATGAATTTAGATTTATTTTTTATATATTTTTTTTTATTTTTATATTTGTTGATGTGTTTTCTGTGTGATGGAAAGTGATCAAAGAAAAAAGCGCTTTATTTTTTTTTAGCTTAAGGAAGTGAAGCAATGAACACAGCGGCTCTGCGCATCGAGATTGATATAACTCCTCTAGAACTTGAAAGTTGCTTGTCTAGACTACTTCTCTATCTATCAAAGGTTCTAGAAAAAATAATTACAAATAGAATTTTATGGTACACTGAGTTCATAAAAGTTTTTAAGCCCCAACCAAGTCGCATTCAAACCAAGGAGAGGATGCATAGATGCACTCCTCCTACGACTTTACTGTAACAAGTGCACTCACAGCTCGCAACCATAAAACAATCGTGGCACTAGACTTCGAAAAGGCATTCGATCGTATTGATTCTCACCTTATCCCCAACAAATTGAGAGATTGGGGTCTAGGACCCAAAATCTTTGGATATATAAAATCCTTTCTAACTTATAGAACATTTTGCATAAAAATACTTAATATGTTTTCCAATACCGAGTCAATCGATAACCGTATTCCGCAATGATCACCTTTATCAGTAATTTGTTTTGCAATCGCCTTTAACCAAATAAGTAATCTTATATTAAAACATAAAGATCTAGATCACTGTATCTATGCAGACGACGTATATATTTTATGTAAATACAATGATCTAGAAAAAAACAAAAACTTTACTTTCCATTTTGCTTAGTGAAATTAACCAATGGTCATCCACCTCTGGTACAAATCTTGCTTGAAAAAAATGTAAACTTATTCATATCTGCAGAAAACTTAACTGTACTAACTTAGAATTAATCATTAATAAAACAAAAATAGAAAATGTCACTAATTTAAATATTTTAGGTCTCATTATTAATAACAAATAAAACTGGAAACCACATTGTACTTAATTAAAAAAAAAAGAGCATAAATATACTTAAATATATCTCATCTAGTAAAAGTAATGTAGACGTAAACTCACTTTGTCAAATTCCTAAAATGTTAGTTCTAATTAAAATTGATTACGCTCTATCCGTCTACGGTTCATGTCCAAAATCGACTAAGAATATCTTTGCACCAACTTACCACCAAGCAGCCAGGAAAAGTCTTGGTGCTTTTCCAACCACACCAATTAGAAACATACTTGCTGAGGCTAGACTCCCAACAATAGAAGAGAAACACTTTGAAACTATTGCCAAACTCAATGTGAAATTCGTCTTTCAAACGGGGTCAATGATAGATAGCGATGTTGCCAAAGCTTTTTCTCACAAACGCATTAGAAAGCTCCCATCTGCAATACATCATGTTCTTGATTAGTGAATCAAATTACAAGTGTCGCTAACCAGATAAGCTAAATTCACACCAACACAACCACCATGGTCAATCCACAAGGAATCAATTATTCTTGATCTTCAAGAACTACAAAAAAACAAGACCTGAAACGACATCTTCAAGGCTCGATTCCTGGACATCTTAAATGACATGAAAAACAAAGGTTGGTACTTTATGTACACAGACGGATCAAAAACAGACTCTTGCAGGCTTTGCAGTGGTATCCCAAGATGGTTCACTTATCGCCCAAGGCATCCTTTCAAACATGGCCTCCATCAACACAACTGAAGCTCTAGCTATCTTTGAAGCCTCTAAGAGATGTCTTCAAGGAAAGGGAAAATGAGCAATCTGCTCCGACAGTTTGTCAGTACTGTAGGCTATTGCCAATCCAAGAAACAACACAGACACAATAGCTAAAATTCGTGATTCTATATGCAAAGCAAAGTAAAAAATTAAACTTATCTGGACTCCAGGTCATGTAGGAATTAAAGGTAACGATAAAGCTGATGCACCCGCAAACGCCGCTCACAAAGCCCCAACATACACCTTCAATACATATTCCCGCCTTAACCTAAATAGACACATTATTCCAGAGTGTCATAAACTCTCATTTCTTGACTGGGAACATTATAAACAGCACTACAGCTCGAGCAACCCAAATACAAATCTACCAAAGTATCCAACAGAGTTACACAAATCTGAACTCAAAACATTTTTCCGACTTCGCCTTGGTCACACTGAATTCACTCACCAACACCTGTTAAAGAAGGATTCTCCACCCACCTGCCACAGCTGTAATAGTATAGCAACTTTAACTTACCTACTCTCTTCACTATCTGGACACCCACAACTTCAAACCTATAGCTACAACTGCAACGCAATAGATCTACTCAATGAACCATCTGCGTTTACTCACTCGCTTGATCCATGGCTATGTGCTCGCCCTTTTTCACTCTCCCTCAATCGCTCTCAATCGCTCTCTACCTATTCTTAGACAAAAAACGTTGCACATTTCCGTGTCACTACTTCCGTTTCATCCGTAAGAAATGTACCCTCATGCGCGTAAAGAAGTTTCATTTCAAAAATTTGTTGCGAAGCAACCAAAAGCCACGGATTGATGACGCGCCCTGCAAATGAAATCTCAATTTTCAAATCGACCAAATAATCAACAAGGCTAATTGGGCATTTGGTTTCATAAAGCAATGTTCTTAAGAATTCTTCAATCCTTTAAGTAATTAAGTAAGTAAGTAAGTACTTGAATATGTAAGCCAAGTTTGGTCATCCTTTTATAGTAAATATTCCTTTCGAATCGAAAGAGCTCGAAAACGGATCATTCAATTTGCCTTACGCGGCCTTTCTTAGTAAGACAATCAGATTAGCAGATAAAAATCTTTAACACTTAGGAGGTTAAAGATTCTTATCTGCTACACTTTACCATCCTAATTCTTTGGTGGTTGGTAATTTTAAGACTTTTTTAAAAGCTTAGACCATTGTTATTCAACTTCTATTTCTTGTTTCGTTCAAAAATATTGGCACGTAAGAGCAAGTACGTGCGACCCAGTCTTGCATATTTCTTATATTTAACTGTTATTAGAAAGTTTAGAAAATTAGGAAATAAAAAAATAAATTTGAGATTTTGAAAAGAAGAGTTCATAAATGTAGTTTTGCCCACAAAAACTGTTTTTTCAGTTTCAGAATTCTAAACAGTTCAATTATGATATTTTATTACCTACACATCCTTATCGTTAAAATAGTAACTGCGGCAATTAATTTTACAGAAGGAAGTATTCGTATGATTTCGAGCATAAAATTTCTGCGTCTCAACAAGCATTCAAAGGTCCGTCTATCCTTGCAGTCCTGTCAATAGCAGAACCTCCTATTGTGTTTGGATATCCATAGCAATAAACCTCCCTAGCACGTTTGTCTATATTAGTTGTTTTAGGATACAAACGGTAAAACTGAAATCATATAAAAAAGCAACGACTTGAAAATATTGAAACGACTCCTAGACCGTTGGCACAAAAACTCACCACACGGTTACCACAATGACCCTTAAACTCCAAAGCAGCATCAACAAGAGACAACCTGATGCCCGACCCTATACTGCTATAGCAAAAGTCACAAGCTTGCTAGCCCTGTTTATAAACAAATTGCAGGCAATGATATTTTAAGCATAACAATATGAAACCATTTATTTGTTATCCTGGCCTGCATGCATATGTGGCTGTGGTGGCTGGCTATGACGACTGCAATAACGATATGAATTACCCCGAACCCATCGACAAACATCCTGTTGTTGTTGTGTCCAGATTCGCATCCATGGCGCTGCCAATGCTACTTGGCCCCAACAATGGAGTCACTACGATTCATGCTATTGTATGTACTTTCGAATATCGTAAATTATTTTTATTGCAGTTGTTGGCAATTTTCTGGGGTCCGAGAGGCGTATGCATAGCGCAGCTCACAGCAAGGACTATAAGGACCCTGCTGGTTACCGAAATGATTTCAATTTCGTTATATTGATTTCGTTTTTGCAAACTAGCATATACCTTTGCATATATCTACATACAATATGCTTATGTGGAAACGAAATAAAGAAGCTTTTTGGTCAAAGAATTTGCCAGACACAAAAGTCCTGCTGTGAGCTGAGCTTGACTAGCAGGTTGAAGGTGGCAGGTGTTAGATGCAGGTGTACAGCGGCCTTTGGAAGGTGTCCACTTTGCTGTACCATAATTCCGATGCTATACGAACAGCCTGAAGGTGAAAATTAATTTTCCTTTTCCTTAATTGAGGTGGAATGAATTGTTGCCAGAAGGTTGACAGAATTAATGAGACACCAAAGAATGGCACACAACAACGGATGAAAAAGAGAGTTTTAAGGTTGTGTTCCCAGTCCCCACACAGTTTGCATATTCATGCGATGTAGTTTTTTTTTATTGCTGGGATACTTGGGGCGAGTTCATTTTAGAAAATTTGACAAAGAAAAGGATATTTAAAAAGAGTTATATTGGAGCCATGGGGAAGAGTAGATAATGTGAGATTTAAAAACGTAGGATCCATAATGGGTTTTTATTACGAATTTGGTTTTGATTGTGTTTCGTTAGGGTTTCCGAGAGATGTCTCTTTGATTTAAGAGTTTTTTTCTTAGTCAGATAATAGCAATTTAATCAAACGAGGTTTCTTTTTAATTTTTTTTATTAATAAAATAAAGCAGTACATGTGTGATACAGTCGAATATAAAATAATTTGCACGAGTGTATCGCACGCACTTGCTCTTATGTGCGGTCACAGGGTCAAATAAAATTTGAAAAATATTAAGGAAATCAAAGTTTTTTTATTCGTTTTTTTAACTTTTGATTGTTTGAAAAAAGTACATAAAAAAAAAATTAAACGCCATTTTATTTCTTTAAAAAATGTAAATAAGTGTGATTTTTTTAATTAACTAAATATTAATACATTTTAAGTAACAACTTGTTTCAAAAATAAAAAAAAATATTTTTAAGAATGCAAACTTAAGCACAAAAATAGCCCACATTTAAAAATAAAATAAAAAAAATCACAAATGCGTTTTCAAAATATCGATTTTTCCAAAAAAAAATTTATTAAAGTCCTCTGTAGAATGTCAAAATAACCCTATGTACTAAATTTGAAGATGAATGGCCAAACCATTTAGGCTGTAGTCCAAAATAAATACATACGAACAGAAAGACAGACAGAATTTTGCCAGTATAACTCAAATATGTTTCACTATCGTCGTAATGTCATGTTTGATTGTTATCTAAATTTTTTTGCACGGCTTGCATAACTTGCATTATAGTTCCTATAATCGCAGGTAAAATGAGCGATTTTATTCAACCCAGGTCTTGTTTTGGCTAAAAATTTAACATACGAACAGTCCGAAATCGCGTTTCCAATCTACTCAAACTTCTTGATGTTTTCGATTGCTACATCGTCTAGAGATTTAATTATTTGTAAAAGATAAAATTCTCCAGAATGTGGGGTTGAACGAAGCGATGAGTTGTAGTTAAGGTGTCAGTTATATCAGAAAAAAACATCAGGAAAAGTTGAAGCAAACAAACAAATGATTTTTTAAATGTTGACCGTTTATAGCAATCAGTGAAAAAACGTCACCTTTCTTACTTTCTGTTGTAAAGTTCATCAGAATTTTTTTTCCTAATGCTTGGAACAGGACAAAATTGGATCGCAAATAATTGGAACGATTTGAGTAAAATGACAATCAGCTGGCACGAAAAATGAAATGATATCGTTCAATTGAAAACTTTTTTGACGGAAAAAAATGTTGAGTGATTTCCCTTCGATTAGTATAGTAATTGTGTTTTCAAATCATATGAGAACATAGTCACATGTCCATTTGAATTTTTTTTTTCCTGATACGTATTCCTGGCCTTTATAACTGGCGCTTTAAGGAAAATTAAGGTCTGGATAATGCAATATATCAGCAGTACTCGTGCACAAAACTAGATGCCTTAGGTACAACTCTGTAAATCCAAACATACATCTTCTTTAATAAGAAAGTTGATTCATGCCAAAACAGCGGAAGGAAAAGCAGCAGCAGATCGGCCCTGTGAACGGCAGTGTTTCCGAAACGTTCATAATATGCTTCTTGGAAAGAACACCGTACTTGTATCATGTTTTCTAAGACATAATCTTTTTCCTGAGTGGGAACCCCTATTTTTGTTGCTTTATTGATTCTTCAACAGGTGTACGATAAATTATTTTAGCGGTTGCTTTCTTGTTGCCTCCGCATATTTCCATTTTCCTAAGTTATTAATCCGACAGAAAATCTTTTAGATTTTAAACAAAAAAACTTTTTAAATTTAACGCATTTACAAGCAGCAACGAAATAAGATTTTAATTATTAAAAAGTTGGTTCAATAATTGTGAATTCAATCCAAGCTTTAGTCAATATTTTATTTAAATCTTCAAAAACAGGCGCATTTAAAGGGTAATTTACGTAATTTTACATTTTGGAAAAATTAATTTCAAAAAAATTTTTTTTTTCAGACCTCGAAATTATTTATAACTTTGTTTGTTTAAAAATTCAATACTTTTTTCAATGTTTAATCAAAAACTAAAAGCCTGATGATTAGTTTGTATATTTTATAAGAAAATTAAAATTAACATAAACTAAGAAAAACCTTTATCTATATATTAATACGTAAACATGAATTTTGTTGTATGCTTTTCTCCGTACGTACTTAAGAGAACTTCGTGATATATTCATCAAATGAAATGTAATCTCGCATAAATTTGCAAATATTAATACGTTTTATGCAAATGCAGCTGATGCAAGCATTTGATGAAAAATTAAACTAAGGAAATGTAGAAATTGGACAATAATATGAAGAAAAAAACTTAATGGGATAAAATAAAGTAAACAGTTAAAGCGTAAGACAAAATTCATGCTCACGCATTAATGATATCAATAAAATTATGTGCTCGAATTTCGAGAATCGGCGATTCTAGTTTTTTTTAATGAGGCGATATGACTTCTGGATAAGTTAATGAAAGGAAGGTTTAAAATCTTTCTTTTTTTTAATATTCAGAACTTAAAATAAAATAAAATACAGAACTGGATCTGAATTAACAATTCCTCAATGCAATTGATTTTAGTATCTTCGTCCAACTTACATACTCTAGCATTTTGCAAAAAAAAAAAATGAAAATCACCCTGTATATCTCAATTTAAATAAAAAATTTAAAATTTTAACCGCCCAGTAAGAAAAAAAACAAAAAAATTTCAAAGAAAGGAAAAAAATAGTTACAGGCTGATTTTCAGTATACAAGTTGGTATTGTTGCGGTCTTAGAAAAGTCCCCAACTTTGCCATGTACGCTACGTCTTTTTTTGGAGGTCAAAGGTCAATCGAATGGGTTTTTTGCTATTTCAAAAACAGTAGGCTTTAGTGAACAAAATGTTCTACAAACTAAGTTAATTTTGAATAAAATTGAAGAGTCGCCAATCAAAAAATAAATTTTTCCACTCAAGCTTTCACATGCTTATATCTCGTTATGTAGATGTTCTAGCTGAGTGTATTTTGCATTGTTAGATAGGTATTGAGTATAGCTACTAGACTTTTATATCATACATTTCTTAAAAAATGACTGCGCCTATCAGAAAATATATTTTTTCACTCAAACTTTCATATGTCTATACCTCGTTATGTGGAAGTTCTAGATAAGTATGTTTTGCATTGGAAGATATGTATTGAGTCCAGCTACCTAATTCATTTTCTTATACCGAAAATCTTCCAAAAAAATAATTGCGTCTCCAAGAGCGGTCGCGTGTCAAAAAAATGTTTTTACCCAAGCCTATATCTCGTTACGTAGAAATCCTAGCTGAAAATTTTGTTTACTGTCAGATAAGTAGTGAGTCCAGCTACCACAAATCTCCGGAAAAAACCTGGCTCCAGGAGCGGATATAAGGGTCCAAGTCAGAAAATAAATTTTTCACTCACGCCTTCACACGTTTATATCGCATTATTTTTTTCAATTTCCTTGTTTTCGTATTGTAATGATGTATGTATTGTAACAGTTAGGTATGTACTGGCTGAGGGGGAAATAGATCCGAGATACTACAAACATATTTGATGTCAATACTGTGGCAAATTTTATGATCAGCTCACTATACCTAAACGCTTTGAACATAAGACGTAAGTTATTAACGAAAAACCAAAAAAAGTTCAACAAATGCACTTCCCCCCACACATTTTTTGCACAGGGTTCACTAGGTTCAAAATTTGAGAAAATGTTAATTTACCATCGCTAAACATTATCCCAAAGTTTCATTAAGTTTCGACCTTTGTCATCCTTAACCTTTTTTTCCGACGTTTTTTTAAAACGTATTATAAATAGAATACAAATACTTCAGTACTTATGACACAGAATTCATTCGGCAACCTAAATGTT